>CM031236.1:266693064-267293064 GCA_018340775.1 Taxus wallichiana var. yunnanensis | reverse complement strand
AAGATTACAATTGAGCACCAACACTCGGTATAATACTTCTACCATCTCTTTCATTTACATGAAGAATTTATAAAATTCTTCTTATTTATTCATACTTGGACTATGCGAACATAGTGATCCAATCTCCAAATCAAATTCTCGCTTACACTCCTTCACCCTTACTAGAATATGACTTGTAACCATTCAACATACATGCAATCCAAACAAGCGTTAAAATGATTATAGACCATCTCGATACTAATATGATCCGTAATCATGATAAAATTGCAAAAAATTATAAAAATTTGTGAAATGATTTAATGGATAAATTATAACTTTTATATATTTTAAGATTTATTAAAAACCTATGAGTGCTTTATGAAAATCAAAGAATAATTAGGTAAAAAAGAGATAAAACATGACACACAATTTATAATGGATTTTGGTGTGTAAGCCTACATCTCTCGGGTCCATATGTAGTAATAGTATATTAAAATATTCCAAAATAAATTACACATGCAATTGCAAATCTTCTAGCAATTACACAATATTCTCCCTAAAAATCAATCCTAGTCACCTTTGGAAAATTTTCCCCAAAATACCCATAACTCTCACAATTCTCAATTATAGCTCACAACCCTAAGAACTCTCTACCTCAATTATCAGCTCACTCATTTATATAGCACCAAGCCCCTTATGGTGTAACGACCATGCTTTGTTTTAATACGCGATGGGTTATAATTTTGACTCACCTCCCACCTCTCTGTTTGTTATTGTGGGTATATCCCACATTAATGACACATAATATATGGGCAAGGTTTAAATGTAGGGTGGTGTGTAGTTGGCTTAGTCAAAGGACCAATTTTAGTTAGCAAGGTAACTATTTTCAAGTTGTATCGGGGGTCGATGAATGGTTGGGTGAGGGTATATTTTGTGGGCTATGTGGTAAATGTTGTCGTGGAGTTAAGTACCACATCGAGGGATAAGATGGCATGTGATTGTATGGAGAGATAGTTAATATGGTAGGTGTGTTATGTAAGAGGTAATGAGCTACCTTGTGGTGGAGAATAAATGGTTAGTAGGTCAACTCATGTCGCCAAGTCACTTGGATCGCTGATTCGGGCTATTTACGTGTCAGCTCAAAGTAGTAGGTTTATAATACATTTATCCGACATTATCCATGTTACAAAACTTAGGTAAATATATACAATAAATTATAATATGAAGTGAATATTGGAGGCCAAGATACCCCTCCATAATTGAGTGTGCTAATCCTAGCCAAGGGACCCCTGACCAACAAATAGAGGGGTCCTTTTTTTTGCAATCAAGTGTCAAAGAAAGACATTCCCAAAACAATATTATTTTTCTTTGTGCCCCATTTTTGTATGTTTTTAATACCGTTGAGAATATCTTGAAAAAATCTACACAGTGTAACGGATTATGCTAGATTCAGGGAAGATCATTAATTGGTGTTTCTCAATGAGGATCCACTGAATAATAAATGTACTTGGTTTTTGGGTTTCAAAAATCAACACACAATTTACATGCAAATTACAGTTTAACCCTTGATCCCGAAATGGTCTAATTACTTTGTATTAAATGGGTTTCAGGTTTTGGGAAAAAAATTTAAAGAAAATTATAAATTTATTCATGAAACCGAAATCCAAAATATGAAGAAAAATTTTATACCTAGGAAAATTTTGTGAAATATCAAAAAATAATGTTCGGCGAAAAAAGGAAAAGCTTTACAAATTATTCAAGAAGAATGAAAATTGGAAAGGAGACTTGAAAAGTCAACAATAATTAATAGATTTCCTTTGAGGGATCAATCTATATTTTCGATGTAATATGCATCCATCCGTATACTTTTGAATTTGTTTAAAATGAGGTTGGGATAGTAGACCATTTGGGGAGGGGAAAATATGTGTGTAAAAATTGCACATGTGTACCCCTTATCACATATTCAATTGGTAAAATAATGGGAAGATGGAATTAATTATAGTAGCATTCTTTATTTTGAGAAATAACTTTTCCATGTGGAAAATGTGATGAGAAAATCCATGGTTCTCATCTTTAAGGTCGTAAATATAAGATACTGAAAGAAGACCACATAATTCCAAATCATTACAATAGTTCATGACTGGTTAGTAATGGGATGAGATCTTTGATACAACTAATTTCATGAAAGTAGATGTGTTAACAACAAAAAGGACAAAAGTGCAAGACATTTAGGGGTATTTTTCAGGTTTACCATCAAGAGAGGATAAATGATAAGCTCCAGACCCATATTTATGAGTGATAATATATGGACCAATCCAGTTTGGAGAAAACTTCCCACATTGACTCCTTTCCAGAGTAGTAACATTTTGATTCTCTTTGAAGTCACATTATTTATCATGTTCATTGTATGCTATTTTTATGCATTCTTAATAGACATGATGATGTTCAAGGGGTATTAGATGAAGTTCGTCTAAAATTTCAAGTTCTATTAAGTGCTCCTGACGATACTCCTCATCAAAAATTAAATATTTGAGGGAGACATATAGAGATGAAATTTGTAATTTAAGAGGGAGGACATCCTCAAATTCATAAACTAAATAAAATGGGTTAGCACCTATAGGATTATGGATGTTATTCCAATAGGATCGAGAGGGTAAAGGGAATTTAGAGATGCCAATTTTTACTGTTTGGTCAACGATTTTCAATAGAATTTTCTTGAGTGTTTTGTTAGAAGATTATTCTTAACCATTTGTTTTTGATAGTAAGGAGATGAAAAATCTAAGTTTTATGTCGTAGGTGTCAGAAATATTTTGAATATTTTTCATTATCTCGTGATAATTTTATGATAAATGTCAAAGGGACGAGATAATATGATGGTGGATGAAGTCAACAATATTATTGTTTTTGGTGGAGATGGGGGAAATTTTCCACCGATTTTGTTAAGTATTTGGTAGAAGTGATGATAGAGTGATTTCATTTTGATGAGTGGGGGTCGATGAGGCCATTGAGGTCAAATCCCCATTTTGTAAAAGGTCGCAGTGTCGTAGATCATGATTTTGGATATAAGTGAGGTTGGAATGTTGTTGACATTTGATACATTTCTTAATGTATTTATAACAATATTGATTAAGGGTATGCCATTTATATCCCATTCGTAGGAGGTGTTTGGAAAAACCAAACCAATTAAGTTTCCACCACATATATCATCATGGAATTCTTGGATAGCTTTAGTGGATTCATGAGATTTAAGGCATCGAAGTAGGAGGCCATAAAACCCGCATTTATAAAAGACTTCTCCTAGGATGAAATAGTAGTTAGCACATTGTAAAAATATATATTAGCATTCTAAGATAGATCAGATGGGATTTTATATTGGAAAAGATAATCATATAATTGTGTGTATAAAAGATCTAATTGGTTTCCTTTGATAATATTAATGAGAAGGGAGTTCATTGGTATTATATGGTTGATCAACTTCATGCACCACAATGAACAACTTATAATCTTCAGTTGATAAGGGGATGGGTGCTACAAGAGAAGCCATGGTTTCTACGAATTTGTTGGATGAGCAAGGAAGTATTTGGATTGTGTACTCATTCAAGGATTCTAGGAGGAAGTCAATTTTTTTATATTTTTCTAAAATTCCATTCCTATATTGAGATGTTCCTTTAATTTGATTGATGATAAGGCTGAAATATCCATAGATATATAGGATTTGAGGACCAAGCATGACATTAATTTGGAGACCCATGATGAAGACTTCTTACTCGGCATGTATTTGGTGCACCCAAAATGTAATTTAAAAGATAGGGGAATAGGAGTCCACCAAGGAGACCTATGATGATGATGCCACAACCTCCCCTGCTAACACTTAGCACCATTAAAGAAAAGAATAATTTTGAGGGGAGTGTCTTCTTGATCGATAGTGTTGATAGACTCGTCTATAAATTATTCATGAGGTGGTTGTTTATTAGGGAGGGGAGCTTCCAAAAGTTGATCGGGGATGGCTTTCCCCTTGATAGATTTATGAGACATAAATTATAGGTCAAATTCATTCAAAATCATGAGCCACAGGGTGATGCAATCACTATGATATGGTTTAGAATATATGGATTTGAGAGGATTGAATTTGGTGACAACATAATTCTTATGGTAAGGAGATAGTGATGAAGCTTAGAAGTTATGAAGTATAAGGCACAACGTAACTTATATACTTAGTGGAACGAGTTTCATAGTCATAAACAATGAGTCTTATGTAATAGATGGCCTTCTCTCTACCCTTCTCATCTCGATGTGCTAACATAGCACCCAAGGATTATTTTGTGGAAGATATATATATAAAATGGTTCCCGCCCACAAGGATGTGTGAGAACAGGATGTGATATAGTATATTTTATTATCTATTCAAAGGAATTTTGACAATTGTCATCCCACTTGAAATGGACATCCTTTTAGAGGAGATGATGAAAAGGTGACAACAATATGAAAGTTGAGAAATGAAGTGATAGACTGATTGGATTCTACCTTGGAGACTATGAAGTTTTTTTATTTTAGAAGGAGGAGGAATCTCGATGATGGATTTTATTTTGGTAGGGTCTATTTCAATACCCCTGATAAATATGATAAATCCTAACAGTTTTCTCTTGAGAACATCAAACATGGATTTGGTTAGGTTAAGGAAAATAAATTATTGAATAAGGAGGGTAAAGATAACATCAAAATTGATGATATGTTCTTTTCGATGCTTGGATTTACCTCATAGGTTGTCAACGTAGTCTTCTATGGTGTTATGGATGATATTTTGGAAGATATAAGTCATGAAATGTTGATATGTGACCCTGTGTTCTTGAGTCCAAAGGGCATGACTTGGTATAAAAATTTCCCCAAGGGGTGATGAAATATGTCATTTTTTGGTTCTCTCGGTGTGATGAGGATCTGATTATACCTAGAAAAACTATCTATAAGAGATAGCATCTCATGGTATGCCACGAGGTTGACAAGCTAATCAATGTTAGGAAGATGGAAGTCATATTTAAGAAAAGTAAGATTGAGATATCATAAGTTTTTGAGAGATACGTAAATTTCTAGAGGATTTAGTTATGGTTACGATATTAGATACCTATTATAGGTATTCGATGGGTGAAATTAAAATTAGAAAATATAATACGTTGTAACTCTTCTTTTATGAGTAGGGCTATGTGAGGGTACATCCTACATAAAATTTTCTTGAGAGTTTTGGTGTTAGGAATTGTGAAAATGTTGTGGACAATGATCTTAGGTTTAATACATGGCATGTGATTATATGAACATGTGAAGGCATGACTATACTTAGAAAGAAATTTGGTGAAGTCTTTTAATTCTTTCAAATCTAAATATTGGCCAACTTTGACTATGTGAGGGTCTTGCAAAGTTCCTATTTTGACATCGATAATGGATTATTTAAGAATTGTATATGTTTCATGTGATAGGGTCCTTTGAAGAAAATGGTACACCAACCCCATATAGGATAAGATTGATTCATCATCATGGCATTGAAGAACATTTATGCTAGGGGATTCTTCCTCTACCATTTCAGGTAATACAAGCCAAAGGGTATTAATCTCATCATTATTCCAATAAGTGAGCGGTCTGAAGGTGATTTCATTCATTAAAAACGCTTGGATGAATTGATATATTTTTATCTGTGTCCATAGATTTATCAAGTATAGATGAAGAGGATGCCTCTATTTCTTCTATGGATTCAGGTGTGGTGGTTGTAAAGGTGTCTAAGGAAGGTTTCTTAAATCCTATTCTAAATCTCCCATGAGGCTTACAAGACTGTCAAATACCAAGTCATGTATACCTTTCTCATAACGTATCAAACCAAAACCTTACTGAGACATAGCGATGAAGATAAACTTGTACAAATGATTGATTATATAAGAATGATAATTTTGATGTGAATGGTTTAACATGATATTGATTATCATGGTGTGAGGAAGGATGATCAATCCCTCCATAAATGAGGTTGGTTCTCCTATGGGGAGGGCCAAAGGGAATGATATCTCTGCGACATTTGGTTCCAACATATGTTGTTTTTCAGGTCTCCCATACATTTTTGGTGTAGGGAGCGATGATCTATAAACTCTTCAACTTTGGAATTATCCATAGAATCACAATTAATCATTTTTGTTCTAATTTCTATTAGAAAATAATAGAGATAGCTAGTGAATGAATTATACTTGTGCTTAGAATCAACAATTTGTAGAAAGGGAAAGAATATAGACTCATACACCAACAATTTTATCCTGGAAAACCTCCAGAGGAGGAAAAACCAGTCGGGAAGGGAAATTTCTCTTTCTTCCCACTTTTATTGGCCAATTCAATAATAAGTACATAAATTACAATAAGTATGAAAGAGAAGTAGATAATATCTCACACTTCCTCCTAGTTACTTGCTTGCTCTGACTAAATTACTCCTTACTTCTACAAATCACAATTCCAACACTAAGATCTTCTTACTCACTTGCTTCATGCTTTGATGCCTTTGTTCTCTTCCATAACATGCATTTATAGTATTTCTCATGTTCTCTCATGCACTAGAGAATGGGAAAATTCATGCAGAAGAAGATACATGGACACCCTTTGGAATTCTAGGATTTTTCGCATCATATTTTATTTTCTATCCACAAGAACTAGGACTGCCACCCAATGCAGACCGGTGGTCCCAAGACCACCACCTTGGTGGGGCGGTAGTTATGTAACCGCTTCCTTGCACAGGGAGGTGGTCCTATTAGTAAACATACGTAACCTATGTGTATATTTTTTTCCTTCTTTGTGTTGGATGATTTGATAAAGTAGAGTCATTTTGGATCCCTATGGATCAAACGAGGTGAGGATAAAATGTAGTACTCTTCCGATAAGAGACACCACATAACATATTCAAAGGATTTATTCTATGGTAGCTTATATGCGGAGATGGAAGAGCTAATCAAGCTTGGTCTAAAGACATATAATTTTTTAATGTAATTCATAAGACATGATTTCGGTTAATGGGAATACTAAATTTTTACCTTCATGTTAATATTTTAGACAATGATGTAATGTTGATGGGATATAACACAAAACACATATCCAAGGTCGTCTTAAAATCATGTTATACTAAAATTTCCCTTCTACAAGATAGATAGATCATGAAGGATTTTAATGCCTACCTTTTGGAAAAAATGACCGATCCTAATGTAGGGGTGAGGTGTCGTTGAAGGAAGGTAACATGAAAGGTAACTCGGAAATGATGGTGTTAAGAATCAAGATATTTGAAACCATGAGATTATATGATGTTGATAGTGGCACCATTTTTAATCATAACTCTCTTGACAAGAGTATCATTGATTTGAACGCAGTGACGAAGGCTGGAATATCATGGTCTTCAAGCTATAAGGATGATATTTCAAAATCATCAAAGGTAATGGCGGAAAAAAATTTAAGAGTGCTAAAAAGGTTGGTGAATGGTGTATGGTATTCTAATAGTATTGATATGAATTAGAGATCCTCAATCATTTCTTATCATTTTTTTGGAGAAATTTGAATAAGATCGTCTAGAGATATCCTCACAAGAGCTTGGTGGGGTTATTTAATGACAATTTTTTGTAAGGACATGGTATATTGTGTGTTTGGAGTAGTGAGGATAGAAACCTGTACCTTGGAAGATGAGGGGTTAGGTGATTAAGAGGGGTGACAGAGATACATACTTTTGGCCTAATTTAGTTTGAGGCCTTCGAGTCTTTTCTATGTGCCCATGTAGTTATGTAAATGAAATCTATTTTATGGAGCCGTATTTTACTAGAGGAAGCCCTATTTTTCTCAGATGCAGATGTGGTGTTGGGCGATGGCTCAAAAGGGAAAGTTTTAAAGGTTTGATGAGTTGGTTCATTTTTATCTGGGTATTTTGGATCTTCTAGAAGAAGTCCATTACAATCAAGGATTCAAATCATATCATAGAGGTCTTTGTAGTCACCAAAGGGACTGTTCTAGTATCCGTTGGTATGCACAAACCGCTTCATAATTATACCAAAAGGGCTTCCACCCTTGGGAGTCAAATGAATTAATAGGGGTAATGTTATGGTAGATGATTGGATAATATTTTTGAGGATTCTAGTATAATATCCTATCATAATTGTCTGGGATGACAGTAAGGATGAATGGATATGTATATTATTTAATTTTTTAGAGTCTTGAGATAATGGGGTGGTGCTTTGTAGGACATGTTTAGGTGTCAACCAAGGAATGATCTCAGGTTCTGTAACGGTAATTTTTAATTTAGATGGGGGATGAAGCCCTAAGATGGAAGGAAAGGGTTGTCTATTTCATGGTAATTTTTTATGAGGATTGGGTGGTATAATTTTTGTTTATGTTATGGGATTATTATGATTTTTGATGTGGTTTTGAGTGATGTGATCCTCAAAATATATTTTTAAGATATCTATGATAAGTTTTTTGTATGGGTCTTTCAAAGAGGTAATAGGTAAATTTGAAGAGGATGTGATAAATTTAGGACTCATGATCCTGGGAGTGACAATACTAGAAGAGTCAGATGATTCATTCGATGTCTCTATGGCAGAAACACTAATTTTTTATGGTGTAAATGAGAGATCTTTGACAGTGTTGACAATACGATAAGAATCTACAACATTAGGACTGGGGTTGGCTTGTAGGCATAGGATGATTTGGGAAAGGATGTTTAAACACATCCAAGTTTTTGTTTAGAGGCACATTCAGATTGTCAAGTTGCATGTCACCTCAATCAATGATATCCTCAAGGATTTTTCTAAATGAATGATACCTTTCAATTTCGTGGCCTCAATCTTGATGGTATTTACAATAATCTTTATCCCAATACCAGGAGGGTTTACAAACAGACATGTCAATAGGGTGGATAGGAAGGAATCTTAATCATGCACATGGCTAGAAGTTTGTCAAAAACCACACTATAAGAATCCCCAATAGGTGTGTAGTTACATTGAGGTCTGGTTTGTTTAGAGTCTAGAAATGACCTTTGGATGTGTTTTTAACAAAAACCATATTTTTCAAGCCTTTAGATTTGTCATTTCTAGAAGAGGGTTTAAATTAAGACTCAATTTTTGGTTTTTAGACCTAAACCTTACCATCTTCGAGAGTGTGAAGCTCCGGTTTGTGTGCCATGGTAAAGGCTTTGTTAAATGTCTTTAAATATTTGATCTAGATGGTTGATGATATATGTTTAGTATAGGATCGAAAAAATAACTCAATCAAATCAGCTTGTGGAAGAGAGAGATAACTAATTGATAATCCCCCACCATCTAGTGATAAAGTATGAAATAAACTCATCTTAAAATTGTTTAATAGCATAGATATTTGCGATGGATATATTACAATAAATATTGACGGATAAATTCTCTAAGAACAACTATGCGAGTTGTTGGAAAGACAAGGGATAATATTTCAGAATGTTGTTGTACCAATCAAAGGTGGGTCTTGCTAAGGACATGGGAAATGTCCTCACCATGGGATACTCATCATGGGAAATGAGATATCATTCATGATGGAAATCTTTAATGTCTTACAAACAAGTCCTCCTTACTATATAATTTAATCAATTTTTGGAGTTACCATTATGGTGGATAGGCCTTAAAAGATACTAATGCATGGATATGTTTACGAAAAATTTATTCATATGAAAGGGAATTATTAGGACCCATAGTGGTGGTTTCAAGGACTAAAATCCTATTCATGATTTCTTGTAGAGGATCATTTTGAGGTTTTTTAGAAATGTTTTAAGATGATGAGCTAGGTTTATTATAGATATGTGGGTCTGATTTTTGGTACAAATGATACATTAAAGGGATATTATGATGAAGATTAGAAATTGTTAGGATATTGTAGGCATGCTAAGCAACTAAGGGTTATAAGGGTTGAGTGTACTTGATATGGAATAGAATGGAATTATTTATCGATGTTGGGATGGATGTGTTATATATTAAGAAGGGATGGTACTATATTGTAAGACATGAGCAGTGGATGCGTGTTGTGAAAAGGGGTGAGTACTAGTGATGGAACTTGTATTGACATGGGGTATAGATGTGGGGATAGATAAGACTATATTTTCGATTGAGGATGTAGGTTAGTAAGATGGGAAGAATTAATATGCAATATGAGAGGCCGTAGTAAGAGGAACACCCACCGATCTTGCGGGAGGTGGAGGTGCAGCATTGGAGGCCACATGACTGGATATGTAAGGAGATGTTGAAGTGTTGGTTTTTGTAGTTGAAGATCTCAATGAAGTAATTAATGACATAGATGGTTTTGGTTGGACGTATCTTGTGATGAGATGGCATTAATATTGAAACTAGCGGTAGGAAATGATGAAGTAGGTGCGATGTCCCCGATTAAGCGAAAGTGGAATAGGGGCTGATGTGTTAGATAACAAGCTCATGATTGAGGTCAATGAGTTAGGGATAATCAATGGTGACATTGGTAATAGGAGGTCATTTTTTCGGCTCGATTGTTAGAGGAGGAGATCCTAGGATTCAAGGTAAGTTTCAAGGTCCAAATGTTAGAGTTTAGAAGTTTCATAAAGATTGGATCACTATTGTTGAAAAATTGTGGGCTAGATAGATCTAGAATTTATGATGTAGATGACTGAGTACTAAGAGAATGCGAGGGTTCTATACTAGCCCATAAAGGTCATTGAAATTGATCTATTACACCTGGAATATATTGAATATGGGACTTAAGAGTGTCTAAGAAATGTTGAAGAAGATTTTTCATATCATTGGTGTTTTGAAGACAAGATTGTTGTCTGGTTAAAAGCGTGAATTAATAAAACAATCAACAAAGAAATAAAAATAATAGTTTGTTAAAAATAACTTTAAAATGATCCACACAAATAATTTTGATTATCTTGATTAATTTAAGAAAAGTGTGAAATGAGAAAATGGTTGAAAGGGTACTAAGAAAAGGTTACTTAGTGCTAATTTCAAGTGAGTTTAAATTTGTATTCCTCGATAAACATAAAGATACATGAGGTCCATATAATTTTTGTGTCATTATGATACATGGTATTGGGGAAAACCCCTCACTTCATGATCCGATGCTTAGCCAATATACCTCCCACCATATTTTTTATACTCAGCCATAACTCCAAGCCATCTTTTCCACTCGGTGATTAAATCCATGTAGGTTTTCCTATGAAGGATTGTTTAAATGTGAATTTTATGTGATATGTGATTTGGATATGTGTTAAGGGAGTTTCATGAATCTAATTAGTTTAACTCCTAATTAAACTATATGAGTAACAAGATATGAGAGTTCATTGTTAAGAACTAAAATAAGTGTTGATTTCTATGAGAAAAAGTAGACATAATGTATTGATGAAAGAAAGAATGAAAAAAAAAGAACTTACATGTAATCATTATTCCATTTTTTAATTTTTATTTTAATTTGTATGCATTTTTAACAATGACAATGAAGCACTCAAATATAAAAGGTTACATAATTTGACATGAAAGGAAACAAAAATATATAAAATCTAATTGAAAAGGGACTAACGATCCCGTCGAGCACTCTTGGATACTTATGGTAATGTTTGATTATTTACTATTATGTTGAAATGCCAATAAAACATGATTTAGTGATTCTTGTGCCGACAAACACAATGTCAGGATGAGTGAATATATAAAAAATACAAGAGACTCTACCTTTCACCAAGTGAGAAAGCCTTTATACAAAGACAACTAGAATATTCAAATTTTAAATAATGATTAAATGAGTTTCTTGGTGGGTAAGTGCACGAAGTTGGGGGGCCAAATTTAAAAAAAAGAAAAATGCGTAATTTTTGTTAAAATGTGCTCGCGTTTTAATTTTTTTGGCTCGAGAATCACTAAAGCATAACGCGTACATGCTACATAATGTGTACGTATTATGCCTACTATAAATAAACAAAGAGGCCCGAGACTTTACCATTTTACCTCCCTCAAACACGAGTTTAGAGCTTGTTTATGCCCTTGCATTTTTTCATTCAGCCAGATCTCAAGCTCAAAGGATCATTTCTGGATCACTGGGAATATCTAAATCAACAATGGCACAATAGAGAAGAGGTAAGCATAATTTTTTTCTCAAAATTGCATTGAAATATGATAATTATAGATTAAAATTTGAATTGAATACATATTTCTTATTGTTACAATTAGAGGTCGAGGAATCAACCACAAAAAAACCTTGTTATTCCTAACATCCCTCTTGACACTCCAGCAATTACTCAACATCCCTCGGGTAGTCAAGAAGATTTAGGAGCCCAAATAGTTGAAAACAAAATTGAAATTGAGTATTTAATCGAACAATGAGGGATGCACAATATCCAAACCCCACCATGCCTCTCTTACAAACACATTGGAGCCATTCCTTATTCAAATTGACGAGGAAGCGGGAAAATTAGTTGTTGGAAAACTTACGAGAGAGGGTTATAGGGTTTATTATTCTAACAAATTGGCATATGTGGATGTAAAGAAAAATAAATTTCAAAATAACTCATATGTGCCTTATTCATGGACCCCCACACTAATTTTCCTATTCCATTGACATGTAAATGATTTCGCATCCATTGGTGCAATAATAATTTGATTAAAAATAATTTTTGGTATTGATGGTGGATGGTGTTTGATTTTACACCTTGTAAAAACAAGGTTCCACTAACTTTGTGAGGAAACTCTATTGTGATTTTATCCTCAATGATATCCCAAATTATTTTCATTTCCGACATTTCTAGGGCCGAGCAAAAGGATCTACATAGGATCGACAAAGCAAAGCACAACATGCACCTATTCGGCGGGGTAGATTCCCTACATGTAAGCCCCCTCACCCGAGATTGTCCTTCAAGCAGTGAAGGAGATAGTAGAGATTGATACACTCAATGCACTACGGTGGTTATCTATGACCCTTGTTTGACATACGAGGGAGATTTCTAAGTTAGATGCTCATAGAGGTACACAAAGTATTCCCTCGGGAGTACTAGCATAAGGTCACATTTTTTTCTTGTCATGTGGTAGCATATGTTTGGAGCCCAAGGAGGAAAATAATTTCATGTGTATTGATTTTGGTGCACCTAGTGATAGGGATGAACACGATAATGTCACTATGTTAGATGTCCTTTTGAGTGAGACATTTGTATTACATTCATCGGCATCACCTTTGCAGGTAAATTTGTTATGTTTTGTTATATGTGTTACAAAAAGTTTGGAGTACCTGATTTACTTATATATGTTAAATTTTTGAAATAATTATATTTGTACATGTACATGCATTGATATTATAGCACGCGGGAGGTGCATCTTCATCCCGACCATAGGCGGAAAGCACCATGCATACACATACATTCACAGAGGTAATTTAGAATGTTAATTATGTAAAATTTTCACATACATGTATATATATATATATATATATTTACATGTATATATATATTAGTTTTGAAGTCAAATATATGTATGTTCTTATATGTCCATCTAACTCATGTGGTATAGATGTTTGATAAAGATGTTGACTTCACTATACACCCCACCATCTCTGTGACAAGTAGATAAATGTGTTGCCACCTGCAATTTCATCTCATGCAAGAATCGATCGAGGTATTTAAACAACACGTAAATTTTGTTAAATTTCTCGTGTAATTCATATTATGTTAAATTACATGTTAGTAATGTCTATCATTATATAATTATTAAATTATGTTAATAATGTCCTTCATTGTGCGTATGGGAGTTACTTGCGATAGGTAGCAGCCTTGTTCATTTGATTCACGGGCGTGGCGGGGTAAAAACAATAGTTCTATATTGATAAAAATTAGTTAAAATATTGTCATTATGTAGATACATGTACTTACCTCTATTTTCACTAATTTTGATGTTAGATTTTCTGATCTTATGTGTATGTAGGGAACTTCAAGCCCTCCATTTCGACTTCAAGGGCACAAACTCCTCCATCTTTTCATCTTCGTACCCCGTCCGTCATTGCGGGAGCTCCTGATGACTCATCTGAGTGTGAGATGAAAATTTGGTGTGATCAACAAGTTTTGGTCAGTTTGTGTATTTATGTAAATACTTTTATTCTAGAATGGTCTTAAATACATGTTGAAAACATATATAGATTAAGTTTTGACAAAAAAATATTGTTTGCATTTACGGGCTCATCTACAAGTGAGTATTCGGCGGAAGAGGACTCGAAGCATGGGCTCGAGATGATCCAAAGTAATCTCATGGATTTCCATCTTCGTCTAAGGGAGGGCCTTCTTCAAGCAAGGCCAAGAGAGGGATAGATTTTGATGAGTAGGAAATATATATGTCTTACATGACATTTTTTTGTATGCCTATGTGCATGGCATTGTATGTACATTTATATGGCATATGAAATTGATTGTATATGACCTATTTGGGATTTTTGTATTTATTATGCACATTAAAATACTATTTGGAATTTGAAATTTTTTTATGAGACCTTACATTTCGAGATTATTTTTGCATGAATCTAATATGATGTGCCCTTGACAATCTATAAGACATTATGGATTATTTTTTCATTTATTGGTGATGTACATGTACTAGCATTTTCAATATATAATATGAATCAAACTTTGGAAATTAATATGTATATAATGTATGTATATAAAGAGTTACCTAATCGAGTAATTATTCATTCAATTTATCAATGTGTATATGTGTATTTACCTTACTTGGGCTTATTCTTGCTCATGGTCTCTTTGTATGGGTTCTTATCTTATCATGCACTTACTACATTCTTCTATGCTTTGTAGTCTTCTCCCCTGTTAAAACACCCAATATTCATCACAGTTTGATGCCTTTAATCTATTGATATTTTGAGAATGTATTTCCATATACATTACTCCAATGCTTGAGAATGTCTCCATATGCAATGAAATTTTGATTTAGACACTCAATGATTCTTGACTGTCTAATCTGTCCAATTTGTGTTACTACCTTTAAATCTGTAGGCATTTCAAGTTATTTGGAAATCACATCACACTATTCACTAGGTTTGATGACTACCCCTATCCATTTTAATGTGCTTTTGAAAGCATCCATGGGTTTATCATAATAGTGATTATCAATGAATGGAAGGTCACTAAGCCGTAGGCTAGTGACTCCCATCTAGAACTAAATAAGAAAGATTTAATAGGTGATTGATAACTCCTATGTGTTCTTAGACATACCCCTATCAAATTCATTCCTAAGCCAATCTAGTCATTCGGGGATCTTAAGCGACTATGCCTAGACAGGTAGCCCTCCACCGACTCGCACCGCACTATTTCACATGTTTGCAAACAATAGCACATCGAGAGAACCAGATGGAGATGGAAAAAATGCAAGATGATTTCGTAGAGGGCCCTAATGTGGAGTTCTCAAATTTGACAAGACATATCTAGGTGCCATGGAGTTCAAGAAATCACCAATCGAAGATATGGCGTGTTTGGGCCTCAAGCCTCTTAAGCGACTACACTCGGATGAGGGAGCTTGAAAGCACGAGGAGTGTAGGGAACCAAAATGAAGACTCTAATCATGTTCACCAAGCCACCCTGACATGTTGGCATAGTTGGTTTGGTCCCATGAGTTTTTGTTTGCAAACTACAACATTTGGCAGCCCTACACGGCTGACTTAGATCGCACTATTTTACGCTTTTGCAAACAATAGCACAGCGAGAAAACTAGATGGAGATGGAGAAAAATGTGAGAGGATTTTGTAGAGGGCCCCAACATGGAGGTCTTGGATCAAAAAAGACATATCTAGGTGCCATGGAGTCTGAGAAATCACCCATCGAAGGCCATATAAATTTTCAGTCTTCAACTTTAGATGACAATGAACATCGTGAAGAAAAAAATTAGGTGAAGATGTCACTATGATTCAAGAAGAAATGCCTCCTAAAAGTTATAAAGAGTCAATTTGATTACCCAAAAACATTTGGAAGAACTTAAAGAGAAGATATGAGTAGAAGAAAAGGAAAAATGGGAAGCATGGAAGGATCACAACTTAACTGGAATGGAAGATCTATGTGATGTTGTCAATAGAATCATGGATAATCTTAAGGAAAACATGCCAAGTTGATTATTTTTATTAATCCCAAGCTGCTTCAACTTCACAAATCAAACTAGGTAGTTCAAAAAGTAGCATACTGGAAAGAAAAACTGCAATGAAGTATTGATAATTGAGCCTAAAACTCGTTTATAATTATAATTTATTTTTGATTGAGAATTCACCCATACTTTCTTTTTGAAGGAAAAAATTCATTTTATATGCGAGAAATAGAATGCTGATTTAGTCTACCACTCTAACTATTTAGGTTATATTTCTATAGTCGTTTGATAAAATTTTGAACCTCTTCGGTTCTAACATGGAAAAATTGTAAGGGCCCTACGAAATCATCTCATGGTTTTATCCATATTGATCCAGTTCTCTCGTTGTCCTATTGTTTGCAAACATGTGAAATAGTGTAATCTGAGTCAGTGTAGGGCTGCCAGATGCTATATTTTACAAATGGTAGCTTGCGGGACCAAACTATTTGAGCCAACACATTTAGATTGCTTGGTGACTACTAGTGGATTCTTCGTTTTGGTTCCCTACGGTACTCGTCCTTTCAGGCTACCTCGTCAGGGCATAGTCCTTAAGTGCCTGAGGCCAAAACATGCTATATCTTTGATGGTTGATTTCTCAGAATCCATGGCACCTAGAGAAGTCTCTTCTAATCCAAGACCTCCATGTCGAGGCCCTGTATGAAATCCTATCGTGGTTTTCTCCATCTCCATCTAGTTCTCTCATTGTGCTATTGTTTGCAAATGCGTAAAATAGTGTAGTTTGAGTCAATGTAGGGCTGCCAGAGGCTGTAGTTTGCAAACAGAAGCTTATGCGACCAAACCAACTATGCCAACATGTTGGGGTGGCCAGGTGAATGCTAGTGGAGGCTTCATTTTCATTCCCTACGCTCCCCATAATTTCGGGCTACCCTGTCTAGGTGTAGTCACTTAAGATCCCTGAGGCTCAATCATGCCATATCTTCAACGAGTGATTTCTTAGACTCCATGGCACCTAGAGATATCTTTTCAAATCCAAAACCTCCATGTTTGGTCACTCTACGAAATCCTCTCTCGGCTTTTTTCCATTCGGTTCTCTCACTTTGTCTATTGTTTGCAAACGTGTGAAATAGTGTAGTCTAAGTCAGTGTAAGGCTGTTAGATGTTGTATTTTACAAACGCAGTAGATTATGGGACCAAACCATCTAAGCCAAAATGTCCAAATGGATTGGTTAATGCTAGTATAGGCTTCATTTTGGTTCCTTATGCTCCTCGTGCTTTCAAAGCTACCTTATTGAGACATAGTCTCTTAAGAGCCCTAAGGCCCAATCACACCATATCTTCGACGGGTGATTTCTCGGACTCCGTGGCACCTAGAGATGTCTCGTCAGATCTAATACCTTGATGTCGGGGCCCTCTACAAAATTCTATTGTTGTTTTCTCTGTCTCCATCTAGTTATCTCATTGTGCTATTGTTTGCAAACGTGTAAAATAGTGCAGTTTGAGTCAGTGTAGGGATACCAGAGGTTGTAGTTTACAAACGGAAGCTCATGGGACCAAACCAACTATGCCAACATGTTGGGGTGGCTAGGTAAATGCTACTAGAGGTTTTTTTGGTTCCCTATGCTCCCCATGCTTTCGGGCTACCCCATCCGGGCGTAGTCGTTTAAGAGCCCTGAGGCCTAATCACGTCATATCTTCGACGAGTGATTTCTCAGACTCCGTGGCACCTACGAGATGTCTCACCATATCCAAATCTCCATGTCAAGGAACTCTATGAAAGCCCCTTGCAGTTTTTTCCATATTCATTCGGTTCTCTCAGTGTACTATTGTTTGTAAACACGTGAAATAGTGTAGTGTAAGTTGGTGTAAGGCTACTAGATGTATTTTGCAAATTGTAGCTTATGGGACCAAAACATCTGGGACAACATGTCCAAATGGCCTAGTGAACACTATTGAAGGATTTTTTGGTTCCCTACGCTCCCCGTGCTTTTGAGCTACCTCATTCGGGCGTAGTCTCTTAAGAGCCCTGAGACCCAATCACGCCATATCTTCAACGGGTGATTTCTTGGACTCCGTGGCACCTAGAGACATCTCTTTAGATTTGAGAACTCCATGCTAGGGAAATCTATGAAATCTATCATGTTTTTCTATATCTCCATTTGGTCCCTCGTTGTGCTTTTGTTTGAAAACGCAAGAAATAGTGCAATCCGAGTATGTGTAGGGTTACCGAGACGCTGTAGTTTGCAAACAAAAGCTCATGCGACCAAACCAGCTACACCAACATGTCAAGGTGGATATGTGAATGCTATTGGATGCTTATTTTTGGTTCTCTATGCTCCTCGTGCTTTCGGGCTACCCCGTTTGGGCGTAGTCACTTAAGAGCTCGAAGCCCAATCACGCCATATCTTCCCACGGGTTATTTCTCAAACTTCACGACACCTAGAGATAACTTGTCGAGATATGAGACCTCCATGTTGGGGCCCTCTATAAAATCATCTTTTGGTTTTATTCATCTCCATCTGGTTCTCAAGCTATGTTATTGTTTGCAAACATGCGAAATAATGCTTGAGTTTAGTCGGTGTAGGGCTGCCAAACGTTGCGGTTTGCAAACGAAAGCTCATGGGACCAGAAAAACTATGCTAACATGTCGAGGTGTCTGGTGAATGCTAGTGGAGGCTTCATTTTGTATCCCTACACTCCCATGCTTTTGGGCTACCTTATGTGGGTGTAGTCCTTTAAGAGCCTTGAGGCCCAAACACACCATATCTTTGAGGAGTGATTTCTAAAACTCCATGGCACCTCGAGATGTCTCGTCAGATCCAAGACCTCCACATTGGGGCCCTCTACAAAATTATCTCATGGTTTTCTCCATCTCCATCTGGTTCTCTCACTTTGTGTTATTGTTTTAAAATGCACGAAATAGTGTATTCTAAGTCGGTGTAGGGTTGTCGGGACGTTGTAGTTTGTAAATGAAATCTCATGGGACCAAACCAACTATGCCAACACATTGGGGTGGCCAGTGAACGCTATTGGAGAATTTTTTTGGTCCCCTATGCTCCCGTGCTTTCGGGTTACCTCGTCTGGGTGTAGTTGCTTAAGAGCCCTGAGGCCCAAATACACCATATCTTTGACGGGTGATTTGTCGAACTCTGTGGCACCTAGAGACGTCTCGTCACATCTGAGACCTCCACATTGGGGCCCTCTACGAAATATTCTCACTTTTTCTCCATATCCATTTGGTTCTCTTGATGTGCTATTGTTTGCAAATGTATGAAATATTGCATGCAGTCGGTGTAGGGCTGCCAAAGGTTGTAGTTTACAAACGAAGCTCGTGGTACCAAACCAACTACGCCAATACGTTGAGGTGGTTAGGTGAATGCTATTAGAGCATTTGTTTTTGTTCCCTACACTCCCTATGCTTTGAGCTACCCGTCTAGGTGTAGTCGCTTAAGAGCCCCGAGGCCTAGACACGCCATATCTTCAATGGGTGATTTCTCGAGACTCCATGGCACCTAGAGAGGTCTCATTAGATCCGAGACCTCCATGTCGGGCCATCTACGAAATCCTACTACAGTTTTCTCCATCTCCATTCATACTAAGTTAGTGTAAGGTTGTCCATTTCCAATCACACTGAATAATATAGGTGGTTCATACAATATATATAGTGAATGAGAATTTTAATAAGATATTTTTATAATAAAGGTGGTGAAATGAGAATTTATGTTTGTTGTTACTTTCTTATATTTAATTTCTCTTAGCTCCACTTGGCTTCAAGAATAAAAATTCTCTCTTGACAGATTCCAACCATGTGAAGGTGGAAGCTTTTTTGGCACCACTAACCTACATAAACATGTTAGTAATCAATTACATAGAATTTTAAATCATACAAAATTTAAACAAAATCATTTAAGTAAATATTCAAATTAAATTCATGAAGAACATACCTTTGCAAATTCAATCCAATGAACCACAAGGATCAACTCTATTCTTAATGAGTGATAATTGCTTCATGATCTAATTCATGAACCTTCCCATGATTTTTGTTTGATGGTGACCTCGATATTTGATCAATTTAATATTTGTTGCAAGGAAAAAATGTGAATAGTGAAGTATCTTCCAATGTACTTCATATTCTTCAAACAACCAAATGTTTGATTTTTTTATAAGATATCGTCGAATCCAAGGTCTAGTGACTACCACTGATCCAGTGGGATACTCAAGGTCTTCACCATCAATAACTATAGAAGTCAATTTTTCCCCCTCTACACAATGAGATAAGAAGTAGTTTGTTCCCTCTTCGTTAAATTCCATCACAATAAATGTAAATGCATGCCTGTGTATCACAAAATAAATTTTTTTAGCCAATTTATAAATACATTAAGAGTTGACCATTTAATAATTTATAAATCTAAAACATGGCATGTACATATATGTATGTACCTTTTTGCACTAAATCAGAGACTTGGTCAAAGTCAGGTGATGTTGTCATTTCATCTAAAGACCCTACAAGCTGTAATGCTTGTGGAACTTGATGTGTGTCGAGTGGAATTAGAGGTCTACAATTCCATTCATCCACCCATTGTGACTCATGTTCATTCCACGCAAAATCAATGCATGATATATAAAAACATGTCATGGACCTAGTATAAATAGTCCAAGAATTTGCGTCTGAACCACGGAATGAGTGCATATCACTTGATCCTGCAACTGTCATACAATATTCAAATTTTTCCAGATGTTGTTTCTCTATCAACCAAAAATATCTATGAACTATTGATCTCTCTTGAGATTCATGGCTCATATTCTTGACACACCAATCAACAATGTTTTTTTCATCTGTAAATTTAGCACCATCCTTGAACTTTAACTCTTCTCTTGCAAGTTCTCTTTTCACACATGCTCTCCTTTTCCATTCCCTACCTCAGTAAAAATCTAGATATGTTGTACATTTGTTTCTTTATGCATCCTTCTTAGCCAATAAAACATCCATACATTCTTGAATTGTGATGTGCAGTTGTCTGACCAAATGTAATGTTGATCGAAACTAATGTTCCTCTAACTCAAGTTTGTATAAAACACCTAGAAACACACTTGTACATATTATGTAGAATGTGTTCGATCATCACTAATGTAGAAATGATAATCTCTTAATAATTTTCGATCTTACTTAGTGCTTTTAGAGAGTGCATGAATTCTATATGCAAGAAAATAAAAACTTGCAATCGAGTTATAATATTGAGACTGAACCTCCATTTGTGGCTACAATGTGTAATTCTCTACAAATTCAACTACTAAAAAAATATTACCAAGTGGGAATGTGTCCTTTCTTAACTTTAATTGTTCATCCAACCATCGAGCTCTGTGTGTGTGCCTTGCTTACTCATAAAAATTTTCTCTCTAAATTTGACCATATATTTTGATACGAGTAATTGTTTTCTATCAAGCTCACACCTCTTAGATTATTTTCCATCTTTTAATTGATATGCCACTGATTTATATTTGGTGAAATCAACCAATTATTTTCATATTGAATATGTACTCTCCTCATGGATACATTTTTTCAAATTTGGCAAGCCACTTTGCATACATTGCACATTCCATCAAAACATGCTTTGTTATAAAAAAATGTCTTGTTGATTTTTCACAAAATATTGTCGAGAATAAATTCCCTTGACAATTTTTGTGGGACATTTATTCCACACTCTTGAAACATGATGTCAGTATGCAAAACACTACGTATTTGACAAAAAACATAATAATGCATTGAAAATTCAACATGATGCTAATGCAACAACAAGTGTTACGTGAGTGATTGATTTTTACATAAAAGGGTTTGGTCATTTCAAAGAATATTTGGCTAATTTTAATTTGTGGATTTTCATTTTTAAACTTAGAGAATAATTCTGTTTGAGTCATATCTAAGAAATATTTTGCACACAATTCACGATTACAAGAACCTATTATTATTTCTACTATATCTCTTCTATTTGGTGACACCCTTTTGTTCTCATTCCAAAATTTTACGATTAATTATTTTAGAATATCAGAAGTATTTTTGTCTTTTCGTGGAATTTTGTTAGATAAATCCCAATAGTCAGGGCTATTGACTAACTCAAGACATTTACGTCTCTCTATTTATTTTATTAGTGTTTTTCTATTTAGCTTCAAAGCACTGCATGTTTTTCTAATCAATCGTTTATTAACTGTTTTATCACTTACTATACAATTAGTTATTACATGTCATGTAGCATTACTATCTTTGGTGCATCTTTGCCACCTACGGTTTGGTATGCTTTATGTATGTTTTTGATTATTGACACATTTTGATCAACAAAATTATATTTTCTTAACCCTTGTGGTCTTCATTATAGGTCTCATCTTAATTAATTTCATCAATGAAAAAAATAATTGTCATCTTTGTGTCTCATTTAAATTCTCAAAGTAATTGTCCCAAATTCCATTAGCTTTTCTTCTCGCATTTCTTTCGGACATTTTGTTAGGCATTGGGTTTTGGTTTTATAATGTTTTTGTCAATTTCAATTAAGTGAATTGGTTTTCTTCACGAAATGGAAAGAGGTGTTCTTAGAGGTGAAGATTTGTGTACAAGGTTACTTTCTTCATTCAGTGTTTTCATACAAATTTCGGGGTTAACATTTAGATTCTCAAGTAAGGGTTCAACAATTGGATTCATATCAATTTCTTCATCCATACCAACATTATCATTCAATTCAATATCATTATTCATTGCCAAATCATTATTCTCTACATTTTTATTATGTATTTCATCCTAATTTTCTAATACATTAGTTACATTTGATACAAATGGATGTACCTTGCCCGCTCAAAGTTTTTGCATTCTCTTCAATTTCTTTATTCTCTTCTCTTCCAATTTCTCTAGTGTCTTATTCTTGACTTTCCTCTTGTCCTTAGCTTGACATTTATCACCCATGATTAGAAAAAATCAACTAGTGGGGTAGGGGACAAAATGAAATACTAAAAAATCATGCAAGAATGTAGAGAATATTACAGAAAAAACAAAATGTTTACAGAATTCCCATGAAAGAGATGAAAGGGAATTTGGGGTGCCACAATATACAAAATAAATAAAAACACGTACCCATTTTGTATTTTCTATTTTCCCAAACCATGCCTCGAGGCTTGGGATCTAGTTTGGATCCCCAAACTTGAGGCATGGACCTGCACAAACATAGAAAACAACGAGTTTTTAAAAGAAAATGTAAAAATGACACTTCCTTATGATAAATCAAAATAAAACAATCGATTCATTTTTAAAAAATTATATCACAACATAGAGCAGAGTCTCTTCTTTCTAAAAATATAATTTTTCAAATTTTTTGACTAATATAAGGTTTCCATATTATTTATTTTCTAACTATGCCTTTTTATAGCTATTTTTTGAAGTGTAAATATGTCTATCTTTCATGGTGTATCATTTTTTGGGTGATCAAAATTAAAACAAAATTATGCTAGCCCAAACTAGGCATAATTCTATACATATTAAAAAAAAATCTAATTTTCGATATTTTTTGAGGTAGTTAGGGTGTGGGCACAATCGGAGCTCCATCATTTTGCAAAACATAAAATTTTTGTACTAGAAAAATCATAAATAAAAAAATATTCTCTAAAAAAATCTTTTGAAAAATGGAGCCCAAACTAGATGCTCCTAGCTATCTTTGTACCAAAGGGTTTTCAAAAATACTAAATGGTGCTCAAAAAATGGTGGGGGGCACGAAAGTCGCTCTATTATGTTTTGTAACAAAAAAAGGAGCATCTCTTGGTATTTTAGTTATTTGACCCACTTAAAATTACCCATTTTCAATAAAATTTAGTAGCTTAGAAACTAGACTCAAAATTCTATGATTCATATTTCTACAACATCTTCCAATTTTGAGTGTAACTTTTTGGAAAAAATCATACAAGTTGATGTTTTTTCAGAAAAATGCGTCCACTTAAGACCCCCTTTTGGCCCCCCAACTTGGTGCACATACCCTGTAACAACCGATCCTAGGAACCAGTGGGATTTCTCAAGGGATGTCAACTCATATTTTACAATTAAGTGATATAATATGAAAATAATATAATAACAATAAGATCATAATTTGAAAGGGATGGAGAGATCTTATTATGTTTGATATGTGGTCTAAGAAAGGGCTATAGCAAGCTTGAAGTCAAAGAAATAATAAAAATGGGATTTTTATTTTGTGTCATGTATTTCACGTATGATTTCCAATTGTTCCTCAATTCCGAGTGTTAAGGTATTGGAACACAAGCTAATCTCATGTGATATATTAAACTGATCCCCACACAAAGGGTTACAAAATCGAGAGGTCATAGATGATTGTAATGGGGTGGCATGCACCTCAAACTATCATCTATAGAGAATACATCTTGTAATAAAATAGATTAGGCTGAAACATATTGATAAAGATATGATACCAAATAACATTCTGAAATGATAGAGATCGAAGGCAATCAAGAATTAGCAAAGTGATCGGGGACAAAATGGTCTATTTTAACAAGGGCCAATAAATAAAATATGATTGAGGAAAGATATAATTTGTCAATTCTAAGTTGAAATAAAGCTCAATTGTGAAGGTAAAATAGATACGAGATAAGTAATATTTTGATATGTATAATGAGCTAATTGATGGAAATGGAGATTTAGGATTTGATCGATGGTGATTGGGGATCAACGGAGATCCCTGGTAAATTTGATAGATATTATGAAATATTGATCAAAGAGATAAATGGAAGAGAGATACTATGATGGTTATCAGGGATGTGAAGATGAGTATTTGCATAATATAATCAATATAATATATGACTAAAAGGAGAGAAATAAATTATTATACCTTGTTTAAATTTATTGAGGATAACATAACTCCAAATGGATATCTAAATGTTTTTACAAGAGCTCCTAAAGATTACTGAGAGAGTGTAGATATCTTCTAATTCTATGATGTCATGCAAAGAATCAACAATCCACCACCAGTCTAATATGTCTTATATGTCTAACCTATCTAAGCGAGAAATGAAGTAGGGTGGTGCTTAGATAGGATTTTTGGTGTCGGTGATGATCATCGGTGATTATGGATCTCTATCGATATAGTCAAAGAGGACAAAAACCAATTATGAAAGGATGGAAAATAGTTGAAACGAATTTCCCTCCGAGGATTGAGGTTCTTTTAGGAATAGTGGGAGGTCAAGAATCCGGGTATGAAGAGGTTAAAAGGTTAGGATAAGTAGGGTAAGCTAATTTAGGTTTGTTTCCGGTGTTTTGGGAGGTTAAATTATATTCTATGTGGGTATATAAGGGTATTATGATAGTAAATTAGATTATAGGGATAATGGACTTAGGATAGTGATAATAGTGTAAATAATGATAATGCAAACAATGTGTGTAGGGTCACCTAGGTACAAAAATTGGTGTCTACAGAGAGTTAAAATTTGGATAATCTCTATGGAATATGTCACACCGTCTTGGGTCGAAGGGTCATCTTGATCAGTCAATTTTTTATACGAAAGAACATCTTCCTTTGCTTCCACACCAAGACTGTAAGCTACTTGTTCACAAAAAACCAAATAATTGTACTTTCCATAGAATGAGATAGAAGATACTAATTATTCACTAACAATATTAATCATTACACACTATCTATAATAATATGATAGAAACTACTTGTTTACTAAAATGTTAAATCTTCAATTATCTCTAATAAAATGTAGATGATTCTTAATTTTGTTCTAACAACAACAAATCATATTTCAAGATTCTTAATTCCTTATAGATATTATGTATACTTGATACCTATCAATTGAAAAACATCATACGATTTCAAAAATATTTTCCAAATAACCAATCTCTAAATTAATCCTCGAACATTTTTATAATGTACTTTTTCCACTATTTCTGTATAAACAATAGAATAATTTATTTTCAACTCACCATAGAAAATAATATTTTAAATTCCCACTTAGTAAAAAAGTGAGTAATTTCAAAGTCATTTGAGATGCATAATAATTATCTTGATATTACATAGACACTCCAATATGTACAACGGAGCATGTATTTTTAATAACAAAATCATATTTGGGTGAGAGTGAGGTGGGGTGTGGGGTGGTAATATTAAAAAAACTACACATGGGGGTGCAATTATTTTAGTAAAAAAATAAAATAAGTACTATATTCTATTTTACTAAGAGTATTTAAGAAACTAAATAGTAAATTTTCTAATCCAATCATCCACAATTCATAATAATATACTATCGCATGAATATACTAAAAGTTAAGCTACCTTAGTATAATTCAATAATTTGAATTGTATAAAAAATTATTATAACTAGCATCATGAAACTATGTTTTATTTAACATATAAATGGATTCATAAGCTATCAAAATGAAAATAATTGGGGATGGAGGGTGTCATACTTGTTTCACCAACAACATTACATGTGAGGGCACCTCTATTTTACTACAAAATCATGGGGAAGTATTTTTATACTAAGGATTACTATATTCTATCTAACTAAGAGTAATTGAGAAGCTTAATAATAAATATTTTATTCATGTCTTCTATAATACAAAAACAAACATACTATTACATGAGTATACTCAATGTTAAACTACTATTGATTGGATGTAAATCAAGAATTTGAATTTAATATCTAATCATTACAATTAAAAACGTAAATTTATTATTTAATTATATTACATGTTGATTCATCAGCTATGACATACTAAAATATAGATTTTATCTGCTAAAGCAACTAATTAATATCCTCATATTTTAAGTTAGCTGAACATGAATAATTTGAATTTATCATTTTGTATAATGAAATAATTTTTATACACTATTCCAAAAGGAATCATTTCTCTCTTTTGTGTCATACATGTGAACCTCTAAGACACATGTTAAATGTTGACTAGTTATGAATCAAGATGTTTATACACTCGATAAATAAAAAGAACAAAATTTGAGGAAGGAAATGACTACACCATATGCCCCTAATTTCAAATGTAGGGATACATATTCATAAGTGAAAATTGTTTTCATTTGAGACTTTCATGAGTCATTATATAAATTTAACCTAGTAAGAGTATAATTCCTCTAAGGAAGCAATTTTTATGCACGTCTAAATTTATAAATAAAAATATTTATAAAGTATAAAACATTATCTATTAAATAGTTATTCACTTTCAAATAAATTATAATCATCAAACTATAGTTCTAAATAATTAATAACAAAATATTTGTTAAAGTAATAATAAAATATAACTATTTTAAATATAACAAGAAAATAACTTATCATTTTCCCATAATGTCACCTTGTATTTAATATGATATATTATATTTCCTTTTAATCCTCCTACTTAGTATTAGGTATAGTAATCATTCCAAAAGCGATATATACTTTAGGAAATAAAAATCCATATATGTCTTTCTACGTACACAAATAAAGATGTATATGTTTGACTAGGAAAAATTGTGTAAGGTCAAACTATACTTATTAACTTATACTCATGGATGTACAAACACACCTCAAACAATAGCATGGTCTCAAGAAAATCCTCAATGCAATATAATTTGTTTATGTTTTTTAAAGGGGTCCTTTCTAAAATAATGGTAGCTTCATGTAACTGATATAGCAAATTATCGCCAATATAATAAGAAGCTAGGGAAATGCTTCCATTGCACTTCCATACAAAGAGGGATACAAGTTACATCATGTATTGGTCTAATTCACAGTTGAACAAAACAAAGGGGGAATGAACCATTTGAATAATGGTGATTTTTTTATAAATATATTACGCAAACAAGCTAAAATATAATTTTTTTTTGTGTAGGGGATAAAAATATGCAATAATATGATCTGTTAGTGTAGGTTATTATTTATACTTTTACTTGTTTATTAGGATAATTATTACACTTATGTTGGCTCTAAACTTGTTGTGTTAGTTTTCTTAGGTGTACCAATTATGGAGTTAGCTTCCAAGATGTGTTGATTAACTTAATAGTTGTTGGAAGTTAGCTCTACTTCCACTATTAATTAGTGAGAGTTATTAACCACTAATCTAGGTGGTAATTAAACTTTCCTCCTCCTATATGTACACCATTTACATAATTTTATCATGAATATTTGAGTTAATTTTCTGTCTACTTTCATGGTTTTGGTAATGTTTATTATACTTTGGAGTGATCCTACAATGACAAGGATTGGATTCTACGACACCATCATCTTGTCTACACATATGCACAAAATCTCTACGATTGTATGTAAATGAGAATTAATCATATATTTAAATATATTTTTCCTCTAAATTATTTTCCACTATCCAAAAAAACAAATAAACTATTATTACTTCCATTAGGGGTGCTACTAAAATTGTTATGTGGGAATCTTTTTGTAAATATGGAATTTTTATATGCGATTAAAAATTCCCTAAAATTAATTTCATACTAAATCTGTGATGTGGATTTAGTGTCCTATCTTTTGGAGTACATAAATTTTTATCTAGGAACCAAAACGATCCCATTTATTGATGAAAATATATCAAAGAGTTCTACATTGTGTTAAGTGGTTCTAGTCACTTGTGGCCCATTTTGATATTTTTCAAAGGATGAAATCGGCCATCTACGACCCAAAAATTGGGTCTAATTTTTTTTTTATTTCAAAATATCATATCTTTATAGTCATGACTCAAGTTGAGTTGTAACTCAATGAATAAATTAGTTTAGTCACATGGTTCTTTGTGTAAAAGTTTGTGGTATCTACAAAAATAAATTTAAAACTTACTAAAAATAGATATTGTTGGAAATACTAATTTTTTTAAAGATCGTAAATCAAATCAAGTTTGGATTAGAATTCAAGTTTAATTAGGATTTTTTTAATTAAAATAAGAGACATCTAATGTAATTTAAATACCAAAGATGAGGAAAAGCGCCTTATTTTTATTGGATAATTGTACTTTTCTGTCATAATTTGGTTGTTGTTTGTTTGGCCCGTTATTTAGTATCAAATCATATTTTTAGGATACGATGGCATGAGCTCAAGGAGGTTATGCACATATGCATCTAACTCTACAAAAAATTCATAGGAAATTATATGAGTTATTAAAATTTATTGTGCATTCAAGGAGAAGGTATGGAGGAGATGATACAAAAGAATATTCATATCAAGAAGAAGAAACACATAATGAAGAAGGAAAAGAGAAGTTGTGAACCATTGAAAAAGGTTGATTAAAGCTCTGGATGGAAGGAATTATAGAATTAAGGTAGATATTTTTAAATATTGTGTGATTTTAACACTAGATGAGTTCATAGATTTATTAAATAACATGAAAAACTATTTAAATGGAATCCTATGAAAGAAGAGAAGAAGGTAAACTTTTCATGGAAAAAATTGAAGGGTCACACAACGATATGGTTAGATAACATGTAGAAGGATCGGTAGTGAAAATAAAGAGAGAAGATCAAGATTTGGATCAATATGAAGGAGAAGTGAAGATTTTTTTACGTAAGGACTATGATCAAACTTTATACAAAAGATATCAAAATTTGATGCAAAAATATTATAATTTCCAATATTTTACTAATGAATTTTAGATGTTGTCCATCTTAGTATAACACGAGGATATGGAAGAGAAAATGGTTGCAAGGTATGTAAATGGTTTGAAATTTTATATTTAATATTAACTAAACATGGATGGGAAGAATAATATGGGAACGCGCTTACCAACTAGCCTTGAAGGAAAAAAAAGTATAGTAGACCAAGTTTTAGGATATCCGAAGGACAAAATATATAACAATTGTCTCCAATAAGAGTACGAGGTGAGTATAATAACACAAGAGGGGAAACATATCTTGATTGGTAATAAGATAACATGGAAGGTTTTAAGAACCAACAAAGAGGAAGAATAATTAAAATAGGGATACACTATGAAAAAATATATGGTAGTGGAAGGGTATGGTATGGACCCCTTATACCTTATGTTTTTTTATAGGTGTGGTGAAAATTTTCACAAGGAATTCAAATTTCCAAAACCACACCCAAGAGAGGACACTAGAGGATCATCCTAGATTAAATTTGATTGAGGATGAGGTTGAATAACAAGACATAGATTTTTTTCCAAATGTGGGAGAGAATTTCATGATTATAAGAATAATTATTTCCACAAGGAAGTAAAACTATCAAGGTGGTGAATCATGGTTATGGAAATATATTGTTAGACTAAGGTGCACATTTGGATTAAAGGTATGTAACATCATCATTGATGTTAGAAGTTATGAAATAAGTTTTCCAAATATACAGTACATAAGTTAGGGTTACTGATGTGAAAACCATATTTTCCCTATTGGTTCTCCTTGTTTAAGAAAGGGAATAAATTTATAGTATATAAGAAATGTCTTATTAAATTTTAAATTGAAAATACTTATAAGGATGAGATCTGATGTGATATCATTATAATGGATACATGTCATGTTTTATTGAGGAGACCATGGAAATTTTGTAGAAAGGTAATTCATGATGGGGAAAAGAATACCCTCTTGTTTTGGAAAGATAGATTAAATGCGGATTTTTTCCGCTTAAAGAAGAAAAAAGGAAAAGATCATGTTGTTCACAAAATATTTTATCGCAAAGATGCATATGGAAGGGTTTTTTTATATATTAATGGTAAAAATATGCAAAGGTGTTACCCATACTAAGCGAGGTCAAAAAGTACAAGATCAATTTTAAAATTTTATATCGAAGAGTTGCTTCATGGGTTGCCACCCAAGACGGATATTCAACATCACATTACTTTAATTTTAGGATCATCCATACCAAATTAATATTCATACAATATGAGCCAAAAATTACATGAAAACCTAAAAAGAAAGGAATCATAATTGGTGAAGAAAGGAGTCATAATAGAAAGTATGAACTCATGTGTAACTTAAACGCTATTGACTCCCAATAAAGACGGGGTATAGCGGATATGTATAGATAACAAGTTTATCTATAAAATTACCATCAAATATAAGTTTTAACGAATGATATAATGAATGTTCTTGTAGGAGATAATTATTTTTCAAAATTTTATCTAAGTATTAAATACTACCAAATATTAATATCGCATAGGGATGAATGGAAGACAACATTCAAAACTATGTATGGTCTATATTAGTGGTTAATGATGAATCAAATTTTTAGAGATTCAATTGGTAAGTTTTTGGTAGTCTGTTTTGATGATATATTGATATTTAATAAAAGTAAAGAGGATCATTTATTACATTTGAGGATGTTGTTGCAAGTATTAAGGAAAGTGAAGATGTATGAAAATTTAAAGAAATGCAATTTTATGCAAATGAGCTTTGTATTTGTTGGGTCTTTAGTTTTAGAACGTGAATATGGATGTACAAAAGGTATATGAAAATTTTTAATGGCCTATCCCAAGAATCGTAATAGAGGTAAGAAGTTTCTATGGATTCGATACTTTTCTGAAAGTTTATAAGGAATTTTAGTATTATTTTAGCACAGTAATATAATGTATGAAAGGAAAAGATTTTTTTATGGAAAAATGAAATGACTAAAAGATTTGAATAATTAAAGAAGAAGGAGAAAAATCCTTTGTTTTGGCCTTACCTTAATTTTAAAAAATATTTGAGGTTCATTTTGATGCTTCACATGTGGGAATTGGTGTTGTTTTAAGTCAAGAAGGAAGGTTTGTATCATATTTTAGTGAAAAGCCAAATGAGGTATGGAAAAACTAGTATACTTATGAAGTTGAATTTTATGCCATTGTATAAGCACTAAGGAATTACATGAATTACTTGGTGTTGAAGGAGTTCATTTTGTTTACAAATCACTAAGCCTTGAAATTTTTGAATAATCAAAAGAAGTTGAATACTATGCATGCAAATAGGCTTTCATTCTTGTAGGTTTACACATTTGTCTTAAAACATAAGCATGTAGTTGATTCTTTGAGTAGATGTATGGCTTTACTAGCTATTATTGTAAGTGATTTGGTTGGGTGTAAATCTATTAAATAATTATATGGTTATGATCTTAAAATATGGAGGATTACTGAGAAATAAAGGAGTCAAAAACTAGGTAATACATGTAATATTCTTAAATATTATTTTATGCAAGATGGTTATCTGTTAAGGGAAAATAGTTATGTATAGAATTTTTATCTATGAGGGATAATATTTTAAGAGAATTGCATGGCGGTGGCTTGGGTGGTCATTTTGGAAAGATTAAGACAATAAAATTAGTGGAGGAAAATTATTTATGGAAAAATTTGAAGAGAGGTGGTAAGATGTGTTTCAAGATGTAAGACATGTCAAATTTCTAAGGGACATACACAAAAACCCAAATTATAAATGACATTACCAGTACAACAAGGCCATGGAAAAACTTGAGCATGAATTTTTTATGGGGGCTACCTAACATATAAAGAGGTAATGATTCAATTTTTTTGTTATGGATAGATTTTCTAAGGATATGTACTTGTATTGAATATAACACAACAAATGATGCTACAAGGATAGAAGTTTTTTTTCAAGGAATTTTTTAAGTTACATGGTATCCTGAAATCTATCACTTTAGATAGAGACATTATATTTTTGAGCAATTGATAGAGGACCTTATATGGAAAAATTTAGGCACTAAATTACAATTGAGTAGTGCATATCATCCTCAAATGGATAGGAAAAAATAATTTTTGAAAAAGAGTTTAGACAATTTATTAAGGTATATATTTGGTGAAAAATCCAAATAGTGGTACTTAACATTACCACAAAAATAATTTACCTATAATAGTTCAGTGAATAGATCAACGGGTAAGTTATCATTTAAAATTATTTATAGAATATATCCTAATGATGTTTTGATTATGTTGCAGCTACCAATTTTAGAATGGGATTTTAAAAGTGTATATATGCAAGCTATAATAATTCAATCACAAGAACTCATAGGAGCTGTGTTTTTTCAACTGTGGGGAGAATAATTCGTGTTGGTCCTAAAATATTCACCCCCTATTGGACTGAAAAAAATATCTCCTCAAAGGTAAAGGGGAGAGGGCTTGGAATGGTGGTAGATCGGGTTGATACGTCATTATGTAACCAGGATGGGTCTAACAATTTCCTTGGTATCAATACTTTGGATTATTGAAGAGCATGTACAAAGGAGATGGTACTTTCCTACTACTTTGGGTCCTGTCTTGAACCAAGGTGAGAGGAACCACAGTGTAACCTGAAATACAAAAGGGGGATGGAGTCTTTTTTACCTCAATTTATTCTAAAATGCTAAATCAATCTGGAATAAGCATGACCAATGGACACAACACTTGAATCTCACCGGTTATCACAAAGGATGTTTTGTATGTTTACCTTTCCATACAAAGGTTACTAAAGATAGTTAAGTATAGTTGCTCTAACATTATTTAGAAAATGTGATCAAGGATGATAGAAAAATTCAATGATATTTAGAGAAACCTAGTAGGGAAATAAAATGAAAGGATGTTTTAATAATGGGGGATGGGTTCAATAATGGAACTTGTAACTCTTCATAGGGTACTATAGATAGATACATTCATTGTGGTAAGGCATTTATTTCTTAAAGCATTCTAAAATCCTCGAAAACACATAAAACTAAATCAGGAAGTAGAAATTTATGCAAAGAAAGATTTGCATTCATTGATACCCAATAGATGTAAAGTTTCATATCAATCTCCAAAATACATGACACAAGAATTTATGTAATAATTTCAATAAATTATTTATTGCCTCATCTCTCATACGTGAAAGATACACTCAAGGACTAAAAAAATCTATCAATACAAAATGTTAATGAGAAGTTTTGACAATTCGATTCAATGTTGCCGAAGGAAGGATCACTATAAAATACCAAACTAAATGACCAAAACACAAGCATCAATGAAAGATCTATTGTATGATGGAGAGAACTAGTAAATGAAATATTGTGATAGAGAGTGTGACCTATCAATCGAAATTTGTTTAGCCAAACAAAGCATAAATTTCAACTTAAAAGAGGACATACATTATTGAGTTCTTGAACCTCTTAGCAAGGGAACATCAACTTACATCAACTTAATGTTCTCAAAGCTCACCATATGTCTGTACACTCGTAACCACCTTGACAACATAAGTGTCAGATACTAAACTCTATATGCATTTCATAAAGGAAACATGTGGTAATCACAACTTTTATGTCAATACCTCTTTAGAAAGTTAAAGACTAAACGCCTTTTGATCATAATACCACTATTTGACTCCCTTAATTATGAGGAAAAACCTCATACTTATACAATTATATGTCTTCTTACAACCTGTTTTCCCACTTAAACTTTAACGATCCATTCTAGAAATACACAAAGTAAAAAAGCTCAAATTTTGGAAAATATCTCGTAATGGGGAAGATACCATTTTATTTTCTGAATCGATTCTACTTATAGATTCGACATGGATATATGTGGTATTTTTACTTTTCTTTTCTATCCCCATTTTTTTCTTATTCACGCTATCACCATCCTTCATGCACCCTATCACAATCATATGCTCCCTCATGCCATTATTTTTTAACTAGTTTGACACCTGCCCCTTTTGGAAATATGCTTGAAAAAAAAAAAAACATTTGTAATCCCTCATGTGTTTTTGTGTGAATGTTTTCTTCAAACTAAAAATCAAATTTTGGAAGATATTAACTGATCCAAACCCATGCGAGTTTCCATAACTAATTTCTCATTCAATTTTGAAATGATACCTTACATAATAACTCTCGAATTGCATCCTCTTATAAACACACATTGTTCTCGCCTAAGATCATATCTCCCTTAAAACATCTTGAGTGAAAAAATGGTTTGTTATCCATATTTCACCCCTGTACCAAATATTGGATCGACCATGATCTCACATAAAAGAAAACAGAGTCAAAAGGTGGATAGAAAAAGGCCTCAAAATTGGCTAAGTATAAAGGTCTAAGCGAATAATATCGAGTGTCGTATGGTGCTATTTGGGGTGAATAGAGAAAATGTTTCTAAATGAGTGCTAGACTGCCATGTGTCCTAGGGGAAAGTGGACCGTCGGGGAAAAATTTGGTTCTTTGCCCCTTATTATCTCAAAAGGGGTAAAAGTTACAAAATGGCCCACAACTCCGCCCAAGGAAAAATTCAGCATCTGGGCCCGAGTCAAAGCCAAAGCGGGAATCGGAAGAAAGGGGAAAAAGATAAATTACAGACCCATAGGCCCAATTTTTGTTCCAATCTAGCTGCCACGTGTCCCATATTAAAAGGAGAGCCATTTTTCGAGATGTTTTCCCACCCTCCTGTACGGACCCGATACAAACTTTTGAGAGGCATATCTTTTGACTCAAGGCTCAAAATATTACACATTTGATTTCATTGGAAAGATCTCGGCCTCACCCATGCCATGGGGTCTGAAACTTTAATTTTGAGGAGGTTAGATGAAGAGAAATGGAGGAAACATCTTCAGGATTTTAATGGAGGATGTTATTTCCTCAACAACCGAGATCAAATTTTATTTGTTTCACCATTTCCTCTTCCTTTAAGGTGCCAAATCAAGGATTGATGTAGTAAAGATGGATTTAGGGAGATATTTCATCAAAGGCTTTAACAATGGTGGTTGAACTTTAACCTACTTTTGCCACTTATTTATATTTTAATTCTTTCAAAGTTAAATCTATAAATACGGGGTAGGGTTCATTGTAAATGGTTGGAAATTCTTTGTTTTGTAGGCTCTCTTCTCCTTCTAGCAAAGGGATCTGTGGGGTTTAGGTATTCTATCAAAATTACATTACATTTCTTCCTCTTGGCTACTTTATAATGGATTGTATCAATTGAAAAAGCAATAAAACAAGTCTATGATCGATTTTAGATCTTCTCTTGTCTCTTTTGCTTTCATCTGGTCTCTCATTATATATTTAGATATTTGTGCTTGTTTATTGTATGTATTTTGTTGGTTTGTGTCTATTAGTAAAATAAGTGTTCATCATTCCTTTGGTGCATCACCTCATAGTTTAGCTTTGTTTTAATTTTTGTATTCCTTCTATCCTTGTCTCCTTGGTAAATTTTAGATTAGGATTAAGAATAGACCCTCTGCAAGTTTCTACGTATGCACCTAAACAGAGGAATAAGGAACCAACCTTCAATCTGGAGAGCTTTCCCATTTTGCAAGGTCCCACACCTTGGGGAAAGTTCAATGTTACGTAATCACACCAAATGAGTCTACCTTAGAAAAGTAGATTCTTTAGAGCTCATTTGGGGGTGGTGTAGTTTCACGTTAACAACTTTTTCATGCCGGTGGGACCAAGAAGTCTCCATCTTATTATAGTAAGGATTGATGTACACTTGTTATGATTCTGGCTTTAAGAAGACTTAAAATTATACATATGGTGACTCCAAAAGAAAAAAATCTACTAGTTTCAGCAGCCTAAGCTTGGGATATTCGTGAAAACACACGGTCTAGAGCAAGGAAAGAAGGTATATTTGAATACTTACATCTATCCCCGGGAAAATAAAGGAGAGGAAGAAGAATTCAGAGGTCTCCATCTCCACCAATTAGAACCTTATCAACACCTCCACTTGTAAGGTCTTTCTTTTAGTTTGCAAGGATTCTTAGGCCAATAAGAATGGCACAACCAAATCCATATGTCAACTTCTTTGGCAGCAGTAGTTCATCGCCTTGATTACAAAAAACCCGGTTCCAATTACAGCATTAAAGAGCATCCCACATTTCACTGGGGAAAATCAAAATTCTCCTAGTGACCATGTCCAAGATATTACAAATGTTTGTACAATCCACAAGATCCATGAGATGGAAATTACATTCAAGTTGCTCGCCTCTTCATTCAAAGGGAAAGCTTCACAATGGTTAAGGAGTCTTGAAGTAGGCTCTATCCATAACTGGAACTAGCTATGCATGACCCTTCACAATCAGTTTGGGGAAAAAGGTGATAACTTTTCTTTGTTGGATAAACTAATAACAATCAAGAGATCCCCAAATGAGCGGTGTGAGACTTCAACCTCAAATTCCAAAGTGGACTGAGATAGGATTTTAATAGCAAAGTAAAGCCCACTAATGAAGGTTCCTTCTTATACTTTCTTAGGGCTTTAAATTATGATATTTCTCGATGATTCGATCAATGGGGCATTACATTACCGCAACCTATAGCCTCTCCATACGGGCTAGGAACCATTTGATTCAAGGTTGAAAAATCATTCCTAGGCCATCCATGCCTTTGTACCCGAGTTAGGAAGCCCATTTACTAGCCAAATGTATGCAATGGAAAGTTGCAAAAGCTATAGAATGAGGATAAATAACCTTAAAGATTTGCTAACTCATCCATGCATCATGAGATGAGTGCTAAACAAGATAACTTCTACAATAATGAATTAAACTAAAACACTATCATTTTACCTCTAACTACTCTATGATTACTTAAAACATAAATTGAACCTAGTTAAACCTATGAGAAATCAAATTATATTTGTTGTTTCTTCAATGGAGGTGAAGAGGTCTCTCTAAAATGGCTACAAGACCAAGTTAGATACCCTCCTACCAACCCACTATGAAGTTATGGATGCAAGATGGAGGAGCTTCAACAATGGAGGATAACCAAGATAAAATGCCTATTAGCTTAACTAATGTAAGAGGTCTAATGCCAATATCTCCAAATGTGAGAGATATTTGCTATGAAAACAAGGTGTAAGGTTGAGAGGGAGGGACGACCCTTTTATTTATAGTTTTCCAAATGGAAGAGTTTGAACTTTGGGTGCATGTGGGACTAAATTCTAAAAAGCACTCTAGGATTAGATTAGGATAAACATGCTTTATGCTTAGTTAAGCTTGATTTAGGCTAGTTAAAATTGATTAGCAAGTGATTAGAGACTCATTGAGAGTTGGGAGGGTCGGATAACCAATTGTGGTGATAGATAGCCTACGAAGCTAGTAGAAGTGGTCAAGAGAGAACTAGGGAGGTTATGAATAGTTAAAAGGAGGAATGTTTAGCTAATAAGAGAGATATTAGCCAAATAAGTTGATTATAGGAGGAATACAAACGAGAAGGTTTCGTAAATGAGCATCTCAAAGTGGAGTAAAGATGTGGAATTAACGAAGTGTCGTTAATTAACCGAATCAGATGAAATGATTAGTGTAAGAATATTTTACGTTTCTACATTGATTATTAAGTGATTAGAGACTCATTGAGAGTTAGGAGAGGGTCCTGGATAACCAATTGTGGACTGATAGATAGCCTAAGAAGCTAGTAGAAGTGGTCAAGAGAGAACTAGGGAGGTTATGAATAGTCGAAAGGAGGAATGTTTAGATAATAAGAGAGATATTAGCCAAATAAGCTGATTATAGGAGGAATACAAATGAGAAGGTTTCGTAAATGGGCATCTCAAAGTGGAGTAAAGATTGGGAATTAAAAAAGTTTCATTAATTAAGCTGGATCGGATGAAATGCTAAGTGTAAGAATATTTTACGTGTCTACACCAAGCACCTAAATTAATTCCTATACCCACCCCTAGGATTCAAAGCTCAGCTAAAGATTTCACTTCATCATCTAATACCTCTAAAGATTTTTAGGAAGTGGTGATGAAGTAACTTCAGAAGTTTGGGAATGAGCTAGTGACCATCAAAAGACAACAAGCTCAGAGTTCTAGGCCATACTAGCCCCAAGCTCAATATCAAGCTAGACCCCAGTATCAACAGAATAGGTCACCACCTCAGACTATAAACCAGAGCCAAAACCAAGGACAACCTCAAGCTATTAGACCTTTTAGGGCATAGGATCCTAACACAGTTTCAAAATCAAGAGCATTGGTCCTAGCATAGAACAATATGGCACAAGAATATGTTTGGTGTTTTCCATGTGATCAGCCACATAACCAATCAACATGCTCTAATGGTGCTCTAAATTAGGCATTGATGGTGTAAACCAGTATGATGTCGCAAGAACCTGACCAAGAGGAGTATTGGCAACAAGGTGGCCCCCCAAATGAGACTATGATTATCAATTGGTAGGCCAAAGACTTCTGTGGGATGAATCAGTTCCCTTGTCAAAGTGTAGCTATCAATACACAATCAAAAAAGAGAAGTATTGGAGAGGGCCAACCACTAAATTCAGGTGACCCTCAATCTTCCATCACTCCACAAGGTCTTTGTGTTCTAATTACAACTCTAAACATACATAACCAATCCAAGCCACCTCCCAAACCCAGTCAAGCACCGGTTGTAATAGCCCATGTGCAAGAAAGAAATGTGTCTGGGAAGGGGTAGAAAAGGACAACACATTCAATATTATTGAGCAGATGAAAAAGAAAAGTGTGAACATTTCACTATGGGATTCACTATCCATTCCGGGGAAGAGGGATATGTTGCAGACTTCCATGTAGGATTGGTCAAGTTCAAATCACCTCCTAACTAGCAAGAGAAAGTGTTTTTCAATGCAGTTCAACTAGGGAGAAACCATGGAGATCGATGAGGTAAAAACCCGAGACATCCTCCCTTCTATGTCTCATTGATTATTAGAGAAAAATTGGTTCACAATTGTATGATTGATTCAGGGGCGTAGTTCTATGATGCCCGAACAAATAGCTAGTCATTTGGGTCTCCAATATGAGGTCATCTCCAGAGGAGTAGTCCAATTAGATGGGACAACAATGACTACTGTGGGAATCATCAAGGATCTGAGTCTCACTCTACATGCTTACTCTAATGTGACTATTTTGTAAAACATGTCAATTATAGTTTTACTTGGCACATTTTTCTTTGTGTCTATCTAGGGACTTCACTACCAAAATTGGAGGCTACCTATCTACTGATTGGTCACATATGCTCTTTAGGACAAGGTATGGAGTGAAGGCCACAATTAGATCTGAACCTATTGTTGAATATCATATTGAATCCTATATGCCTAGCCCAATCAACGCCAACTGCTCATCTTTTGATCAAGAGGACCTCCTAAGCACTTCTGAAGTAAATACCAAGGTGGGATATATCCCAGACTTGACTCTTGATGATTGGGCCAAAAAAATCCATGCTTTTGACCCCTATAGGGAGATGGAAGAATCCGAGCTAGGTGTCTACTACCTACATGAAGAGAATCACCCTCTTCCTAGCCTAATTAAGGAAGAACGCAACGATGACTATGAGATATGGCAATTGTTCATTGATGGCTCAAGGAGTAGACAAGGATCTGGAGGAGGAGCCATGATTTTGTCCCCCAGAGGTATGAGATATTATTCAACCTTCAAATTCCAGTTCACTTGCTCAAATAATACTGCTAAATATGAGGCTTTAGTCTAAGGTCTTCATTAGGCAAGGAAGCTAGGAATAAAGAACCTGCAAGTAGTCGGTGATAGTGAACTAGTTACCATTTAAGTTAGAGGACTTAATGCTATCAAAAATGGCCTCGCTAAAAAAATAAAATATTAGGGTATGATATCTCACAGAGGATTTCAAGGCCTTCAGTATTGTTTCCATACCGGGAAGGAGAATGAAGCTGCTGATAGACTTGCAATAGTTTGAGCAACGTTTGATGTGGTTGACAACATCAAGAGGGACAAAGAACAGTCGTATATTGATGTGGTTGTGAGGCAAAGCGGTGCGAGATAATAATACATGTTGGTAGGTGTTTGAGAATGATCAATATATAATTAACTTTCTACAATAATAATCTGAACTCTTAGCTATAAACCAAAGTAGATTAGAGCAGCAAGTATGGGAATTAGATAGTAATCTGACTACATAAAAACAATCTTCCCAAAGGCTTAGTGACACTACAATCTATTTTCAATCCAAATGATCAGTTCAAAAAAGAGAAGGCTAACATGTAGATCAAAGGAGAATATTATGAGTCATTCCTTGTTAGAGAAGACAAAACACTTCAAATTGGAAAAGTGGCCACCAAACAAGAAAGGTATGAATTCATATAACTTTTCCAAGAATTCCCGATGTGTTTTCTTAGAGTTATGAAGACCTAAGGGGGTTCAATCCAAAGCTAGCACAATACACAATAGAACTAGATCTAGCTACTTAGCCCATCAGGTAGAAGCAGAGACCAATCAACCCACATATAGAGCCTCTGATGAAGAAGGAGTTAAACAAGATGATAGAGGTAAGAATCATATTTCTAATCAAACACTCAAGATGGGTTACAAATCCGGTCTCAGTAAAGAAGAAAAATGGAGAAATCAGGTTGTGTGTTTACTTCAGGGATTTGAACAAAGCCTTCCTCAAATACCACTACCCACTCCCTTCAATGGATTAGATATTTTAAGTAGTGTTTGGGTCAGAAAGGTTCTCCCTCCTAGATGGCTACTCAGGGTACAACCAGATCATGGTGAAAGAAGATGATCAATTCAAAATAACTTTCACTACCAAATGGGGCACCTATGCCTATAGGAAAATGCCATTTGGATTATCCAATGCTGGAGCCACTTTTCAAAGGGCAATGTATATGGAATTCAAGGGGTTGATCAACAAAATAGTGTTGATATATCTGGATGACATTACATTTTTTTCAAAGAATGCAGCAGACCACCTTTTCCATCTAAGGCAAGTGTTCCAAAGATGTAGGAGTTTTGGAGTGTCACTGAACCCTAAAAAATGCATATTCTTGGCCCATGAAGGAAAGCTTCTAGGCCATATCATATCAAAGGAAGGATTGGAAATTGACTCGGAAAGAGTTCAAGAAATAAGAACATTGCCATTGCCAAGTCACAAGAAGGCTCTTCAAACCTTCTTGGAAAAAATCAATTTTGTCCACGGGTTTCTTCTAAACTTTTTGCCCTTGTTAATCCAATAACATTGATGTTGAAGAAGACATTAACATTTAGGTGGATAGCTAAAGGAAAATCAAGTTTTGAGGCCATCAAAGAATTCATATCACAGTCGTAACTCTTGTGAACCAAGATATTTCCAAAGACTTCATATTGTATACCTTTGGTGGTAGTGAAAAAATTTCTGTAATCTTGGTGCAACAAAACAACCAATTGATTTCTTAGCCGAGACTCTAGAAGATTATGAGGTAAGGTACTCCTTCATTGAGAGGAAGGTCCTAACGATGAATCGAGAAGATTGAAGAAGTTTAAGCATCTGGTTTGAAATAACAAAATCCAATTATTGGTCTCCCATTCGAGAGTTAAAGAATTCCTTCTCAAGTAAGGACACTGAATGAGAAGCATGTAAGATGGATCACTCATGTCATTGACTATGACATTGAGATCAAGGTCACCAAATTGGTCCGTGGGAAGAGATTATGTGAACAACTAGCCTCAGGTCAACAAGATGAAATAGATAGTGAAAAGGAGGTTGTTTCTATTCTATAAGATGATCAAGTAGAAGGGAGAGATGATGTACCTACTCCTTGTTGGACCCAAGATATGGTGCACTTCCTTTGAACAAGCATGTGTCCTGCTGGGATGAGTGAAGCAAAAAGAATGCATTTCAGGCTACATGCCATCCCATATGTTCTTATTGATGGTGTCTTGTTCAAGAGGGACATCAATGACATTCTGCTAAGATGCATTGGGATAGATCAGGTGGAGAGAGTGCTACAAGAATTCCATGTTGAAGCAATTGGAGGCCATTTTTCTCCAAGAGTAACAAAGCACTCAAAATCATGAAAGCAATATATTATTGGCCCAGAGTGTTTAGTGACTGCTACACATGGATCAAAAGGTGTAAGAATTGTGCATTCTTCAAAGGCAAGGAAAGGATAGCAGCACTTCCATTACACCCAATCTTAGTTGACCAAACTTTCATGTAATGGGGATTGGAATTCATTAGAGTCATCAATCCAAACTCAAGCCAAGGTCACAAATGGATCCTGATAGCAATAGATTATTTCACCAAATGGACCAAGGCAGTGGCACTCAAGGAAGCAAATGAGTCTAGTATCCTAGATTTCTATGAAGGGATATTGACCAGATTTGGAGTGTTAGCCACCATCATATCAGATAATGTATTAGCATTTATAGGTTCCAAGATCATAGGATGGGCCATCAAGAATGGGACTTATTTGAGTACTTCATCAAACTATTACCCTCAAGGTAATGGCCAACCTGGGTCCACAAACAAGAACCTACTAAAGATCATCAAAAGAACTCTTGATGAGAATCAGAGGACCTAGCATACAAAGCTGAAAATGGCCTGGGCTGGTAGAATAATGCCCAAAATATCTAAAGGTAGCTCTCTATTCAATCTCGTCTATGGGAAAGAGGTAGTGTTGCCTATATCACTTGAGTTACCAGCATTGGAGCTTGTGAAGCAACTAGTGATGTCTGAATTTGGACCAATGGAGGCCAGGTATGCAGAGATGATAGAATTATAAGAAACTAGAGAGCATGATATCCAAGAAATACAAAAGAATCAAGTTTTAATCAAGTAAATTCTTTGATAAGAAGACAAAAGTAAGGATCTTCCAAGAAGGAGACCTAGTTTTGAAATGGGATGCGAGATCAAGAAAACCCGGGAAGGAATTCCATATTTGATGCCATCTAAAGTGGCCCCTATATGATCACAAGATGAAAAAGTAGCAATTCCTTCCAATTATCTACATCGGAGGGTGAAGAGTTACTGATTCCAGTAAATGGGATCTATATTAAGCTTAACTTGCTAATAAAAGGGAAGTTCTCTCCTATACATATTAGTTTAGTTTTCTCTTTCCTCACGAGTGCTTATGCACATTGTCTTGTTCTAGTGTAGATTGCTTTTCTCCTAAGTTCTTTGCACACTCTGGATGTTTCATTTGGAGCATGTATGAATTCAAAGTTTTTATATAGTGTGGTGATGTTTTTGCTCTCATGCAGTGTTTAGACTCAACATTTGGTCAAGATAAATTTCAGTTCTAATGGGTTTCCAAGTGGCCCAAGGGTCAGTTTTCAAAGATTAGATCAGTAGTAGGCTATCACTCATGACTCCATGCCCAATGGATATGACAAGGCAATTGGTCTTTTCATCTAGCAGCCAGATACCCCTGTGAGTCACCAAATTTTTATCCATATTTCGTCCCGTGCCAAATATTGGATCGACCACGATCCTGCATAAAAGAAAACAAAGTCAAAAGGTGAATAGAAAAGGGCCTCAAAATTGGCTAAGTATAAAGGTGTAAGCGGAGAATGCCAAGTGTCAGTATTGCACTATTTCAAGGGGTGAATAGAGAAAATGTTTCTAAAGGAGAGCCAGACTGTTGCGTGTCCTAGGGGAAAGCGGACTGTTGGGGAAAATTTTGGTTCTTTTCCCCTTGTTATCTCCAAAGGGGTAAAACTTGCAAAATGGTCCACAACTCGCCCAAAGAAAAAGTTAGCATCTAGGCCCGAGTCAAAGCAAAATCGAGAATCGAAAGAAAGGGGAAAAATATAAATTGAGGAATCATAGGACCGATTTTTGTTCCAATATGGCTGCCACGTGTCCCATATCAAAAGGGGACCCATTTTTGGGATGTTTTCTGTCCTCCTATACGGACTGATATAAACATCGGAGGGGCATATATTTTGACTCGTGGCTCGAAATATTGAAAATATTATGCCATTAGAAATATCTCGGCCTTATCCATGCCATGGGGTCCGAAAATTTAATGTTGAGGAGGTTAGCTAAAGAGAAATGGAGGAAACGTCTTTGGGATTTTAATTAGGATCTTATTGCCTCAACAATTAGATCGATTTTATCTGTTTCTCCATTTCCTCTTCCTTTAAGGTGATAAACCAAGGATTGATGCAGTAAAGATAGATTTTGGGAGAGATTTCATTAGAGGCATTAATAGCGGTGGTTGAACTTCAAACTTCTTTTCCCACTTCTCTTTCTTTTCCTTCTTTTAGGTTAAATCTATAAATACGGGGTAGGGTTCATTGTAAAGGGTTGGACATTCTTTGTTTTACAGGCTCCCTTCTCCTTCTAGCAAAGGGATATGTGGGGTTCAAGCCTTCTATCAAAATTGCATTACATTTCTTCCTCTTGGCTACTTTGTCTTGGATTGTATCAATCTACAAAACAATAAAACATGTCTATGATTGATTTTAGATCCTCTCTTATCTCTTTTTCTTTCATCTGGTCCCCCATTATATATCTAGCTATATGTGCTTGTTTATTGTATGCATTTTTTTGTTTTATGTCTATTAGTAAAATAAGTGTTCATCATTCCTTTGGTGCATCACCTCATAGTTTAGCTTTGTTTTAATTTCTATATTCTTTTTATCCCTATCTCCTTGGTAAAGTTTAGATTAGGATTAAGAACGGATCCTTTGCAAGTTTCTATGTATGCACTGAATAGAGGAATAAGTAACAAACATTTAATATGGAAAGCTTTCCCATTTTTCAAGGTTCGACACCTTGGGAAAGTTAAATGTTACGCAATCACACCAAATGAGTCTTTCTTAGAAAAGTAGATCCTTTAGAGCTCATTTGGGGGTGATGTGATTTCATGTTAACAGGGTTTTAATCTACTCTTTCAAAGAAATGGTGGATATAGAGTTGGGTACCATATTGAAAGAAATTTCTTCGAGACCATGCACTTAATATTTGATTTTTCTAGTCTAGATGAGGCCTGTGTGAGGATGTTCTTCAAGATTTAGGATCGGTGGAGACTAATAGGCCACTAATATGTCATGCACTTTTGGTAGCACTAATAATAAGGCTCATCAAGATGAATCCTTAGTCCTTTCTTTTCTATCTTTCAGGTCATATATTATCATTTATCTCATTCGGAGGATTTAAAATATTGATGAATTTTTTGCTTCGTTTCTAGGCCACCATTAAAAAAATATCGTTGATATATCACCTTTATTCTTCAATGAATAATTGGTGGAGAAATAAATCCCCGCTACTTCTTATGAAATGTAAATTAATAATGTTGTGGAGGATATATCCTCAATTTCCTACAAAATCATTTTGATGGAGCAAATACTTGCTCTTCTTGAGCAAAAACCGCAAAGTATTCTTCTTATAAATCCCCTCTAGTGACTCTTCCCACATGATAATATGCATAGAGGGCACACCTAGTACAAATTATACAAGTCATCCCATTCCTGTGGATGAACTTTAATCTTCCTCCACGACACCAATAGATATCACTAGGTATTCCTCATTTTCCAAAGCTACTACTCAGTGGGGTACTAAGGCCTACCTCAAAGGTATGTCTAAAATCTTTCAATGGGTCTCCTCCTGTGGGAAGAAATTGTAATTAATAAAAATCTTAAAGGGTCCCAAAACAAATATTTCAAATCTCATGGAACTAGGCATGTCTTGTAACCTTGTGGGGGATATCCTATATATTCATGGTGCTCAAGACTCGCAAATAATTTTATTTCGGGAAGAAGAAGCTATTGAATCAGATTCCTCCATTTGTAGAGGAATGTGTAACCATTAACTAATACTATATGTTTTTCACAACATCATTTTCTTTTTGTATATGTATATTTTAAGATTTGTGAATTTTCAATGGTTGGGGCCCCTATAGAATCCCCTTTTACGTATTACACAATGTGCTTCTTTTTCTTGTATTTTTAGCTCAATAATTACTTTTCACAATCTTGATTTTATCGTATATAGTATAGCAATCATATTTGCATGATTTGAATATCGGCGATATAAAAATTATATTCTAATTGTCTCGTGGCTATTTTGGAACCCACGAGTATTGAAATTTATGATAAACCATCCCTCGGATTTGTTTTTCACTTCCCCTTTACTGTAGACGCTCGTTGATTCCTAATGTTTGGTAGCCCTTTTACGGAATTTTTAAAGTCCAGCGGATATTTTTGGAATCAAAAGTACTTGATTCTCGTGATAAACCAACCCATGGTTTTCATTTAGTGTGTTGAGGATTTTTTTATATAATTACCTCCATTATTTTTTGATTAGTGGTTCGCGACATCCCTTCTTTATTTTATTTTGCATTTCAATCCACAGAACATTGAATTTTCCATTCCACAAAATACCAAGTTAATGCATCGTGGCTTCCTTAAAGTTGAATAGTTATGTCTATCATTCAATTTGTTAAGGTACGGGGAAGGGATGATCATGGAGATTTAAAATCCATTAGTCATAAGGTGACATGCAGATTTGGGTCTTTAAATAGTATGAAGTACTCTATGGAAAAATCAATTAGGTAGGGCTCAAAATTAGCACCAACATTAGATCCACCCTTGCGATGGGCACCCCTATGGGTACCAAAAGAACAAATATTTCAAATATTGGTGTCTATGGGAAAGGATTCAAGGACACCAAATATATAGGTTATTTTTTAAAAGAGATATTACATCCAAACCAGAATCTTGCCATGTTTTGAAACCTTGTCACTTGTAGACCGTAACACATAAAGGGAAAAAAAAAAAGGAAATTATACACTATACAATGTTTATACCTAAGACCTTCACTTAGTCCAAGAAATGTTTTAGGTTCCTGTCATTAACAGGAAACTTCACCAAGTGTCCTTCCAAATCCTTCAAGAATAAATTATGTTCCCCAATTCTGATATCAATAGAATATGGCCCCATCCAGAGAGCATAAAACTTCCCATGTTTACCTTTATCTTCATGCCTACTATCCCACAACAAGTCTAACTCTCCAACATTAAAATCTCTTGGGGTGACCTTCTTTATAAATATCTTCTTCAATTTTTCTATGAACTTGAGATGGTTTTGTGGGACTCGCCCAAATTCATCTAACTCCATGATTTGACTTATCCTTTCTACATATGGACTCACTTATCCTTCATTTAACTCCATAAACTAGCTCAAAAGGGATTTTCCTGTAGACCACTTAGTGGTAATTCTATCTGCCCATAACACAAATTTGAGTTGTTCTCCCCATTTTTCTTGTTATCCTATAGTGTGATTTTTAGGATTTTAAGAAGATTCTTATTACTTGATTCCAATTTTTGATTTCCTTGAGGATTATAATTTGAGGCATTGGTTAATTTTATACCATATTCTTTGCACATAGCTACCAATTTTTAGCTCTAAATCTCATGGAATTGTCAACAAATATTTTGTCCAAAGACACCAAATCTCCAGATTATGTTGTTTAGAATAAAATCCATGAATGTCAAATGGGTTTCTCATTTTGTGGGAATAGCTTCAACCCACTTGGTAAAGTAGTCAATGGCCATTAATATCCACTTATGACCAGTACACGAAGGATCGATATTTTTCGAGAAAGTCCAAGCCCCATTATTTAAATGGAGCTTGATTGATATAGAGGAAAAGGTAGGCCTCTAGAGGCTTTAATTTTTCCATAAAATCATTAAAAACTTTCACATATTCTAACCAACAAAGCCATGTCCTTAAACAATGAATTCCACAATATCCTTTCCTTAAAATCTCATGAATATTCACTCTTCCGGAAAAATGGCCTCTTCACACTCCCCCATGAAATTATGTAATTATATTTGGGGATTCCTCTTGATGACACATATAAGTAGTACACCTTCGGATTCTTCCAAGATAATCCATGATTAGTCAATACATACTTATGAGAAACTAGATTAAGTTTCCTTCTTTGGTTCTTATCTAAGTGTACAAGACAATTCAAGTTTATCAAGTAATATACTATATCGTTGTACCAAACTGAAGTACTTACTTTTTCATGAGGAAGAGGCCCACCCTTCTCAACATTTTAGATATCTTCCACTTATAAATTGCTTTTTTCCATCAATATTTATAGGCAAAACCCTCTAACCAAATTATTTTTCTGTATTTCCATGTCATACTCCTGTAATTTATTAACCCAATGACATCTTTTACTCGACATCACCATTTTTGAAAACATGTCCTTTACCATAGTATGGGGAGCATAAGATATAACCTTGGAGCTTAGAATATATGGCATGAAAATATTAGTCGATTTTACCAAAGAAAAGGCTTGTTTCTTCATGATATAATAGTTCATTTCAACTTTGTGTAGGGATTTTCTAAATAAAACAATGGGCTTTTCACACCCTCTTCATTTTTCTATAACAACTTAGAAGTAATTGTATTTTTGAAGCGAGATGAAAACATTTGAAATGGTTTCTAATAATAAAAATTTCTAAGATATGGGCACTTTTGAGTTCCCTTTTTATTCCTTCAAATGCTCAGATAACCCCTTCTTCCCACTTAACGACTTGATCCTTCTTAATCATACTTGTAATAGGGATGGTAATCTCAGCTAAGTAAGAGATGAATCTCCTTAAAAATTTTACCTACCCAAAGACATATTGAATTCCCTTCGTAGATATGGGAATGTGAACCTTTTCAATTTCCTCTTCCTTTTCAACATCTATCATGACCCCTTCTTATGACACTATATGCCCCAACAATTTTTCCTTTTATACTTCACAGTTACATTTCTTGGGATTTAATGAAATCTCATACTCTCTACATCTAAGTAACATATTTTCTAGGTTCCCTAAGTGATCACCTCTCTTTGTGGAAAAAAGAGTTATGTCATCTTGATATAATGTAATAAAATAATTTATAAGGTCAAAAAAGCCACATCCATGGCTCTTTGAAAATTTTCTCCAACATTCATCAATCTAAATGGAATTCTCTTGTCCACATAAGTGCCCAAATGAGTGGTGAATGGAGTTTTATATTTCCTTGACTCTCTTACCACAACCTAATTGTAACATGAGAAGCCATCTAAGGTAGACAACATTTATGAACTAGTCACTTTCTATAGTAAATTATCCATACTAGGCAAAGGATAATTATCTTTAAGTGAAGCCTTGTTTAGATTTCAAAAATGGACATGATTCTTATATCACCATTATTTTTCCTAATTGGCACTACATTAGCTACCCAAGAAGAATACCTAGTGGGTTGTATTATCCCACCATCTCTTAGTTTTGTCAATTCCTCTTGCATTTTGGTTGCAAGGAGGGGATTTATTGGTATTTTTTTGTCGAAATATTTGGAGTTAGTTGTCAATAGTATTTCATGCTGAAATAGATCATACATATAGGATTTTAATTTAGATTAAAAACATGCAAATTAATCCTCTTATTTTCTTAAGGCGGCCATAAACCTCTCTTTATTTTTTACTTTGATTGTTCCCCAAACCACAGATTTAAGGGATTTTGGTTAGATCCCAAATTACACTCCACAACATCTCTTGGCATATTAGCATATTTATAAACTGATTTTTACGGACTCTCAAAGCTAGATTCTAGATTGTCTAATCCTTTTGGGATTAGATTAGTTTGGAATTAAATTACTTCCTTTTCGAATAGAACTTCCTTTCCTTCACATAACTCTATCATACATTCTAAATCAATAATCTAGTTAGTGAAATCACCTTAGAAATTGAGAAATATTTTCATGTATGAATCATCATGAAATATTTTCTAGTTTCAAATATTTTCAAACACGAGAAGGTCTAACCACTATTTCCACTTAAAATTTATAGTATAGAGATGAATCATCTGTTTCATATTATGAATCTGGAACTTCCAACCTATTAGCTACTGGATTTTGACTTCTCTCATGATATTCAATGTTAAAATAATAAAAACACTCAAGGATATCCCATACTACATTTCTATACTATTTTAATCTTTGGTCTTTTTTGTAAAATAGCTTACGTACTTTACGTATTATCGATTACGAATATCTCTTCACAAGGATATATTATATTCTATTCTTCAAAGCAATTTTCATTCCTATTAAGAGTGATTCATATTCTTCTACATTATTAGTGCACTCAAAATTTAGTTTAAAGGAAAAACTAAATGATTCTCCATTTGAAGAAGTGAAAACCAATCTCGCTCCATTTCCAATTTTAGAACACACCCCATCAAACATCATGGTCCAACCAACATATGTGTTGTCAATATTTGCATTAAAATTTATGCAATGGTATTCAATATCTGCATAACCTATAAAGTTACCCAACTCTGTATCAATGAAAAACACCTCATAGGAAACAATCATGGGATCTTCAATGATATGTAACATTTTTATTCTCTTTACAATTTGAATAACTTACTTTCTAGTGGTATGGAGGCACAGGAAATATCCATTTGAACACTTCCTCCCACACTTGTAACCAATTTTCATGATAATAACATGCCCCATTTAGTTGTAGGCGAGTCCTTTATTACAATATTTAAGGTTAAATATTTTCTGGATAAGGAGAAAGTTGCACCACTAGACCTCTAACATACCCAAAAAATGGTACGTATCTTGAATCAATAACATAGCACATTCCAAACGTTGTTATCTTGATGTCTAGTTCATTCGTGACCTCTAAAGGCATGATATTACATGAAGCTCTAGAATTGAACATGTAGTTATGAAGAATCCACCCATTAACAATCGAGTAGTAAAAAAGTGATCCACATCCAATTAGTATTCAACTAAGGATGTACCTAAATATAATTCTAGTGGTTCTTCCATATTTTCTAGCTCCTTATTTACTTCAACCTTAGATATGGCATACATATTCACCACATTTTTGCATCTATTTCTTGGACTACAATATCATCCCTCAACCCTAAGTATTCAAATTCTCTTTCTTTTATGTTCTATAATTCTAAGAAGTTCCATTATAGGGGCTGTAATTTTTATCGGCTTATAATTTGAGCTATATAACAAACAATATACTTTGAGAGGGCCATATTAGAGGAAAGGGGAATAATTTTATTTGATGGAATGTTGTCTTTCAATTTTTGGGCAAAGGTAAAAGTACTTGGCCTTGAGAAGACAACTAGACCTTTTTCATACATGATATTTTTAAGAACATCTTTGAGGATGTTGGTTAAGATATGCATTTTTGGTTTAGGAGCAGGGGTAGGTCCCTTGAATTTTTTATTCCTAAGGTTATATTCTCTTTCTTGAGTAACCACAACATTCATTAATAGCTTCCTATCTTCCTCATATGGGATTCCCATCATATTTTTTTATCATTAATGATCTTAAATATTCAAAATCATGATTGGGGAGCTCAAACTATTGAGCCATATATATATATATATATATAAGAATTAATAATAGAAGGGCCATAGAGTACCTAATTGATGCAAGCCAAAAATCCTTTGTAGTTTTTGCATATGATATTAGTTGATGAAGATCCTCGTATTGAATCCTTCAAAATTCCCATCATGTAGATGTCATCAAAATCAGTTTTATCAGCAATAACATTGTCTCCAACAAGTGGTTCACAAGGGGAATGTGGCAAAAAACATTTATCACACCATTATATGATGTGATCTTCTTCCACCAATGCAACTCTTGTTGTTAATGGGTTGGGGATTGTTTTTTTATTTTTATACACTTAATGCTTACTTCACGAGGGCATGAGTCCCTTTCCTATCTCATCAATCGGGTTCTCTCCTTTGGGATTATTCTAAAATATGTTTTTTCATTGGTCCTGATGTTGAACATGAGAATCTTAAGCCAATCCTTTCTCTTTTGTAGCTAGCTTGTGGGAAATTTATTTGACTCTTCCAGCCAAGGTCTTAACCACTTCCTTGAAATCCATTATTTTACTAGGTTATGGATTCTCAGTATTAATCATCTTAACACCTTCCCTCTTTGGAAGTTTTACCATGGCTTTGATAGTATTATCAATTGAGACAGCCATAGAGAAACCCTGCATCAAATTCCTAGGGTTCTTATCCCTCATGTAATATGTTTCCTTTTTATCAAAAGTTCTTGAGTATTTGATCAAGCAAGAGTCATCAGTAGGCCTTAGATTAATAGGAAATATAGTTAATGTTTTATTAAACCTAGTGTTAAAGTCTTGCACACATTCATTTGGATTTTTATTTATATTTTCAAACTCAATCAAGAGAAACCTAGGATCAATTTTATCACCATATTGTAACCTAAACACATTTTTGCATTTGTGTTCGGAATCTATTGATTTTTTGCCAGTAATTATAATATTCCCAAGAATCATCCTCTAAAGTATGTATGAATAACTTGGCATACACATCTTCATGCTCTACTTCAAATTCATCCATAACATTCTAAAAAAATCTAAGATGTTGATCTCCACTTATAGTTTTTCCTTGAAAGCTTGATAGTCTATTCCTTATTTCATGGGGTACTTCATTTGGGTAACCCACCATCCCATGGAATCTTATTGGTCTATAGGTATTGACAAAGAAAGAGGCCTTGGTGGAGGTTTTTCCATATTATTTGGTGGAGGTGTTTTAGGATTGAAATGGTGGGGAAGTAGATGCCTTTGGCACAAAGGAGTATAATACAAAAATATGAATCCTTCAAGGACTCTATTTCACAAAATACTTTATTGTTAGGAATAAAAAAAGGAGGAAAATGATGAATACCTTTGTTACTTGTAGATGTTGAATCCTTTTGAAATAAAGTATGTAGATTAGCTTGAGTGATGCCTTAATAAGATTTTTCATATGTGCTAGAATAATATTCCACTAAAGGTTGATCAAATCCCACACTTACAACTATTTTTTTGACCTCGGACCACCCAATGGCTTCGGATCTATTTCCTTCTTGTATTTATGATTTCTAACTCTGGAAATAACTTTCTGGTAGAATCAAACTTGGGGAAATATCTTTTTCTTCCATCTTTACAAATTTGAAGAGTAAATCAATCAAAGAGTAAATAGCTTGACCTTTGGTTCATGTCATACTTTTTTAGAATATGGAGCCACCACTAAGGTCTTACACCTTAGATGTTTAGATAAACTTAAATATATGTTGAAATGATAACTTTACAAATTGGTGTATAAATATTTGCAAATTTTTATGACTTTTTCCACACTTTTCCCGGTGAAGTCAAATTTAATGGAAATCATGCTTATACTGAGGAAATATTGAGATAATACGTTCGAATGCATTATATTTTGAAAACTCTTTGTAAATCTAAGAGTCTTGAAACTCAATTAGGCCTCGATATATAATAGTGATGTTACAAAATTTGTATATGTTTCAAAACCCGGAAATAGCCCCTGGTAATGGTGTCAGAAGCATGTAGGTCCTAAAATATTCACCCCTTATTGGACTGACAACAATCTCTCCTCAAAGATAAGGGGAAATGGCATAGAATGGTGGTAGACCGTTGATGTGTCATTTTGTAGTTTGTGATGGGTCCAACACTTTCCTTGGGATCAATCCTTGGGATGTTTGAGGGGAAGGTACAAAGGAGATTGTCCTTTCTTTTTAAATATGGTCCTACCTTGAACCAGGGTGAGAGGACCCGTGGTGTAACCTAAAATATAGAGGCGAGAGATGGAGTATTTTTTCCCTCAATTTCTTCTCAAATGGAAAATCAATCTGGGATAAATATGCCCAATGGACACAACACTGACTCTCACGATTTGTCACAAAGGATGTTTTGTATGTTTGCTTTACCAGGAACATGTTACTAAAGATAGTTAAGTATAGTTACTCGGAATTATTTAAATAATGAGATCAAGGTTAACAAACACCTTTAGTGATATTTCGAGCAACCTAGTAGTGAAATAGATATGAAAGGATGTTTTATTAATGGGAGGATGGGGTTAATTATAGCACTTGTAACTCTTTAGAGGGGGAAATAGGTAGATACATTCATTGTCATAGGTTATTTATCACTTAAAGCATTTTGTAATCCAATTAATCACATAAAACTAGATAAGGAAGTAGCACTTTCTGTAAAGAAAGGTTTACATTCATTAATACCTAATAGATTCAAAGTTTCTTATCAATATCTAAAATACGTAGCATGATAAATTTTCTAAGCATTTCGGAAAAGCATTTACTTCTTCATATCTCATACTCCTAAGATACACTCAACGATTAAAAAAATATATCAGTACATAATGTTTAGAATAAATGTTTTACAATTCATTTCAATGTTGTAGAAGGAAATCTCACTACACAATATCAAACTAAATGACTAAAACACAAGCATCAAGGATAGGTCAAACGTATAATAGAGAACTAGTAAATTCAAGATTGTAATAGAGTATGACCCATCAATCATTAATTTTTTATCAAAAAATGAAACAATTTTAACTTAAAAGAAAACATATATTATTGAGTTCTTGAACTTCTTAGCAAGGAACATCAACTGAATGTTCTCAAAGCTTGCCAATGGTTGTACACTCACAACCACCTTGAAAACAGAAGTGTGGGAAACTAAACTCTATACATATTTCACAAAGGAAACATGTGGTAATCACAAATTTATCTCAATACCTCTTTATAAATTTAGAGAATAAACCCCTTCTGATCAGAATACAAAAATTCAACTCCCTCAATTATGAAGAAAAACCTCATATTTATACAATTATATGTCTTCTTACAACCCTGTTTTCCCCAAAACTTCAATGATCCATTCTAGAAAATATCGAAAAACAAGCTCCACTTTTGGAAAATATATTATAATGGGGAAGATACCATTTTATTTCTTAATTTTATTCTACTTCTAGATGTTGACATGGATATATGCGGGATTTTTACTTTTATTGTCTATCCCCTTTTTTTTTTATTCATGTTATCACCATTCTTCATGTGCCCCATCCCAAACCATCTTCTTCCTCATGTCATTATTATTTTAATTGATTTGACACCCGCGCCTCTTGGGACTTTTGAAAATGGATAATCATTTATACTCCCTCATGTTTTATGCTTTTTTTGTGTGAATTTCCACTTCAAACTAAAAATCACCTTTTGGAAGATATCAATTTGCTCTAGACCCATGCAAGTTTCCAAAATTTATTTCTCATTCAATTTTAAAATGATACCTTACATAATTACTCCTGATTTTCATCCTCTTATAAACTCCCATTGTTCTCACATAAGATATTATCTCCCTTCAAACATATTGAGTGAAAATATGGTTTACATCCATTCTTTCTAAGCAATGGCGAGATATATAGTAAGGTACCAACTTGAAATAAATATCTTCTAAGATCTTGTACTCAATATTCGATCTTTTTGGTCTAGATGAGGCATTTTTGAGGATGATCTTTGAGATTGAGGATCAAGTGGATATTGATGGGCCATTAAAACCTCGTGTTGTTCGAGTAACACTAGTAATAAGGATCATCAAGATGACTCCCTTCTTTTATGTCTTTAATGTCATGTATTATCATTTGTGTCATGTGGAGGACTAAAATCTCATGAACTATTGAATAATTTTTGGCTTCTCTATTTTCCCACCATTAACAACAACATCATTGATATATCTCCTTTGGTCTTTAATGAATAATTGACAGAGAAAGAAATCCTTGCTACTACTTTAAAAAGGTTTATTAATGATCCTAACGATGATATATCATAAATTTCATCCAAAATTGACGTAATGGAGCAAATACTTGCTCATCTTAAAAAATCACCTATAAAGTCTTCTTCAGGAAATCACCCTCTAGTGTCATTTGCCCACATGAGAAGACATAGACATGGTGCATCTAGTGAAACTCATGCAAGTCACCAATTCTTGTGGATGAACCTTAATTTTCCCCTACAACACCAACTAATATCCCTTTAGTCTTCCTCATCTTCATAATCTACTACTCGGTGGGATACCAAGGCCTACCACAAAGGTGGGTCTAACCTATTAGAATGGGTCTCCTCCTATGGGAGGAAATTGTAAGTAATCAAAATCTTAGAGGGTCCCAAAAATAAATATTTCAAATCTCGTGGAGCTAGGAATGTCTTTTAATGTTACGGAGAAAAACTTGTATATTTACAATGCTCAAGATAGAAAATAATTGGAGTTCCTAAAGAAGAAGCATCTGAATCGATTCCTCCTTTTGCGAGAGGAATATGTAAGCATTAACTTATACTATATGTTTTTTGCATGATCCTTTTATTTTTGTATATGGATATTATCATTTATTTGAATTTTAATGGTTGGGTCCCCTATAGAATGCCCTATTTTGTTTTTATTAAACAATTTCATTCTTTTTCTTGCATTTATCACTCAATGAGTTACTTTTCACAATCTTTAATTTATCATATATAGTATAGAAATCATCTTTGCATGCTTTGAATATCCACAGTAAATATGTTTCTTTTCTAAGCATCTCTTGGCTATTTTGGAACCCATGGAGTATTTACCTTTGTGATAAATCATCCCACATCTTTATTTTGCACATCCCATTTACTGTAGACACTCAATTGTTTCTGATGTTCTCGTGTCTGTTTTGCAGAATTTTGAATGTCCACGGCTATTTTTGGAATTTGTGGAGTACTGAATTCTATGATAAAACAACTCATGGATTTCATTCAATGTGACATAGATTATATTATATAACCACATACTTCTATCTTTTTCATTAGGGGTCTTTGGCATCCCTTCTTACCTTTATCTTACATTGTAACCCATGAAACATTGAATTTTCCATTCCACAAAATACCAAGTTAATGTATTGTGGATTCCATTAAATTGAATAGTTATGTCCATCCTTCAATTTTTAAGATTTAGGGGAAGGAATGATCATGGAGATTAAAAAATCCATTAGTCACAAGGTGATAGATGCAAAGTTGGGTCTATAAACAATACAAAGTACTATGTGGAAAACTCAATTAGGGAGGGCTCAAAATGAGCACCAACAGTTCAAATTTGGTCGTCTATCTTGCAGAGGCGATAAATTGTGATCCAGGAACCGAAATGAATCCATTTTTATTTAATGGAAATATCTGAAAAAAATTTACATTGTGTTAAATAGTGTTAGCCACTTCTTTGCCCTTTTAAATAATTTTGGAGGCTAAAATCAACCATCTAGCAAGAAAATTGGGTTTGAATTTGTTTATTTCAAAATATGGGATCTTTATACTGATGATTCAACTTGAGCTACAACTCAAGGAATAAAATATTTTGGTTAATGTACACAAGTTCGTAGGATTTAAAAAATCTAAATTTACAACTTACTAAAAATAACTATTACTATAATTTTTAAAGATAGTAATTGTATTCAAGTTTCGATTTGACTTCAAGTTTAAGTTGGAATATTTTTAATTTGAATAAGAGGGCATAAAATGAAATTTAAACAACGAGAGAATAAGAACAATTATGTGATTTTTATTTGGGATTTTTTTGCCTATTATAATTTGGTTGGTTTTGTCTAGTCTCAATAGTTTTTGTCCTCACATGAATTTAGAGATGTTTTCTAAATAAAAACAAATAATAATGGTGGCTCCATAGTATTCATTGCAATAATTACATATGAGTTAATTTTCAATAATCTTGTTTTATTTCTCCTCAAAATTTATTTACATATTTTCCTATGAGTATTATAAGATACTCATATATTAGTTTTCTTGACTATATAATATCAATATTACATAAATATGTTAAATCAATAGGATAGAGGTTTAAATATCCTATATGCCAAATGATAATAGGGATACATTTTTGACACAAATATTGGATTTATCATATCATTTCAATCATTGAAGGTTTTTTACTTTTATTAATGACTCCAACACCTTATTCGTGCACTCCTTAATAATAATTACCTTCTTCTATAAATAAGGAAAATTTCAATTTTAAGGTCAAATGGATGTCAAAGTCATAGTTGATAAGATAATATCTATACAACTATTTATACATGTTTTATATGTATAGATTAAAACCTTATCCATTTTCAATCATAATTCATTTTTTTAATGGTTGTTCGCCTATAAAAGATCATATGAATATTAGTTTTTTTGTAATAGTCATCATTTGCAAATTAACTTTTAAAGAAACAAATTGAAGGAATATCCTTATTCACCATAAAAATTCTTACTACACCAATCCATTATGTGGATGAGAACTCTAAGATAAATTTGGTTGATCTCTTTGATTTATAATATAGAAATTTCCTGATCTTTTGGTTGGGTACCATAGTTTGAAGTAGAATTTGCAAATTTTTGTAAATTTTTATTAAGTTTACCCATTAACTCATTCAAAATAATACTAGTTCCCTCATGAGGCATTCACTATGTAAAATTATATCTTATTACAAGAATTTGTATGATATTAAATAATACCCCATATTACCAAATCTACATTTTAGTATTTTATTACTAACCCCTCCTAATACAAATTGGCAGTTATATTATACCTCTTATTTTACCGTATGTAAAAACTACCCATTTTCCCTTTGACATTATTTGTACCCATTTTTATCTCCACCTCTTCATTTTTGATTTAATTTCTTATATTTTCACAAAATTATTATATTTCTACCAAAAACCTTGATGAAAGTTATATTGGACTTAAAAAGTAAAAAAATTTTAGTATGTGTAATTTGATGTCTCTCTTCCTTTCTTTTATATCTACATTTTTCACACTAATCAAACTTTGTATAGTAATGTAAAGGATCATATTTGGTTACATTTTTTTTTAGTTAATTTTATTAATCTTTATGACATCCATCCTCGTTAAAAATTGAATTGAAAGATAATAAATATACCTTAGAAATGGTACTATGAAGGATGTCCTAGCTATTGAGTGTATGCGGTGTCATTACTCAGAAATATATGTTTCTTCTTTCTAAAACACACCAATACTTTGAAAAAAAAAACACAACAAAAATGATCCAGGCCTTCTTTACTTTCCCTAATAATAATCTTCCTTCCTCCTCCCAATTTCTCCACATACCTTACCCCTAATATATTTAAAAAAACTTTATACTTTAACCCATTCTACCCTTTAATATGGGTCAATATATCGGGTCCATTTTGACAAATATTTAAATCCCCTATATGAACTCAAATGATAGGTATTGTTTTGTATTGTGAATCTCTCCTAAGTTCCCTCCATTTGATTTTATTACTTGTAAAAGGTATTGGATATTATGTTTAAATGTATTGTGGATGTGTTTTAATTTTTTCTAAAACTCTTTTTCAATCACATAATGCACTAGTATCATAGTTGTGAAATATCCTTGATAGATATTATTCTCTTAAATGATACAAGGTAATCATATTAAATTGAAGCAATGTTTACAACATCTCATTTTGGTTTTCCCTCAATCTTGTAAATTGTCTAAAATCTTTTTTAAACAATAATATCCCTTTAGTTTATTGTTGTAAATTATTTACCACAATATTCACCTCAATTTTAGGTTGAAAAACATTATTCCTATTTTTAAATTTGAAGCATTTCTTACCTTTAAACTTGGATCCATGAAATGTATGTTCATGGTCCCATATTCGAGCATATGTTTCTCTAAGATCTTGATCACAAATTTTATAATTACATAAATCAATCATCAGATTATTGATAAGTGTTTAAAACTATTTATTTTTATTGTTAGGAAAAATATTTGTTGAAAAGTTTTCGTAAGGAAATTTGTAAGTCATCTTTTTCAGAATTGTAGTTTTGAATTTAAGTACATTCTCACAAATAATATTGTTGGAGTCTTGTTTGATATGATACATTTATGCAATGAAAATTCATTTTATTATTGATTGAAAAAAAGGATAAAAATTATATAATAATGCTATAATCATGTATGTTCAACATGGCAAGGCATAAAAGTGATTTACAAACTTTATAGAAATAACTTAGTTAATATTTTATCTTTGTGTGCTAATTATATGAAAGAGGATTATATTGATCCAATATGGTGATAATGATCTCCTTTTTAATTAAATAGTTCAAACATTAGAGCTATAAATTGTATTGGAAAAGGATTAAAAATCACTTCATAGGCCCAAGGGTTAAGTAAAATATCATTGGAAGTGCTTATATTAGATGAATTTTGAGACCATGAGGATCGTATATTAATTAAAATATGATATTATTGTGCTCATATTTTATTAACTAAGCAATAAATTGAAAATAATATTTGCATAGCTTCAAAATAAAATGCTAATTAAACAATGAACCACCAAGATAAGAGCTTAAAGGAAATGTTTCTCCAATGCATAAATGAAACTACATGCTAAGTTATTCCCTACTCTCTATGATTGCTAACTTAAACTCTGAACCTATGAAGAACATAAGCACTCAAAGTGGATTGTTGCTTGATCTCAAGGATTGAGAATGGAATCTCACCAACAATGGCTACAAGACCATTTTGGATCTTCCCATATTACTCAATTTTGAGTGAAAGGATGCAATATGGAGAAGCTATTTTCAACAATGGAGAATGGATCAAGATCAAAATGCTTATATTTTTCATTATTCAAAGCATGTTGTAAGAAGAAAGGTAGGAAGGAGGGTTCGTTATATAGCTTTCCTAAAGAGGCAAGGCTAGAAAATTCATGAATGTGGGATAAAGGTAAAACACAATTAGGAATGGATAAGGTTTCTTTATAAAAAGTAATATTGATTTAGAAGAGTTTAATTTGTCATTAGTAAGTCATGGGAGTTGGGGATGTTTTAATTAATCAAAGGTGATTAATTAATAGGTAGATGTAAGATTATAGAAGCTAATTAGACAAAAATTAGTATGATTTGTGGGATGTGAGAGAGAAATTAGATCCAATAAATGGCAATTTATTGATTTAGATTTGTGAGTGTAATTAATTAATAAGGTGAGTGCACTAAGTTGGTGGGCCAAAAGGGGGTCTTAAGTGGACACATTTTCTGAAAAAAAGAAAACTTCGACTTGTACGATTTTTTTGAAATAGTTACACTCAAAATTGGAAGATATTGTAGATATATGAATCGTAGAATTTTGAGTCTAGTTTCTAAGCTCCTAAATTTTATTTAAAATGGATAAGTGTAAGTGGGTAAAACAACTAAAATACCAACAGATGCTCCTGTTTTTGTTAAAAAACATAATAGAGTGACTTTCGTGCCCCCACCATTTAGTATTTTTGAAAACCCTTTGGTAGAAAGATAGCTAGGAGCATCTAGTTTTGGCTCCATTTTTTTTTTAGATTTTTATAGTGAATATTTTTTTATTTATGGATTTTATAGTACATAAATTTTATGTTTTGAAAAATAAGAGACTCGACCGTGCCCCCTAACTACCTCAAAAAATAGCAAAAATTAGATTTTTTTAATATGTATAGATTTATGCCTAGTTTGGGCTAGTATAATTTTTTAAAATTTAGATCACTCAAAAAAAGATACACCATGAAATATAGATATATTTTCACTTCAAAAATATATATAAAAAGGCATAGTTAGAAAATAAATAATATGGAAACCTTATATTAGTCAAAAAATTTGAAAACTTAGATTTTAGAAAGAAGAAACTACGATCTACGTTGTGGTATAATTTTTTAAAAATGGATCGATTGTTTTATTTTGATTTATCATAGAGGAAGTGACTTTTTAAATTTTATTGTAAAAACACATTGTTTGTTGTGTTTGTACAGGTCCATGCCTCGGGCTTGGGGATCCAAACTGGATCCCAAGCCTTGAGGCATGGCTTGGAAAAAGAGAAAATTAAAAATGTGTATGTGTTATAATGCGTATGTGCTACATAACGTGTACGCATTTTTATTTTTTTATATATTGTGGCCCCCCAACATCCCTTTCATCTCTTTCACAGGAATTCTGCAAACATTATGTTTTGTCTGTAATTTTCTCCACATTCTTGCATGATTTTTTAGTAGTTCATTTTATCCCCCACCCCACTAGTTGATTTTTTCTAATCATGGGAAATAAATGTCAAGCTAAGGACAAGAGGAAAGTCAAGAACAAGATAGTGAAGAAATTGGAAGAGAAGAGAATAAAGAAATTGAAGAGAATGCAAAAAATTCGAGCAGAGCAAGGTACATCCACTATATCAAATGTAGCTAATGTATTAGAAAATGGGGATGAAATACATAATGAGAATGTGGAGAATAATAATTTTACAATGAGTAATGATATTGAATTGAATGATAATGTTGGTATGGATGAAGAAATTGATATAAATCCAATTGTTGAACCCTTACTTGAGAATCCAAATGTTAACCCTGAAATTTGTATGAAAACACTTTGAATGAAGAAAGTAACCTTGTAAACGAATATTCAACTCTAAGAACACCTCCTTCCATTTTTCAAAGAAAACCAATTCACTTAATTGAAATTGATGAAAAAATTATAAAACCAATGCCTAACAAAATGTCTAAAAGAAATGTGAGAAGAAAAGCTAGTGGAATTTGGGATAATTACTTTGAGAATGTAAATGACACACAAAGATGTCAATTATTTGTTACATTGATGAAATTAATTAGGATGAGACCTATAATGAAGACCCAAGGGTTAAGAACATCTAATGTTGTTGATCAAAATACGTCAATTGTTGAAAACATACATAAATCATTCCAAATTGTAGGTGGAAAGCAGACACACCAAAGATAGTGACGCTACACGGCATGCACTTACTAATTGTATAGTAAGTGATAAAACGGATAATAAATGCTTGATTAGAAAAATAAGTAGTGCTTTAGAGCTAAATATAAAAACACTAATGAAAGCAATTGAGAGACGTAAATGTCTTGAGTCGGTCAATAACACCGACTATTGAAATTTCTCTAGTAGACTTCAACGAAAAGACAAGAATACATCTAATATTCTAAAAGAATTAATTGGAATTTTTTTTTATGAGAACACAAGGGTGTCACTTTGAATAGAAGAGATATAGTAAAAAGAAGAATAGGTTCTTGTAATCATGAATTGTGTGCAAAAAAAAATTTAGATATGACTCAAACAAAATTGTTCTCTAAGTTTAAAAATGAAAATACACAACTTAACATTAGCCAAAAATTCTTTGAAATGGGATAACCCTTTTATGTGAAAATCAATCACTCACATACCACTTGTTATTGCAGGCATCATGTTGAATTTTCAATGCATTATGATATTTTTGTCAAATACGTTGTGTTTTGCATACGAAATCATGTTGTAGGAGTGTGGATTAAATGTCCCACAAAAATATTCAAGGAATTTATTCCTACAATATTTTGTGAAAAATTAACAAGACATTTTTATAACAAAACATGTTTAGATGGAATGTGCAATGTATGTGGTGGCTTGCCAAATTTGAAAAGTTGTATCCATGAGGAGAGTACATATTCAATAGGAAAAAAATTGGTTGATTTCACGAAATATAAATCGGTGGCATACTAATTAAAATATGTAAAAAAATCTAAGAGGCATGAGCTTGTCGAGAAAATAATTACTGTATCGAATATATGGTCAAATTCGAGAGAAAATTTTTATGAGTATGCAAGCCACACACAGAGAGCTCGATGGTTAGATGAATAATTAAAGTTAAGAAAGGACACATTCCCACTTGGTACTATTGTTTCAGTAGTTGACTTCTTAGAGAATTGCACATTGTAGCCACAAAAGGAGGTTCATTCTCAATATTATAACTCGGTCAAGTTTCTACATGCATATAGAATTCATGCACTCTCATGAAAGCACTAAGTAAGATCGAAAAATATTAAAAGAGTTTCATTTCAACATCTGTGATGATTGGACACATTCTACAGAATATGTACAAGGGTGTTTCTAGGTGTTTTATGTGAACTTGAGTGATAAGAACATTAGTTTCAATCAACATTAAATTTGGTCAGACAACTGCACGTCACAATTCAAGAATGCACGAATGTTTTATGGGCTAAGCGGGATGCAAAAAGAAAAAATGTACAACATATCTAGATTTTTATTGAGGTAGAGCATGGAAAATGAGATCATGATGAGTGCAGGAGCATGTGTGAAAAGAGCACTTGTAAGAGAAGAGTTAAATTTCAAGGATGGTGCTAAATTTACAGATGCAAAAAACATTGTTTATTGGTGTGTCAAGAATATGGGCCATGAATTTCAAGAGAAATCAACGGTTCGTAGATATTTTTGGTTGATATAGGAATAACATCTAGCAAACTTTTAAGAATGTATGAGATTGCTGGGATCAAGTGATATGTACTCATTCCATAGTTTAGATGAAAATTTTGGACTATTTATACTAGGTGCATAACATGTTTTTGTTTATCATGCATTGATTTTGCGTGGAATGAATGTGAGTAAAAATAGTGGGTGGATGAATGGACTTGTAGACATCTAATTCCACTCGACGCACATCAAGTTCCATGAGCATTACAACTTGTAGGATCTTCGAGATCAAATGACAACATCACCCTGAATTTGACCAAGTATCGATTTAGTACAAAAAGGTACATACATATATGTATATTCCATGTTTTAGATTTCTAAATTATTAAATGGTCAACTCTTAATGTGGTTTTAAATTGATGAATAGTTTTACTTTGTGATACATATGGCACGTTTTTGCTTATTGTGATGGAATTTAACAAAGAGGGAACAGAATACTTCTTGTCTCATTGTGTAGAGGGAAAAATTTTCTTCCACAATCATTGATGGTGAAGACCTTGAGTATTCCACTGGGTCGGTGGCAATCTTTGGAACTTGGTTTTGATGATATCCTATCAAAAAATCAAACATTTGATTGTTTGAAGACTATGAAGTACATCAGAAGATACTTCACTACTCACATTTGGTCCTTACAAAAATATTAAATTGATCAAATATCGAGGTCGTCCGTCAAACAAGAATCTATGGAAGGTTCGTGAATCAAGTCATGAAGTAATTCTTACATCATCAATAATAGAGTTGATCCTTTTAGTTCATTGGATTGAATTTACAAAGGTATGTTCTTCATGAATTTAATTTCAATATTTACTTAAATGATTTTGTTTGAATTTTGTATGATTTAAAATTCTATTTAATTGCTTACTAACATGTTTATGTAGGTTAGTGGTGCTAAAAAATCTTCCACCTTCACATGGTTGGCACTGTTAGTAGAGAATTTATTATTCTTGAAGCCAAGTGAAGCTAAGAGAAATTAAATATTAGAAAGGAATAGCAAACCAAAATTCTCATTTCACCACCTATATTGTAAAAATATCTTATTAAAATTCTCATTTCACCACCTATATTATTCAGGTGATTGGATGGACAACCTTACACTGACTCAAACTGCAGTATTTCATGCATTTGCAAACAGTAGGATAGTGAGAGAACTGAATGGAGATGGAGAAAACCGTGAGAGACTTTCATAGAGGGCCCTGACATAGAGGTATTGGATTTTAAGATATGTCTCTAGGTGTCGGAGTCCAGAAATGACCCATCAAAAATATAGCGTGTTTTGGCCTTATGGCTCTTAAGGGACTATGCCCAAACGAGGTAGCCCGAAAACATGGGTAGCATAGGGAACCAAAAAAATCCTCCACTAGTGTTCACCTAGCCACCCCAATGTGTTGGCATAGTTTGTTCTATCCCATAAGCTTCCGTTTGCAAGCTATAGCGTCGTCGGCTTGGTCATATCGACTCAAACTACAGTATTACATGTTTGCAAATAGTAGGACATCGAGAGAACTGAATGGAGATGGAGAAAACCACAAGAGGATTTTGTAGAGGGCCCTTACATGGAGGTATCAGATCTAACGAGATGTCTCTAGGTGCCACGAAGTTCGAGAAATCACCCGTCAAAGATATATCATGTTTTGGCCTAGGGCTCTTAAGGGACTACGCCTGGATTAGGTAATGTAGGGAACCAAAAAAAATCCTCCACTAGCATTCACCTGGCCACCCCGATGTGTTGGCATAGTTGGTTTGGTCCCACAAGCTTCTGTTTGTAAACTAAGCATCCGGTAGTCATACAGATTCGACTGCGCAATATTTTACGCATTTACAAACAATAGAAAAGAAGGAGAACCAAATGGAGATGGACATAACTATGAGAGGATTTTGTAGAGTGTCGTGACATGGAGGTCTTTGATCTAACAAGACATCTCTAGGTGTCATGGAGTCTGAGAAATCACCCGTCGAAGATATAGTGTGTTTTGGCCTTAGGGCTCTTAAGGGACTATGCCCGGACGAGGTAGCTCGAAAGCATAGGGAGCATAGGGAACTTACAAAATCCTCCACTAGCATTCACTTGGACACCTTGATGTGTTGGCGTAGTTGGTTCGGTCCCATGAGCTTTCGTTTGTAAACTATAGCGTCTGGCGATCGTACACTAACTCGTCGGACTACAATATTTCACACATTTACAAACAATAAGATAATGAGTGAACCAAATGGAGATGGAGAAAACTATGAGATGATTTCATAGAGGGATCTGATATGGAGGTCTTGGATTTGTGAGACATCTCTAGGTGCCATGTAGTCGAGAAATTACGATGAATATATAACATGTTTTGGCCTCAGGGATCTTAAGAGACTACGCCCGAACGAGGTAGCCCGAAAGCATGGGGAGCGTAGGGAACCAAAAAAAATCCTCCACTAGCATTCACCTAGCCACCCCAATGTGTTAGTGTAGTTTTTTTGGTCCCACAAGCTACCATTTGCAAAATACAATATCTAGTATCCTTACACCGACTCGGACAACACTATTTTGTGTGTTTGCAAATAATAGGACAGTGAGAGAACCGAATGGAGATGGATAAAATCACGATATGATTTCATAGAGGGACTGGACGTGGATGTCTCATATCGACGATAAATTTTTAGGTGCCACGGAGTATGAGAAATCACTGTCAAAGATATAGCGTGTTTTGGCCTCAGGGATCTTAAGGGACAACGCCCGGACGAGGTAGCCCAAAAGCACGGGTAGATTAGGGAACCAAAAAAAATCCTCCACTAGCATTCACCAGGCCATCCAGATGTGTTGGCCTAGTCGGTTTACTCCCATAAGATATTGTTTGCAAAATACAACATCTAATGACCTTACACCGACTCGAGACTACACTATTTTGAGCGTTTGCAAACAATAGGACAATGAGAGAACCAAATGGAGATGGAGAAAACCATGAGATTATTTTATAGAGTGATTCAACATGGAGGTTTCTGATTTGATGACATGTCTCTAGGTGCCATGGAATCTGAGAAGTCACCTGTCAAAGATATAGCGTGTTTTGGCCTCAGGGCTCTTAAGAGACTACGCCCAGATGAGGTAGCCCGAAAGCACGGGCAGCGTAGGGAACCAAAAAAAAAGCATTAATTAGTGTTCAACATGACATTTGGATGTGTTTTCCCAGATTGTTTAGTGCCACAAGATACCGTTTTTAAAATAAAGCATCTAGTAGCCTTAAACCCGACTCAGACTACATTATTTCGCACGTTTACAAACAATAGGACTGCGAGAGGATTTCATAAAGGGTTTCAAAATGGACGTTTCAAATCTGACGAGACATCTCTAGGTGCCATAGATTCTAAGAAATCACATGTCAAAGATATAAGGTGTTTTGGTCTAAGGGATCTTAAGAGACTATACCCGAACGAGGTATCCCGAAAGCACGGGGAGCATAGGGAACCAAAAAAATCCTCCATTAGTGTTCACTAAGCCATTTGGATGTTTTTTCCCAAACGGTTTGGTCCCATAAGCTACCGTTTGCAAACGACAACATCTAGCAATCTTACACGACTCAAATTACACTATTTCACATGTTTACAAACAATAGGGAGAGAGAGAACCGAATGGAGATGGAGAAAACCACGAGATTATTTCATGAGGGCCCTAATATGGAGGTATCAGATCTCGACGAGACATCTCTAGGTGCCATGGAGTCTAAGAAATCACCCGTCGAAGATATAGCATGTTTTGGTCTCAAGGATCTTAAAGGACTAAGCCCGGATGTGGTAGCTCAAAAGCGTGGGTGGAGGAAACCACCAATGTTCAATGACTTTGCCAAAAGATGTAACTTTGTATACTATGAACTTAGTTTTTTTGGGGAGACCACCAATGTTCCAACTGTTCATTTTGAAAGAATAAATATCTTTAATCAAACAGAGAATGAATAGCCTGAATTTTTTTAGACATTACAAAAGTTTGTTTGTGCCCAAAAAGAAGCCGAAGGCCATATAAATTTTCAGTCTTCAACTTTAGATGACAATGAACATCGTGAAGAAAAAAATTTAGGTGAAAATGTCACTATGATTGAAGAATAAATGCCTCCTGAAATTCATAAAGAGTTAATTTGATTACCCAAAAACATTTGGAAGAACTTAAAAAGAAGATATGAGCGAGAAGAAAAGAAAAATGGGAAGCGTGGAAGGATCACAACTTAATTAGAATGGAAGATCTATGTGATGGTGTCGATAGAATCATGGATAATCTTAGGTACAACATTCCAAGTTGATTATTTTTATTAATCCCAACTATTTCAACTTCACAAATCAAACCAGGTAGTTCCAAAAGTAGTATACTGGCAAGAAAAACTACAATGAAGTATTGATAATTGAGCCTAAAACTCATTTAGAATTGTAATTTATTTTTTTATCGAGCATTCACCCATAGTTTCCTTAAGAGCCCATGAGGCCAAAACATGATATATCATCAACGGGTGATTTCTCGGATCCGAGACCTCCACATCGGGGCTTTTATGAAAGCCTCTCACATTTTTTTCCATCTCCATTCGGTTCTCTCGTTGTCCTATTATTTTTAAACGCACAAAATATTGTGTATGCGAGTCGAGTGTACTCATCGAGATGCTATAGTTTGCAAATGGAATCTCATTGGACTAAAAACTATGCCAATAAGTCAAGGTGGCAAGGTGAATGCTAGTGGAGGATTTTTTTGGTTCCCTACACTACCCATTCTTTTGGGCTACCTCATTTGGGCGTAGTCCCTTAAGAGCCCTGAGGCCAAAACATGCTATATATTTGATGGGTGATTTCTCGGACTCCATGGCACCTAGAGATGTCTCATCAAATCCAAGACCTCCATGTTGAAGCCCTCTATAAAATCCTCTCCCAATTTTCTCCATCTCCATTAGGTTCTCTAGCTATCCCATTGTTTGCAAACGTGCGAAATATTACAGTCTAAGTGAATATATGGCTCCCTGACGTTGTAGTTTGTGAAGCGGAAACTCATGGGACCAAACAAACTATGCCAACACATCGGGGTGGCGGAGGAGAATGCTAGCAAAGGATTTTTTGGTTCCCTATGCTACCTGTGCTTTTAAACTACCTCGGCCCGTGCGTAGTCCCTTAAGAGCCCTGAGGCCAAAACACATTATATCTTTAACGGGTGATTTCTCAAACTCCGTGGCACCTAGAGACATCTTGTTAGATCCAAGACCTCATAGTTATAGCCCCTCTAAAAAATCGTATCATACTTTTATCCATCTCCACTAGGTTCTCTCGCTTTCCTATTGTTTGTAAACACGCAAAATAGTGTAGTCTGAGTCAGTGTAAGGATGCTAGATGTTGTATTTTGCAAATGGTAGCTTGTGGGACTAAACCAACTACGCCAACACATCGGGGTGGCTAGGTGAATTTTATTGGAGGATTTGTTTTGATTCCCTATGCTCCCCATGCTTTCAACCTACCTCGTTCGGGCGTAGTCTCTTAAGATCCCTAAGACCAAAACATGTTATATCTTCGACATGTGATTTCTCAAACTCCGTGTCAACTAGAGATGTCTCGTTAGATCTGAAACCTCCATGTTGAATCCCTCTACAAAATAATATCCTATTTTTATCCATGTCCATTCGGTTCTCTCATTATCCTATTGTTTACAAACTCACAAAATTGCGGTTTGAGTCGGTGTAGGGCTCCCAGATGATGCGGTTTGCAAATGGAAGCTCTTGGTACCGAACCAACTATGCCAACACGTCGGGGTGGCGAAGTTAACTCTAGTGGAGGATTTTTTTTGGTTCCCTACACTACCCATTCTTTCAAGCTACCTCGTCCAAGTGTAGTCCCTTATGAGCCATGAATGACTAGATTGGCTTAAGAATGAATTTGATAGGGGTATGTCTAAGAACACACAAGAGTTATCAATCACCTAGTAAATCTTTCTTATTTAGTTCTATATGGGAGTCATCTAGCCTAGAGCTTAGTGACCATCCATTCTTTGATAATTTATGTTATGATATACCCATGGATGCTTTCAAAAGTTCCTTCAAAAGGATAAGGGTAGTCATCAAGCCTAGTGAAGGGTGTGATGTGATTTCCAAATAACTTGAAATGCCTACATATTTAAAGGTAATAACATGAATTGGACAGGATTAGACAATCAAGAATCATTGAGTGTCTGAATCATAATTTCATTACATCTGGAGACATTCTCAAGCATTGGAGAAATGTATATGGAGAGACAATCTCAAAATATCAATAGATGAAAGGCATCAAATTGTGATGAATCTCAGGTGTTTTAACAAGGAGAATACTAAGAAACATAGAAGAATGTAGTAAGTGCATGATAAGATAGGAACCAATACAAAGAGACCATGAGAAAGAAGAAGCACAAGTAAGGTAAATACACATATACACATTGATAAATTGAATGAATAATTACTCAGATTAGGTAACTCTTTATATACATACATTATATAAATATTGATTTCCAAAGTTTGATGCATATTATACATTGAAAATTCTAGTACACATGTACATCACCAATAAATTAAAAATAATCCATAATGTCTTAAATATTATCAAGTGCACATCATAATAGTTTCATGCAAAAATAATCTCATAAATGTAAGGTCTCATACAAAACTATCAAGATCCAAATAGTATTGTAATGTTCATATAGATACAAAAATGCCTAAATAGGTCATATACCATCGAGTTCAAATGCCATATAGGCATACATACAATGCCTTGCACATAGGCATACAAAAACAATGTCATATAAGACATATATATTTCCTACTCATCAAAATCTATCCCTCTCTTGACCTTTCTCAAAGAAGGACCTCTCTTAGACGAAGACGGAGATCTATGAGATGACTTTGGATCATCCGAGCCCATGCTTCGAGTCCTCCTCCGCTGAACACTCGCATGTAGATGATCTTGTAAATGTAAACAATATTTTTGTCAAAAATTAATTTATATATGTTTTCAACATGTATTTAAAACCATGCTAGAATGAAAGGATTTACATAAATACACAAAATTACCGCAAGTTGTCAATCATGCCAAATTTGCATCTCATACTCGGAAGAGTCATCGGGAGCTCTGTGATACGAATGGGGGTATGAAGACAATGAGATGGAGGAGTCTATGTCCTCAAAGTCAAAATGGAGGGGTTAAAGTTCCCTATATACACATAAGATCAGCAAATCTAACATCGAATTTGCAAAAATACAACTAAGTACATGTATGTACATAATGACAATATTTTACCTAATTTTATCAATATGGAACTATTGTTTTTACCCCACCACACTGTTAATCAAATGGATAGAGCTGCTTACCTATCGCAGTAACTCCTACATATACACAATGAAGGACATTATTAACATAATTTAATGATTATAAAATGAAAGACATTACTAACATGTAATTTAACATAATATGAATTACAATAGAAATTTAACAAAATTTAGGTGTTTTTGAATACCTCGGTGAGTTGTTGCGCATATGAAATTGAAGCGGCAACACCTTTATCTACTTTTCGTAGAGATGGTAGGGTGTCTAGTGAAGTCAACATCTTTATCAAACATGTATATCATGTCGAGTTAGATGGACATACAAGAACATACATATATTTGACTTCAAAAAATATATATATATATATATATACACACACACACACACACACACACACACACACAGACATGAATATATATATATATATATATATATATATATATATATATATATATATATTGTAACATCCCCATTTTAAGATACTAGAACAAGGGAAAAATTTTTTTTTTTGCAACGTTCTCTGTATTGAATTATATAATTCAAACACACGTTCAAGTTTTAATAATTTTTCTCTGTCCAATTAATGCAATTTGGATCACACAATTTCTTTTTAAAACCAATGTTCTCTGTTCACATATTTGTAATATGGAACACACATTCAGTGCCATTCAATCATATAACAGATACCATATGCTGCTGTAAATGACTCGAAGAACTACCGATCTCCCATTTTATGGCTCAAAGTTTCAGCGATCTCTCATTTCATGACTCGGTAACTTACCGATGCTTCATGTTAATCCATGCAATGTATAATAAATATACGGGTTCTTTTACGTTTCCGGTTATCAAAGTGATCCATTTAAAAGCCTCTCGAATATCTCATTCGATATTCATCGACATCTGCATCTTAAACTAAGTGATTAGGACAATGCAACCAAGCACTTGCGATACTTTGGCCAAAGATTTTCACATGCTTTACATGATAATATTCCTAGATGTGATACACATCATTGGAATACGTCCTTCACCTCACTTCGTCTATTATCTAGAATGGTCTTTCCTGGTCTCTGCCAATCCTCCCGTTTAAGTTCAAGCTCTAACCCCTAACTACCAATATGAACGAGTATAGGAAGTTACTCATGGTAACTAAAGGTATGCAGACATATGGTGTCATCCCTAGATGACTCCATGTGTCTAGTTACCTTTAGTCCTCCGAAGTCACTCCGTATACGTGATCACATTCCTATTCCCATCTAAGAAATTAGTATCTAGCTTATGTAAACTTGATGATTTGATTTGAGAGGGCATTGTAACATGTCAGCCACAACATTGTGTCGTCATGAAGGCCCCACCTTCATGAAGACACCATATTGTAGCTGCCATGTGCTAAGGTCCTACAGAATCCTCTCATCAAGAGGTACACATCCCGTTTGCACGTATTTTGATTATAATCTTAATATTTAAGATCAACTTTCAAAGTAGCCTTTGATCCTTAAACCATATTCTCGTTACTGATTTTATATAGCTAAGAGAGAGACTTAATTTATCTTCTAGCTTAATATACATCCCCCTTCTTCATACCGAAGGGTTGCATATTCCCTTCTTGGTTCCTTTCTTTACTCTTTGGACTAATCGGTCCATTACGGATAACGTAATAAGTTTAACCTATTAAACTTAACCAAGCTTTACCTGTTTGTAAACAAATGCGAGAATTCCATCTTATTAGACATCATTTAAACGAGGTCAAATTCTAAATGAATTTATTCATTTATTCTCCATAACCTTACTTGAGTTAAGGTCTTTAACAATAGATATGTTTTCTCATATCTATATTTTACGAATTTGAACATTCGAGGATATTAACGAGTGCGAATACAAGGTTTAGTTACTCCTATGTTATTTGATATTCCTTAGCTTATGAGCTAATCCCGAATACCTTCAATTAAGATTTCATACTCATCTAATCCATTTTAATGTCAATTCAAAATTCATCTTAACCCAAGTATGAACTAATTGAACATTCCAACGTAAAAGTTGTATTCACGTAAAGAATAGATGTTTATTCCTTTTAAATCTATCCACTATCATTTGAACATTTCCAATCAAGGAATAATATTATATTCTTAGTCTTATTCAACAATATCAATTGATACAGCCATTAAAATATCACACTTTTCCTTGTATTCATCCATGAGTTTTACAATCTATACATTTGCCAGCCCAAACAACTGGGCCTTGTTTATATCAAACAACATTACAACTCATAAAGATAGAAGAATGTAATTTCTTCCTCTCTCATTTCCTCGTAGAGGAATAATAGCTATCAAATACAATCCATCCTCAGTTAATCAAAAGAAGTATAAAAAACAACCATGTCCTCGTTTATACTCAAGTTCCATCTGCAAAAATTACTTGCACGGGTCAGTTCATTGAACTGAGCATATTAAGCACTTGTCATTAAAATGAGGTGCTTTTAATTAACTGTCTCAATAAAAGAACCCTGCTTTTATGAAACGTTAAAATGAACATCATTCAAGAATTAAGTACCGATAAGGATGAACAGCATAACAACTCAATCATCTAATTACCCTCCCAATCAGAAAAGAAAGGATTACTGCCCTTTTTTCCCAATAATTACTACAAGAAGTAATTTCCTTCAAATAGTTCCAGAATTAACATCTGTAAGAACTAAAACACAATTATGCATATTGTTGTTCCAATATAAATGCTGTAAATTCCATTCCTTACAATAGTTGCAATTTCAAAAGATAGAGTTTAACTGAAAATTTAACTGAACTACTTTCCTTTGCTTTCATACAACTCATCGGATTTCAAACAATCAAACGCTGAAGAGAAAAGTAAGCAGCAATTAAATGCAGATGCTTAAACCAAAGCAGTACAAAATTCATTCCATAATAATTATAGATTTTCAACTGTATGAGAGAAGAACGAACATTAATTCAAATTATCCATCCACACTCTCTTTCCTTGCATCATAACTGTACTGGAAATTTTAATCCAAACGTGATATCAATCAATGATAACAGTCCAAAGAGAAATAAATGAATCAATAATCAAATAAAAGGGGGAAGGATCATATTACCTCTTCTCACTGTCTAACCAAATATCCATCATTTAGAACAGACATATTCCAATAGTATAATTCATTCTGAATAGTATAATTCAGTATTCAAAAACTACTATTACCTTCCAACAAAAGTTGACCAGAGTTCATTGCAACTGATCCGTAGGCATCGATACCGAAGGAACTTCTAAACACAATCCTTTCCCCTCAAAATAATTCACTCTACAGACATTTACGTCTATATAACATGTAAGAGTGTACAACAACAACAACAAGTCACACTTTCATCATAACAATGAGAGAATTCACTTTCCAACAGCAAAGTAATAAATCCATTCATATTCTGCTCTAATGAAAACGATGAAAGGTTCACAATCCTTAAAATTATATATATATATATATATATATATATATATATATATATATATCCTTGAGTTCAGCAAGACACAGTAAAATTTGTATGCTCTACTCAGTCTATTATATAGACTGATTTTTCTGTTCCTCATCAGATTAGAACTTCCTTCCAAACAGTCCCATATGAATACCAAGAACCAGCAGGCAGAATACCATATCTAATTAGAACAGCAAAGTAAGATGCTACTATAACCTTACTGTCCCAGGGAACCCGTATTCCATGCAATGAAAAACATCTAGGAATTATAACTCACATAATAGTTTATCAACATCACCACAAATCCGTTTTCTTTTTTTTCCAAACGTTTCCACACACTGAACTCAGAAATACAATATTCGCATAGCAATACATTTATCAATGCAAACCCGTATAGGGTAATAGATGCGCAAGCAAGATACAGTAAAAAAATCTCATACAGCAAGCACAATCCCCTTTATTCCACTTAATCGCAAGAATACCCAAGGCCGTGTTCCTTTTGTTATGCCAGTTCAAACCAAACATACAGAATCACATACCCTTACGTTTATACAAGATTACACAAAACTCATATTAATACACACACAACTAATGTATTATTCTACACAAATTCAACTCCTATTGAGTAGAGATCAATTAACCGACATTGCCAAACAACTCATTCATCAAGAGCAGACTTATTTCATTCACCTAATTCACAAAAGAAATTATCCAAGTCGTACTCAGCAAGGAAAAATGACTCAGTCCAGAGATCATTCCATTCAAAACAACAACATCATTTGATTAAATCGCCCCTCATAAGAGCAGGGTTGTTTTAATGAGTCGATTAAGCAAAAGCAAGCGGTTTAAGGAGAAGGGCTTAACATGCCTATATTTCTTTTGTGGTTCAAAGAAAACTACGTCCACTGGAGTTTTTCTCTCCATGACGTCCTCAGCCAGGATTTCCAAATAGTCACTAACTTCCACAGGCTCAAAAATAGCCCTTGGCTTCTCCAAAGATAGAATCAATAACAAAAATATAGCAGGTTCGACAGAACCATGGAAGAACAAAATGTAGAGAAACTAAAAACCCGATGCACACAACAACAAACAATTCTTTCCCAATCCACTTTCCAAGGCGAGCTGGTCGCTAAGACCAAGGTAATTGAATGCATTGAATGCATTACCTTTCCTCATTCCTCACGCCACCACCGACTCAGGTTGGTGAGTTTCCAATTTCAAATTTTGCATGTAATTTCCATTTTAGCTTCATAGCTAGTTGGATGCCTCCAAATTTTCCTTGTTCCCACCAAACTTGGTGCTGCACATGTAAGGACTTCATTTACTGTCCCATTAAATTTCCAACCTTCCCTTCTTATCCATTTCCATTCGCATGGGTCCATACGTCCCCTTCCTTAAGTTAGGAATAGTTTAGGATTTTTTTAGTAGTCCATATCTAGGTTATTCACCTAGTTCATAGGTTAATAGAATTTACATCTATTTTCATCCTTATGAAATTTAAAAATCCATATAGGGTAGTAGTTAGGGTATAGGATTAAACTTAGTAGTAGGTTAGTGTTTAATCCCATAGTTTTTAATTAATAGTTTCCAATCAAGTCTTTCTGACTGGCATTCATATTCAACACTATACAGGACATTTCGTCCTATGTTTCACATACCTGTGCCACTTGCAGGACCCTTATCGTCTTACTGTTTGTCAGCATTACAACGGTGTGTGGTTCGAGAATCAAACCTTTTTCATTGGCATCTACGTACCAGATATTCATACCTGTAATCAGGTGCTGCAACCTTTATATCAACCTTCAGTCTGGTTTCAGACTTCATTCTGGTTTAGAAGTAAATCAACAAAGCGATCACAAAAAGGTCACAGCATACCTTGGATCAATGAAATTGATTCAATGTGTGCTGTCAATCTGCGAAAAGAGTTCATCAAGCATACGAAAAGTCTATTGTCTCATTAGTAATCACACAAGCAATAATAATCTCGTCCCAAGTAAACAAATTACAGTAAACAAGGGTCCAGATTAGCAACACATTCCTTTAAGATCAAAAGATGTGTCTTAACATATTTATCTTCATTTCTACAGTTACTACATCATGTGAAAAGTGATTACTATTATAGCTTACAAAAATTAAAGGCATTACATTCCTCCCTTCTTAAAGAATCATCGTCCCGATGATCAAATTAACCAATTCAAGGAATTTCTAGGACAAAATTCAGTTATTTTCTTTCCATTCATAAGTTCATACCAAAAATAGATTCACTCATTAAAACAGTGTTTTAAGATAACTGTAAAATAGACCAATAATTTTCTAAATTTGGTAGAATTATCAGTTTTTTCAAATTTCAATTTCGATCAAACAAGTATGGAAAAGCAGATCTCATTTCTTCGAGATTTTCCCAATTTGCACTTTCCTCGCTAAACCTGGTCCCTTTGGACCTTACATTGATTCACTTCGCAATTTCTTAAGTACAATTGGCAATTTCCCAAAGCACTCAAATGGGCTTAACCACGATTATTCCTGGGTCTTGGACCTGCAAGGAATTTCAATTCAGCACATGTGATAAATCTGTTACATATTTCTTAAGCAAAGAAATATGAAAAACATCATGCATTTGTGATAAAGCAGGAGGTAATGTTAGACGATAAGCTACAGGGTTGATTATTTCAACAATTTCAAAAGGTCCCACGTAACGTGGTGACAACTTGGCAGCCTTACCAAAAGTTATTGAGGTCTTTTTCGGCTTAACCCAATGAAAGACCTTCTCACCAAGTTTATAATTCCTATCAACCTGCTTTGAGTTTGCATAAATCTTTTGCCTATTGGCAGCCTCCTTTAGATGTTCCCGAATCATTATGATTTATTGTTCCATTTCCGTGAGGATTTCTGGCCCAATTACCTCTCTGTCCTCTACGTTGTCCCAGCTAACAGGGGTTCTACATTTTCTTCCATACAATGCTTCAAAATGAACCATTTTTAAAGAGGCGTGGTATGTATTATTATAGGAAAATTCTACCAGCGGAAGGTATTCCTCCCATTTATACTGCTGGTCCATGCAATACATTCTTAACATATCCTCTAAAACTTGATTGAGTCTCTCGGTTTGTCAATCCGTCTCCGGATGATATGCAGAGTTGAAGTTTAATTTAGTTCCCAAGGCCGCATTAAGCATTTTCCAAAACCTTGATGTCATCCTCGGATCTCTGTCTAATATGATCAATTCGGGTATTCCATGCAATCTAAAAATTTCATGTACAAATCTTCTTGCTAACACTGGTGCATCGTCCTTCAAATTACCAGCAATGAAGTGTGCCACTTTGGTTAATTTTTTTGTGACAACCAGGATGATATCACGCTTATTCCTTGACATAGGCAATCCTTGAATGAAATCCATCATTATCACTTGTCATTTGTACTGTGGAACGCTGTGGGGATATAATAATCCAGCGGGATGCATATGTTCCGCCTTAACACGCTGACATTCCAAGCAGTGTGTTACAAATTCCACCACATCCTTTTTCATTCCCTTCCAGAAGTATTGCTGCTTAAGATCAACAAGAATTTTCTTAATGCCAGGGTGTCCAGAAAAAGGTGAATTATGAAATTCAGATAACAATTTCTTTCTTAAATCATTTTCCAAGGGTATATATACCCTGTTTTCGAACCTCAGAATTCCTTCATTATCAAAACGAAATCCCTTATACCTCACATCCTTTGGATCTGTAGCAAGTGCTATTTTAACTTGCTGGAAATAAGAGTCAGATTCCATGACATCTTTCACCTCATCCTTAAACTGGGTTCTTAACGTTATAAGAGAAGAGATGTGCTTCCTTCGACTCAAAGCATATGCCACTCTATTTTTCTTACCTTTGATGTAGCTTATATCAAAATCATACCGAGATAGAAATTCTAACCATCGTTGATGTCTTGCATTCAGATTTGGCTGAGTAAAAATATACTTCAACCCCAGATGGTCAATTTTTAACTCAGAAGGTTTGCCTAAAAGGTAATGCCTCCACATTTGAAGTGCATGTACAATGGCAAGCGAGCTCTAGGTCATGTGGAGCATAGTTCTATTCATGTAACTTAAGCTTCCTTCTTTCATAAGCTATGACATGTTTATTCTGTAACAAAATGCCTCCAAGGCCTTCTCCCGATGCATCCGTTACAACCATAAAATTTCCATTTGGGTCTGGTACAGTTAAAATAGGTGTTGTAGTTAACTGTTCCTTTAAATTTTTAAAGGAAGATTCACATTTGTCAGTCCAGACAAATTTCTTATCCTTTTTGAATGAAGTGATTGGGGCAGCAATTTTTGAAAAGTCCTTAATGAACTTTCTATAATATCCTGCCAAGCCCATGAAGCTTCTTACTTCATGCACGTTCTTAGGCGCAGGCCACTCGGTTATAGCTGCGATCTTTGAAGGGTCAACAGCTATCCCATTTTTGCTTATAACATGTCCCAAATAATGCACCTCTGCATCATAGAAGGAACATTTAGTCGGTTCTTTGTACAACTTCCTCTTTCTTAAAACTTCCAGCACTATCCTTAAATGTTCTTGGTGCTCTTCGACATTTTTAGAGTATATAAGAATGTCATCCAAGAATACAAGCACAAACTTGTCTAGGTATTCTTGAAAAATATTGTTCATCAGATTCATAAAGGTGGCAGGTGCATTTGTCAACCCAAAAGGTAACACCGTGAATTCATAATGCCCGTACCTTGTTCTAAAAGTTGTTTTATGAATATCTTCTTCCTTTATTCTCACTAATGATACCGGATCGAAGATCTATTTTTGAATAGATTGATGCTCCACACATCTCGGGTCGAATGATCATCAATCCTTGGAAGTGGGTATTGATTCTTAATAGTTGCCTTGTTCAACATTCTGTAATCAATGCACAGTCTCAATGTGCCATCCTTTTTCTTTACAAAAATTACCGGCGCTCCCCATGGTGAGACGCTCGGTCTTATCAGCCCCTTAGTCAAAAGTTCCTGTAATTGAGCCTTTAGCTCTACTAACTTGAGGGTGGTCATTCTATAAGGTGCCTTAGATATGGGTTCAGTTCCTGGCTTGATCTCTATTGCAAATTCAAACTCTCGTTTGGGTGGAAGACCTGGTAATTCCTCCGGAAATACATCTCTAAAATCCCTTAATAATGGATATCTTTCCATGAAATCATTATCTTCCTCAGCATTTTCTATCATTTTTACTGCATACAAGGTGTAGCCTCTATTTTTAGCCCTTTTTAGTTGCATAGCTGTTAGTTTCCTAACTGCAACCTCACGCCTTACACCTTGAATGACTGCTACTTTCTTTCGCAGGTCATCAAAACAACAAAAAAAATTTCATAACAGTCGACCTTTGCCTTATGTTCTGCCAACCAGTTAACTTCAATAATGATATCATATGATCCTAAAGGAGTGACATATAGGTCAACTTTGGTGGAGAAACTGGGCAAGTCAAGAATTGCCCCAAAGAGGCACATTTCGACTGTATGGACAGCATTATTCCCATAATGCACTGTCCATGTCTTATCCATTCGTTCAGCCTTTATTTTTAATTTCATTGCAAGTTTAGTAGAAATAAAGCATTCAGTAGCTCCAGTATCAAAAAGTATGACTACAGGTGTACCGAATAACTTACCCGGAACTTCTATGGGTGTAACTTGCTTTTCAAGCATGTCATTAGCCACCGCAGGTATATCCTATCTTTGTTGATCACGATCATCCTTTCTCAGAGAACAGTGACTCGCATAATGGTCCTTTCCACAGTTGAAGCATCCTCCAACTGGCCCTTTCCTAGGCTCAAATTTGCTACCAGCTTTGAAGTTATCACTCTGGCTTCCATAGGACTTTTGTCCATTGCCACTAACTTTTGCGAAGCTGTTCCACACACTATTTACAGGTTTGTTCATTACAGATTTCTTGTTGTTATCTCCAAAAAAAAAAAATTCACACCAAACCTTTTCCAAGGCCCCCTTCGAGTGCAAGAGATGAAGAAGAGTTGGGAATCTTCTTCCTTATCTCTTCCCTATGAGCAGAAATTGCTCTCAATTTTTGTTCCTGTCTTATTGCCTTTTCGACAACTCCTTCCATAGTGGTTGGACTGTGGACATCCACTTCACCACCAATGATGGGATTCAATCCCATTATGAACTTTCATATTCTGAACTTCTCGTCAGCTTGGTACTGCGGCACATACTTAAGGAGTTTAGTAAACCCTTCCCAGTATTCTGTCACCGTCAGCCTTCCTTGCGACCAGTTCTGAAATTCAATCATTTTCTTATCAAAATAGAGTTGAGGTAGCCACCATTGCCTAAAATAACCCTTAAATTGATCCCAACTTATGTTTGATTCAAAAATATTCAACTCAACCTTACGGTTGTCCCACTATGATGATGCTTCATGAGAAAGCTAATATGCTCCCCATATTGCTTTGGTCTCCTCGGAGAAGTTTCTTATTGCAAAGTACTTCTCCATTTCACTGAGCCAATTTTCAGCTCCGTCCCCAAGTGTTGTTCCATCAAAATTTGGAGGACTTATTCTCTTTATATCATTTGTAAGTTCAGCTGCTAATCTTGCCCTTTTATTTTCAGGATGATTAGGAGCATTCACATTACTATTATCAACACCCAGATTCCCTCCATTGGTGTTGTCCACAGGAGGTGGCTGATCATTTATATCAACTTCTTCTTCCTCCTCTTCATTTCCCATTGACTGTTATTCCAAAACAGTCAAATGATCTCTCATATCTAGTAGGGCAGCAAGGATTTCATCCAGCTTTTGAGGAGTATTTTGCTTCTCCACCCGTAGCAGGGTTTTTCGCAAAGCATTTCCTCTTATTCTGACCATTTTCTATTCAATAAGAAAATGTAAACCTTATTAAATTGTGGACTCATTAGGTCCAAGAGCTGTAACCTTCAGCTCTGATACCAAGATGTAACATCCCCATTTTAAGATACTAGAACAAGGGAAAAAAATTTATGCAACGTTCTCTGTATTGAATTATATAATTCAAACACACGTTCAAGTTTTAATAATTGTTCTCTGTCCAATTAATGCAATTTGGATCACACAATTTCTTTTTAAAACCAATGTTCTCTGTTCGCATATTTTCAATATGGAACACACATTCAGTGCCATTCAATCATATAACAGATACCATATGTTCTTTGTGAATGACTCGAAGAACTACCGATCTCCCATTTTATGGCTCGGAGTTTCAGCGATCTCTCATTTCATGACTCGGTGACTTACCGATCCTTCATGTTAATCCATGCAATGTATAATAAATATACCGGGTTCTTTTACCATTTCTGGTTATCGAAGTGATCCATTTAAGAAGCCTATCTGAATATATGTTACTGATATTCATCTGACATCCTGCATCTTAAACTAGGTGATTAGGACAACGCAACCAGCACTTGCGATACTTTGGCCAAAGATTTTCACATGCTTTGCATGATCATATTCCTAGATGTGATACACATCATTGGAATACGTCCTTCACCTCACTTCGTCTATTATCTAGAATGGTCTTTCCTGTCTCTGCCAATGCTCCAGTTTAACGTCAAGCTCTAACCCCAACTAGCAATATCAATGAGTATAGGAAGTTACCCATGGTAACTAAAGGTATGCAAACATACGGTGTCATCCCTAGATGACTCTGTGTGTCTAGTTACCTTTAGTCCTCTCGAAGTCACTCCGTATACGTGATCACATTCCTATTCCCATCTAAGAACTTAGTATCCACCTTATGTAAACTTGATGATTTGATTCGAGAGGGCGTTGTAACATGTCAGCCACAACATTGTGTCATCATGAAGGCCCCACCTTCATGAAGACACCATATTATAGCTAGCATGTGCCAAGGTCCTACGGAATCCTCTCATCGAGAAGTACACATCCCATTCACACGTGTTTTGATTATAATCTTAATATTTAAGATCGACTTTCAGCAGCCCTGCTGATCCTTAAACCTCGTTCTCGTTGCAGTTGTATGTAGCTAAGAGAGAGACTTAATTTGTCTTCTAGCTTAATATACATCCCCCTTCTTCATACCAAAGGGTTGCATATTCCCTTCTTGGTTCCTTTCTTTACTCTTCGGACTAATCAGTCTATTACGGATAACATAATAAGTTTAACCTATTAAACTTAACCAAGTTTTACCCACAACTGTAAACAAATTCAGAATTCCATCTTATTAGACATCATTTAAACGAGGTCCAATTCTAAATGAATTTATTCATTTATTCTCCATAACCTTACTTCAGTTAAGGTCTGTTAACAATAGATATGTTTTTCTCATATCTATATTTTCTGAATTTGAACATTCGAGGATATTAACGGAGTCCGAATACAAGGTTCAGTTACTCCTATGTTATTTGATATTCCTTAGCTTATGAGCTAATCCCGAATACCTTCCAATTAAGAGTTCATACTCATCTAATCCATTTTAATGTCAATTCAAAATTCATCTTAACCCAAGTATGAACTAATTGAACATTCCAACGTAAAAGTTGTATTCAGGTAAAAATAGATGTTTATTCCTTTTAAATCTATCCACTATCATTTGAACATTTCCAATCAAGGAATAATATTATATTCTCAATCTTATTCAACAATATCAATTGATACAGCCATTAAAATATCACACTTTTCCTTGTATTCATCCATAAGTTTTACAATCTATACATTTGCCAGCACAAACAACTGGGCCTTGTTTATATCAAACAACATTACAACTCATAAAGATAGAAGAATGTAATTTCTTCCTCTCTCATTTCCTCATGGAGGAATAATAGCTATCAAATACAATCCATCCTCAGTTAATCAAAAGAAGTATCAAAAACAACCATGTCCTCGTTTATACTCAAGTTCCATTTGCAAAAATTACTTGCACGGTCAGTTCATTGAACTGAGCATATTAAGCACTTGTCATTAAAATGAGGTGCTTTTAAGAAACGTTAAAATGAACATCATTCAAGAATTAAGTGCGATAAGGATGAACAACATAACAACTCAATCATCTAATTACCCTCCCAATCGGAAAAGAAAGGATTCTGCCCTTTTTCCCAATAATTACTACAAGAAGTAATTTCCTTCAAATATTTCCGAATTAACATCGTAAGAACGAAAAACACAATTATGCATACTGCTATTCCAATATAAATGCTATAAATTCCATTCCTTAAAATAGTTACAATTTCAAAAGATAGAGTTTAACTCGAAAATTTAATCGAACTACTTTCCTTTAATTTCATACAACTCATCGGATTTCAAACAATCAAACGTTGAAGAGAAAAGTAAGCAGAAATTAAATGCAGATGCTTAAACCAAAGTAGTACAAAATTCATTCCATAATAATTATAGATTTTCAATCGTATGAGAGAAAAACGAACACTAATTCAAATTATCCATCCACACTCTCTTTCCTCGCATCATAACTATACTGGAAATTTTAATCCAAACGTAATATCAATCAATGATAACAGTCCAAAGAGAAATAAACGAATCAATAATCAATTAAAAGGGGAAGTATCATATTACCTCTTCTCACCTTTGTCTAGCCAAATATCCATCATTTAGAATGCATACATTCTAATAGTATAATTCATTACAGAATAGTATAATTCAAAGATTCAAAAACTACTATTAACTTTTCCAAAAGTTGACCAGAGTTCATTGCAACTGGTCCATAGGCATCGATACCAAAGGAACTTCTAAACAATCCTTTCCCTCAAAATAATTCACTCTACAGACATTTACGTCTATATAACATGTAAGAGTGTACAACAACAACAACAAGTCACACTTTCATCATAATAATGAGAGAATTCACTTTCCAACAGAAAGTAATAAATCCATTCATATTCTGCTCTAAGGAAAACGATGAAAGGTTCACAATCCTTACAATCATATATATACATGTACATATATATATATATATATATATATATATATATATATATATATATATATATATATATATATATCCTTGAGTTCAGCAAAACACAGTAAAATTTGTATGCTCTACTCAGTCTATTATATAGACTGATTTTTCTATTCCTCATCAGATTGGAACTTCCTTCCAAACAGTCCTATATGAATACCAAGAACCAGCAGGTAGAACACCATATCTAATTAGAACAACAAAGTAAGATGCTACTATGACCTTACTGTCCCAGGGAACCCATATTCTATGCAATGAAAAAAATCTAGGAATTATAACTCACATAATAGTTTATCAACATCACCACAAATCCTTTTTCTTTTTCCAAACGTTTTCACACACTGAACTCAGAAATACAATATTTGCATAACAATACATTTATCAATGCAAACCCGTATAGGGTAATAGATGCGTAAGCAAGATACAGTCAAAAACAATCTCATACAGCAAGCACAATCCCCTTTATTCCACTTAATCACAAGAATACCCAAGGCCGTGTTCCTTTTGTTATGCCAGTTCAAACCAAACATACAGAATCACATACCCTTACGTTTATACAAGATTGCACAAAACTCAGATTAATACACACATAGCTAATGTATTATTCAGCACAAACTCAACTCCTATTGAGTAGAGATCAATTACCCAACATTGCCAAACAACTCACTCATCAAGAGCAGACTTATTTCATTCACCTAATTCACAAAAGAAATTATCCAAGTCGTACTCAGGAAAGGAAAAATGACTCAGTCCAGAGCTCATTCCATTCAAAACAACATCATTTGATTAAATCACCCCTCATAAGAGCAGGGTTGTTTTAATGAGACGATTAAGCAAAAGCAAGCGGTTTAAGGAGAAGGGCTTAACATGCCTGTATTTTTTGTGGTTCAAAGAAAACCGCGTCCACTGGAGCTGTTTCTCTCCACGACATCCTCATCCAGGCTTTCCAAATAGTCACTAACTTCCACAGGCTCAAAAATAGCCCTTGGCTTCTCCAAAGATAGAATCAATAACCAAAAATACAGCAGGTTCGACAGAACCATGGAAGAAAAAAATGCAGAGTAGCTAAAAACCCGATGCACACAACAACAAACAATTCTTTCCCAATCCACTTTCCAAGGTGAGCTGGTCACTAAGACCAAGGTAATTGAATGCATTAAATGCATTACCTTTCCTCATTCCTCACGCCACCGCCGACTCAGGTTGGTGAGTTTCCAATTTCAAATTTTGCATGTAATTTCCATTTTAGCTTCATAGCTAGTTGGACGCCTCCAACTTTTCCTTGTTCCCGCCAAACTTGGCGCTGCACATGTAAGGACTTCATTTACTATCCCATTAAATTTCCAACCTTCCCTTCTTATCCATTTCCATTCACATGGGTCCATACGTCCCCTTCCTTAGGTTAGGAATAGTTTAGGATTTTTAATAGTCCATATCTAGGTTATTCACCTAGTTCATAGGTTAATAGAATTTACATCTATTTTCATCCTTATGAAATTTAAAAATCCATATAGGGTAGTAGTTAGGGTATAGGATTAAACTTAGTAGTAGGTTAGTGTTTAATCCCATAGTTTTTAATTAATAGTTTCCAATCAAGTCTTTACAGTGGCATTCATATTCAACACTATACAGGACATTTCGTCCTATGTTTCACATACCTGTGCCACTCGCACTCCAAGCCCTTATCATCTTACGCTATCTAGCGTTACAACGGTGTGTGGTTAGAGAATCGAACATTTTTCATTGGCATCTACGTACCAGATATTCATACCTGTAATTAGGTGCTGCAACCTTTATATCAATCTTCAGTTTGGTTTCGGACTTCATTCTGGTTTAGAAGTAAATCGACAAAGCGATCACAAGAAGTTCACAACATACCTTGGATCAATGAAATTGATTCAAGGTGTGCTATCAATCAGCGAAAAGAGTTCATCAAGCATACGAAAAGTCTGTTGTCTCATTAGCAATCACACAAGCAATAATAACTTCTGTCCCAAGTAAACAAATTACAACAAACAAGGGTCCAAATTAGCAACACATTCCTTTAAGATCAAAAGATGTGTCTTAACATATTTATCTTCATTTCTGTAGTTACAACATCATGAAAAGTGATTACTATGCTAGCTTACAAAAATTCAAGGCGTTACATATATACACATGTATGTGAAATTTTAACATAATTAAAATTCTAAATTACCTCTATGAATGTATGTGTACGCATGGTTCTCACTTTGCCTATGGTCGGGATGAGGATGTGCCTCTCGCACCTTGTAATATCAATGCATATACATGTAAAAATACAATTATTTCAAAAATTAACATATATAAGTAAATCAAGTACTCCAAACTTTTTGTAACACACATAACAAAACATAACAAATTTACCTACGAAGGTGGTGTCGATGAATGTAATCCAAATGTCTCACTTAAAAGGACATCTAACATAGTGACATTATCGTTTGCACCCCTAGCACCATGTGCATCAAAATTAGTACGCATGAAAGTATTGTCCTCCTTGGGCCCCAAACATATGCTACCACATGACGAGTAAATATTTGGCCTCATGCTAGTACTCCATGAGGAATACTCTGTGTACCTCTGCGAGCATGTGGCTCACGAAATCTCCCTCATGTGTCAAACAAGGGTCACGAGATAGGCCCTAAAGTGTGTGGAGTGTATCAATCTCTACTGTCTCCTTCACTGGTTGAGGGACAATCTCAAGGTAAGGGGGATTATGTGCGGGGAATCTACCCTTATGAATAGGTGCACATTGTGCACCTGGTCAATCCTATGCATATCCCTTTCCTCAACCCTGGAAATATCAGAAATCAAAATAATTTGGGATCTTGTTGAGGATAAACTTGCAATAGAGTTTCCTCAAAAAGTATAGTGGCACCTCGTTGTTATTACAAGGTGGAAAAGTAAACACCATCCACCATCAGTTCCCAAAATAATTTTTAATTAATTTGTTATTGTACCAATGGATGGGAAACCATTTACATGAAAACGGAACAAGAAAATTAGTGTGGAAGTCCATGAATAAGGCGTATATGAGGTCTTTTGAAAAAAAAAAATCTTTACATCCACCTATGACAATTTGTTGGAATAATAAACCCTCTGACCCTCTCTCGTAAGTTTTCCAACAATCAATTTTCCCGTTGCTGCATCAACTTGAACAAGTAATGCCTCTAATGTGTTTGCAAGAGAGGTGTTTTGGGTTTTGTAGATTGTGAATCCCTCATTGTTTTGATTAAATCCTCAATTTCAATTTGGTTTTCAACTATGTGGGCTGCTAAATCTTCTTGACTACCTAGGGATTTTGAGCAATCATGAGAGTGTCGGGGAGGGATGACGGGAATAGTAGGGTTTGGTTGTTGTTGATTCCCTCGACCTCTAACTGTAACAATAAAAAATATGTATTCAATTAAAATTATAATCTATAATTATCATATTTCAATGAAATTTTGAGAAAACAATTGTGCTTACCTCTTCTCTGTGGTGCTTATCTATCCTTTTAACAATTTAAAACGCGATCACATTATAATAGAACGCATACGCGTTTTGCTTTTTTGGGTTTTTGTCCACTTTTTGGCCCCCCAACTTTGTGCACTTACCAAATAATAATTAATTAACCCAAGTAGAAGTGGATATTAATTAACGAAAGGTCGTTAATTGACATCTTTAATGATAAGAAGGCTAATTAATTAACAAAAGGTCGTTAATTAACGAATATGAAGAGGAATGTTAGCTAATTAGTAGAAAAGTGCTAATTATTATAGAAATGACGAGAAAGAGGATAATTAGTGCAATCTTAGCATTAAATCCTACGTAAGTGGATTTTAGGTGTCTACATTTTCCCCTCTTTGGGGTGGTGTAAGTGACGCCACTTCAAAGATAGTAGACAAGTATAAACAAATAATTTTTGAAGAGATAGAATAAAAAATTAATAGAATGAAGGATGCCCCCTTGAGTGTCGATGGGGTGATGAAAGAGGGTGATTGACGATCGAAAAGATGAAAGAATAGAATAGAAGAAGTAGAATAATTGATCCCTATTGCCCCAAGTTGATTTTGAAGAAAAGTGTTGATAGAAGGAGAGTGATATGGAAGAAAAATGAAGATGAAAAGAGATGGATATATCTATCATCTTTTCAATGTAAAAATAAAATTTATTTCATCACTTTGCTTATGATTGACATCATCGATCTTTATTAAAAATAATTAACATAAGTGTATTATGACATGAAAATCCATATATGAAAAAAAAAAATCCATAGCTAGAAACACCAACTCCATGCAACATACAAAATGAAATGAAATACGAGAAAGTAAAATATTCCTAACTCATTGCAACATACATAATGTGATGCAATGTGAGAAAGTAAACAAAATAACTTGATAGAGAAACATAATGCAATGATTTTGTTATCAAGATTTGTTTCGAAATTTACAAATTAACGACAAGGGTTAAAAGATGGTTCCCTAAGAAAGGATTCATGTAAGGGGAATAACGGAGAACACTTGGGTCCTATGAAAATTAGTGCACTATGAAACAGTACCAAGCAACTCATTGTGCCCCAGAGTATAGACATAATAAGTAAACCAACTTTTTTAATGGAGGTAGATCAATATGATTCATAAGACTCACACAAGAACATGCAAGAACCAAAGAACGACATTTTGTAGGATGATTTTTATTATTTTTATTTTCTAGAAACATATTTGAATGTTTTTTATTTTGAAAGTTTTCTGAAACTATGTACAAGAAATCAAGAAACATGGATTCCCCAATGATAGATGGGATGTACAACCAAAAAATTCCACACGTACGAGAAAGTGAAGATGCAACATGCCCCAACGATTAGGTGGGAGTATTCAAAGACAAACTCTTCACATGTAGAAGGGGGATCAAGGCCAATATAAAATAGGTTCAATCATGAGGGAGTAAGGATGCCCCCAACGTAAGTTGGCCAAGAAAAACATGAGAGAAAGGAAGTGGGTGATTGATTTATTAAAGGGGGACAAAGGTGTCCACAAACATAGCAAAAGGGTCATCCTACATACATGGATGTCTTGAATGATTTCAAGAAGAACATAGGAAGATATGAAAAGATTTAGAATGAATTTGATGAAAAAGTGATTAGACCAAGGTACAAATATTGAGACAAGACATGCACTAAAGCAAGATTTTGAACAAGATCCAAAAAGTAACACATGGTAACATACTAATTATATTTACTCATCGAGATCTCATGTATGCACATGAAAATGAATTACATCTTAAAGGAAGGAGTTGATAAACAAAAAGTAAAAGTGAAGGCAATAACCAATGTGTAAGAATGATTTAGTTTGAAAGGTGGTTTGTGAATGGATTATGGAAGTAGATTTCGTACATTGCTCCACCGCCAACTAGTCATCCATAACCCCGATGGAGATGCATTTGATTCTAATCACAACATTTCTCTATTGTCAGTCAGGAAACCATAGCCCTGATAGAGATTATTGGAAATACCCCAAGAGAGAGTTATATCTCAATTTGCTTTTTCCTTTTGATCAATTGATTTTGATTCTTTTTCTTTTTGAAAACTTATTTCAGCTCTCTTGTTTGATAAGGTGTTAAGAACCACTGATGGCTTGATGGAATGATGTGGAAGTGATTGTGATGATGACATTGGCTAGTGTCAACAAATACACCCAAAAAATATTGCCAACAAGTTTATTATATGTAGATAGTGATAGGATCTCTAAGAGGTCAATTGTTCTTTAATTTACCAAGATTATGAAAGACCAAGGTCAAACGGATACCATAGAGATAAATTTCATAAAATGTGTATGAAATAAGCTAACCAAAATATCATCGAAGGGATGAAAATGGTGGATGAATTAGCAGAGGAATATGAAAGAAAGGGAAGAAATAACATCCATGTGTACATGATACTGATTGTGATATTTGATCTTTATACCTTTGAGTTTTTTTCTATAATGTTTTAATGTTTTCTCATTTTTATTTTTATTTTTTTGAATTATTTTATGATTTTTATTTTTTGATGGTTATCGGGATGAAACATTTCACTTTGCATGATAGGATCTAACAACGATGTGCATGATTTCCTTAATAAGGGAGACTAAGTGCATTTGTTTATCAAGTTTAATATTATCCCCAATATCGATGATCGTGGTGAGCTAACACTCAATAAATGATTGTGATTTGTTTTGAAAATTGGGTTTCGAATATGGGAGCTTTAAGTTCCCTATCCACAGGTTTCTACACTTTGCACCATACTTGATGGGTACATTGGTGTGCATTCTAGAAATGTGTTTGATTTTGAATTTTATAATCCTTTGAGTTGTTGGGAGCTTTGGAGCTCTTTGGTGTTTTGTTCTTATCTTAGTAAAAAAATTGTCTAGGTTTCTTATAAGCTAATGCTTGACTTGTCTGATCCCGAGAAGTGGGAGAATAACATGGACGTTTAGAATTGATATGAGAAATGATGGTGGGATTTCCACAATCATTAGTAGAATAATAATGTGATGTATGAAAATTATACGGTCCAAGAATTGAAGAAGATGGGCTATTGGGAGGTGAGCCATAGATAAATGATGAAGGGCTATTAGGATGTTTTCCTAGAATAGAAGGAGAAGGGATGTTGGGGCATAACTCATAGCTAGAAGATGATGGGATACTAAGATGTGGACCAAGAATATAAGATGATGGACTACCCAGGGTTGACCCATACATAAAATACAAGGGACTAGTTGAACATGCCCCAAGAATAGAAGATAGTGGACTACTTGAAAATGTCCCACAAATAATAGAGGGAGGGATACTAGAATGTGGCCCACACCTAGACGAATATGAAGGGATACTTGGATTTGACCCTATAAGAGATTATGATTGAGGAATTGTGTTAGAAAAAGAGTGATTGGGTGATGAGAAGATAGGCCATGGATCAATGCAAGACCTAGGAGTTTCATCACGTAATGAAGAATGTGAATATGGAAGAATAAGAGGATGATCAATTTGTGTGATATGAGGCTCTTATTTTGTTTCTTTATAGTAGAAATCAGATTTTACCTCATAATATGTGGACACATCAAATTCTAAAGAGAATCCTTGCTCATAATTTTTTAGAGGGATATCTTCGTGTGCCCCTATAAAGGCCATGATCACTCCTTCATTCTAAAATAAATCAATTAGTATGGGTTGTTGATCGAACCACTAGGAGTTGATTGGAAGAAAGAGGTTAAATTGGTATGGAAGACTTAGAAGATGTTTGATGATGATTGATAGAAGAAGATTGTTGGTGTGGAGAGTCGATAGCGATGAGGGTTGTAAGGGGGGCTTCACCCTCTTTGTGGGGTCCGAGGACCGCACGCCCTTGTGAGGGTTCAAGGGCAGCACCCCGTAAGCCACATTTTATATGTATTTATGCATTGTGAAATTTGGATCGTTCCTTATTAGGTCATAGATCTAACGGGTGGTTTTCTATGTTTTCCCGAAATGATAAAAAACCCTAATATCTTAAAAGGGTTGTTATGTATGAGGCTCATTATACCGGTGTAGGAAATATGATAGAGTTTTAAGCGGACGAAATTAAAGGTTTGATGTTTCTAGTGGATGTAGCCATTTTTGGGTAAACCACGTTAAATCTATGTCTCTATTTATTGCATTTATTTATATTTTATGTTTTTCTCATTATTCATTGCATGCTTGTTTATCTGTTTAATTGGTATAATCCTAACAATTGGTATCGAGAGAATGTTTGAGATTTTTTTTGGAAATTTACTCACAGAGGGATTTTTGTTTGAGTGGGAGAAGTAGCAATGAAAAAGGAGAATAATTTTAGAGTTGAGAAGTTTGACGGCCGAAATTACCAGCTATGGAAAATGTAGATGGAAGATTATATGTATTAAAAGGATCTATACATACCATTGGGAGGTGAAGAAGTGAATCCCCCATTAATTTCTGATGTGGAGTGGAAGGTTATAGACAGGAAGGCTATTGGTGTGATTCAATTGAGTCTGGCATCATCTGTAGCTTCAAATATCTCACAAGTGAAGAGTACAATAGAGTTGATGAAAACCCTAGCTAATTTATATGAAACACCTAGTGCATCTAATAAAGTTTATTTAATGAAAAGATTGTTTAATCTACAAATGCAAGAAGGTGGATCTATATCTAACCATATTAATGATTTCCACACTATTGTAAATTAGTTAGATTCAGTTAATATCCCATTTGATGAGGAGGTTAGAGAATTATTATTCCTATGTTCTTTGCCAGAAAGTTGGGACAACTTAGTAATGGCAAGTTAGTAATACATCATCTACTTCTCTTAAATTTGAAGATGTAGTAAGTGTCATTTTAAATGAGGAAATGTGTAGGAAAAGTATAGGGGAAAATTATTCTTCTAGAAATGCGTTGAATATGGAGAGTAGAGGGAGGAGCAAGGATAAATCAAAGAGTAAGGCTTGTGGGAGATCTAAATTGAATATGGGCAGATCCAAATCTAGGAGTAGAGGCATTACTTATTGGAACTATGGAAAGAGAGGACATGCTAAAAAGGATTGTTGGTTCAAAGGAAACAAAGAAAACCAACCTGAAGGTATTAAAGAGGAAAATACGATAGGTAATATTGTTTAGGATGCTCTTATACTTTCTCTTGATACTAGAGTAGAATCTTGGGTAATAGATTCAGGTGCCTCTTTCCATGCAACCCCTGATAAGGGATATTTTAAAGAGTATGTCTAGGGAAATTTTGGACAGGTTTATTTGGGCGATGATGAGCCATGCAACATTTTTGGGAAGGGCAATGTACACTTGAAATTACAAAATGGAACTACATGGATATTAAGAGATGTGAGGCATGTACCTAGTCTCAGGAGAAATCTCATCTCTGCAGGATAGTTGGGTGGTGAAGGTTTGACATCACATTCACTTCAGATGCTTAGAAGGTTTCCAAGGGTGCCCTGGTAGTGGCATGAGGTAATAAAGTAGGCGGTGTTTATTTGTCTACTTGTATATCTAATTTTTCTACCATATTGTCTACTTCATATGAGAATTCTAGCATGTGGCACAGTAGATTGGGACATATGAGTGAGAAGGGCATGAAAATTCTACAGGAAAAAGGTAAGATTTGAAGTTTGAAGCAATTCGACTTAGAGTTTTGTGAGCATTGCATTTTTGGGAAACAGAAAAGAGTCGATTTCTCAAGGGCGGGAATACCAAGAAAGAGAAAAATTTGGAGCTATTTCATACAGATGTGTGGGGGTCGGCCCATGTTGCATCTCATGGTGGTTCTCTATACTATGTCACATTCATAGATGATGCCACAAGGAAGGTATGGGTATATTGCATTAAGCATAAGTCTGATGTCTTTTATACATTTAAGAAATGGAAAGCACTTTGAGAATGAATGTGTTTTAAATTGAAATGTCAAAGATCGATAATGGCGGTGAGTATTGCAGTAAGAAATTTGATAATTACTATTCCTTTAATAGGATTCGTAGAGAGAAAACATTTCCTAAGACTCGCAACAAAATGGTGTTAGTGAGAGGATGAATAGAACAATAATGGAGTGTGCACGGTCAATGAGATTGCATGAGGGCTACCTCTTGAGTTTTGGCAGAGGCCGTAGATACTTCTATGGACTTAATCAACCATGTGCCTTTGAGTGCATTAGATGGAGTAATTCTGAAGCATCTGGACCAGGAAAGAGGTATACCTTTCTTTTTTAAGAGTATTTAGTTTAGAGGCATTTGTTCATGTTAATAAAGAAAATAGAAAAAAATTAGATTCGAAATCCAAACATCATACATTTATAGGCTATGGCTCAAATGGTGACTATGGATTTCTTTATTGGGATCTAGATGAATCTAAGATAATTAGGATTTGTGATGTTGTTTGGCATGAAAATAGAATGTACAAGGATCAGGTATAGGATCACAAAAATCCCAAGGAAGAATTAGTTGAGGATATAGCTCCTAAAATTGAACTCTCGGGTGGAAAATATCCACCAACAAGTACCGAGGTTGACAGTCTTGTAGGTCAAGCATGATATTGAGTGTTAGCATCGGCACCTCTGTCAGAAATTCAAGAAAATAATGATCCCGTGACATCCTCATCTTTGGTAAGAAGGTCACAACGTATTGGTAGACCTGAAATATTTTCCCCTACTTTATATTAATTATTACTAACAGATAGTGGTGATCCAGAGATCTTTGATGAGGCAGTGTAGGTGGAGTCCACTAAGGAGTGGGAACATGGCATGAATGAGGAGATGGACTCCCTGGAGAAGAACTAAACATGGGATCCGGTCAAATGTCGGCTTGGAAGAGATTACAACAAAACAAATGGGTCTATCATGTGAAATAATAAGGTGGATAGAAAAGGTACAAAGTACGACTTGTAGTGAAGGGGTAAAAACAAAAGAAAGTTATTGATTTGATTAAATTTTATCCTGTTGTAAATATGTCTTCCATTTGTACTGTATTAAGTTTAGTTGATGTTGACTATTTACACTTAGAGAAAATTGATGTCAAGACGACATTTCTCCATGGTGACTTGGAGGAGGAGATTTATATGTAGAAACCACTTGGATATGAGGTGAAGGGTAAGGAGAAATTGGTTTGCAGGTTGAAGAAGAGCCTATACGGGCTCAAGCAAGCTCCCCGGCAATGGTATCTAAAGTTTGATAGTTTTATGCATGAGCATGGTTTTACTAGATGTCAATCAGATCATTGTGTATACTTTAAATGGTTGGATAGTGGGAGCTACATTATTCTTTTTTATATGTAGATGATATGCTTGTAGCAGGGTCTAATATGTAGGAAATTGCAAAGCTTAAGGAAAAGCTTGCACAAACATTTGCAATGAAGGATTTGGGTGCAACAAAGAAAATCCTTGGTATGCAAATCAAGAGGGACAAAAAAATAAGAAATTGGTGTTGTCTTAGGAGGACTATGTAGAAAAGGTGTTAGAAAGGTTTCAGATGCAGAATGTGAAACCAGTTAGTACACCATTGGCTAGGCATTTTAGATTAAGCAAAGAGAAATGCCCAACAACACAAGAGGAAAAATATTATATGGCACGGGTTCCTTATTCTTCAGCAGTTGGGAGCCTTATGTATGCCATGGTTTGTACCAGCTAGACATTTCCCAAGCAGTGGGATTTGTTAGTAGGTATATGGAAAATTCAAGTAAAAAGCACCTGGAAGGCATTCCAGGTGGATTCTCAGGTATTTGAGAGGGACCACTAGTAGGAAATTGTGCTTCAAAGGGTCGATTATACTTTACGAGGATTTGTAGATTCGAGATATGGAAGGAGATATGGATAGAAGAAGGAGCACTATCAAATACATGTTTATAGTTGGTGGTGCGGCAGTGAGTTGGATCTCAAAGTTACAGAAGGTAGTTGCCCTATCTACTACAGAGGCATAATATGTTGATTGAGGAAAGTAAGGAAATGTTATGGATGAGCAAGTTCATGGAGGAGTTGGGTAAGGAGCAAGGGGATTGTAAGTTACACAGTGATATTCAAAGTGTAATTCACCTAGTAAATAACTCAGCCTTCCATTCAAGAACAAAACACATTCAGCTAAGATATCACTTCATACGACAAGTGTTGGAGGATGGGTAGCTTGAGTTAGTGAAGATTCATACAGATGATAATCTTGTTGATATGTTTACTAAGCCAATGAAAAATGAGAAGTTGAATTTGCATTCAACTTCGTGGGTATTCAAGATTGATTCTTTTGGTTTGGCCTTGGAGTTGTGCGGGGAGACATGTGGAGGTTTCATTTGCCTTTCCTGCACTTAGAAAAAAATTTCATGCGGCCAAACCATATTGATGCATAAAAATCTGTCCTCCATTTGTTGGCCATGATCGGTCCCTTCCTTAGTCAAGGATCACTTAAAATTTCAGAAAAAAAAATTTGTTCCTCTATCCATATGAAAAAATATGTAATCTAGGTAAAAACTCTTGTTTTTTCCCTTCTTTACATTTTCCATGATCCACGTTTTGTTGTCCCTATCATTTTTGTCCCAAATATCTATGGAAATGTAATTAGATGTGGTTTTTTGGATCGTATTTGGGCCTTGAAACAAATATTCATTTTCGAGGCTCAAATGGTGTTTTTCGCATATTACGGTTTGACGAGTGTGTTTTTCCCATCAAATTTACATCTCAGCATATATGGAAACATGTCCCTTTCTGGTTGGATGCGGCTTGGTGAGGCACTTTGAAAAATATAAGGCTCACTTCAACTCAAAGCTTGTCCATATGGAGGGTTGGTGCTCATCTAAAAATTCACCTTTTGGTTTGGCCTTGGAGTTGTGCCGGGGAGACACATGGAGGTTTCCATTGCCTTTCCCAGACTTAGAAAAAAATTTCATGTGACCAGTACAATTTTAGTGGACCATGGACACGTGGAGGGTCAGCACTCATTTTAGGATCCACCTCAGGGTCCCACCTTAACAATTGTGATAGGGAGACATGTGGAGGCTTCCGTTGGCTCTGCTCTATACTTAAACTTTTCAAAGCAATTTTCTAAGGCCTGGGACACATGGAGGGACTGCACCTGTTTGGGGACTAGCCCCTAATTTTTATTTTGAAGAAGTGCCAGGAGGACACTTGGAGGCTTCGCCCTGACTCTTTTTATTACGAGACTTTTCAAAGGCCAAAAGGCATTTTTCTTGGGCCAGGGCACGTGGAAGGCCCACGCTTGTTTGGAAACTTACCCTTGTACTTATCCTTTGTAGTTTCACCAAGGAAACACGTGGATGGCTATAAAATAAAGTAGATAAGGGGTAAAATCAATGGTTGTTATGCATTTCACCTATTTTTCCACCATTTTTGCTCCAAGACTCCTAGAGATGTGAATACGCACTGTTTTTCATCATTTTTTGATGAAATTCCTTGTCATTTTTGTTTGCAAAGTGCCATTGAATGGATTTAGAACTTAATTTGTGAGTCCAAGGATTGTTAAGGTCAATATTTTGAAGTTGGAATTTCTTGAGCACTTGTAAAAATATGAATTACCAGAGAAGATGGATGTGGGACAAAGTTACAGAGGAAAGAGAGGGAAAAGGATGAAATGATGAAGGTTACAAGATGTAAAAGATGAAAGAGGTGTTTCCTTTAGAGTGAAAAGGATTACCTATCGATCAATGTATGAGAACTTCTAGAGAATGATTAAAACAAGGATTTCTCACATGTGAGAATCGGAATGATTAGAAGAACTGCCAAAAATTTGTGGCATGACATCCTAGTCATTAGTCGAGGGTTTGAGAAATGTGATCAATTCATAATTGGTCCACCTGGAAACTTTCAGATTTTAATTTGTTAAATGTCACTTACTGAAGAAAATTGGTAATGAGAAAAGGTCCATTAAATATTCTTCTTTTTGGCGGGAAAATTTGGGATGAGTGAGCGAGTGAAATGTATAAATGCAATGAGAATACTCTTGCAAATGGTCATGGTTTTAATTCTTAAGAGAAAATTTGAGAAATCCGTCTTCTTGAGAGAAAAATTTGAGATACTTGGTAAATTCCTTCGTGTTAGATTTTCTATCATGTCAAGTTAGTTGTAGATGTATAGCCATTGATGAGCACTGAGATTTCTCTAGAAGCTTTCCCTTGCTGATGAATCTAAGCAATTTTGAAATTAATTTTTGTTCAATCTCTAGAAATTTGTGTCTGCTTTGTTTCAGAATGTATGCAAATGGTTTCTTTTGTTCCTATTGCAATCTTACATTGAAATATTTGTGAAATCACACAGGATCTTGTCCCTATGACAATTTAGTGGCATTTGTAATTTCATTTCAAGAATAGCCTTCATCCTGTGATGAGATAAACAAATTTAAAATCACTACACTATCATTTGTTGATAAAGATTGTTTGTAAGTATTTGGGTGTACCTTAGGCATGATTGATCAGAGATTTTGGTGTTTAATTGAGTCTTTTAACTCAAGCCTTCATGCTAGATTCTCAAATATTGTGTGAAAACATGTTGATCTAGGCCTCCATTGAAGCACACCTTTTGGTTAAAGGAATGTCTTAACTATTCTGAAGCTTTCTGTTGTTGAGTTGTCCATTGTTGTGAAGTTTCTCAGAGATCTGGTATAATCAACTTTATCTTGCTTAATCTCCCACCAAAATTATTCAAAAAACCATGAATCCATCCTGAACTACCCCTGTTTGTCCTGTATATCAACAAAGGAACAAAATATATTTACTAAAATATGTAGAACAATCAGGATTTCTTAATGTCTTCAGTAACCTTAGCCTTGTGTTGAAAATATCTCCATATTTTAGAAATGACAACTCTTGAGAGTTAAATTATGGAGTATTGATTTGTATTTTCTCAAGTTTTTCTTCATAAAATTTATGCAAAAGAAGGATATCTCCATCTCCTTAATCAAATAGAGGTTACACTATGGGTCCTCTCACCTTTGGTCGAAAAGGCTTTGCTTAAAGTAGTGAGGATAGGTCACATCCTCTTGAAGGTGTTATCCATCTCTCCACAAATATCAGTAACAAAGGGCCAGTTAGATCTCATACCTAGCTACAAAATGACACACATCATGATCTATATTTCTCTAAGCTCCATGTTGAATCTGTGATGTTTCTTGGCTTGAAAGGGAGAACAAATTTGGATACCAACACTTGTGGCTCCACCACTGGGAAATGAAGTTGTGTGCAAATTTTGAACACCATCAACAATGCATATAGACCCTGGTAATGCTTCTTACAAATTTTAAAGTGCAAATACATTGCTAAAACATCATTATCTATTCAGATCTGTAAGAATTGTTCAAAGTTGTAAGTTTTGAGTGTAATATTTCCAGCTTATATAGTTATTGCACTAAATTTTGTATCATCATTGATAAATTTGGGTAGAAGAAGAGAAGATCTTGTAAGCTTTGCATGAATCTGGTATTGACAGACATTTGATAGGTCTTTCATAGTGCATTTGCACAAACTAAGGTGAAAATCCTTAGTGGTGACTCTGTGTTGTTTAAATTCTTAATAAATACTAGTGTCTTAACATATATCAAGTAAGATTTGTCATTAATCTCTGCAAAGCTAGAAGGAAGAATATCTTTCTTCGCCAAGGACCCTAGTAGAAGGTTGTTTCTAGAGTTGGGAAATTTTAATTCAGAAGGAAGAATAATTTGGAAGGTTGTTGAAGATCAAGCATCAAGAAAAGAGATCTCCATTGGTGAAACTAATTAGCTTGTGATTGAAGATTGCAATACTTCCTCAAGTGCTTCTAAATCAGGTAGTCTCTTTGTTGAATTGAATTCTCCATCTGGAGAGGGTCCTTCTTTTGTATTTGAATTTTTTTGCTCAATCTGCCCCTGTATTTTCCAAATCTGATAGAGTTTTCCAAGAAACAGAGCCTTTAGAGGGCAGTCATTATGAGAATTGCATCCCTATACCACACAAACTTCTCACTCCTCATCAGTTTGCATCTCCTCCAAGGTCACCTCCTCAAAATAATATGGCTCAACCTCCACCCAGACCTCCATTTGTTGTTAATACTTTTGGTCCCATCAATTTTAGAGGTATGGATGGCTATCCAAATGTTGTGCCACAATATGTAAGAAATAGATTGCCTAAGTTTCAAGGAAATAATGCAATCACTGGTGATCAATACTTAAAGATCTTTTTCAATATGATGGAGGAATTCGAAATAGAAGTTGAGGATGTGTATATTAAATTGTTTATCCATACTCTAGAATAAGATGTAAGGGACTGGTATAAATCTTAGCCAGATAATTCCATTGATTCTTGGATAGAGATGAAGAATACTTTTAGACTGCAGTATGTAGATAAAACAAACTCTAGGTTTATTTTATTAGAATTTGAAAATATAAAAATAATCCTAATGAATTAGTGCATGACTTCAATATAAGGTTCAATAAAACCCTAAATAGGATGCCTATGATCCTAAGGCCAAGTGATGTTTCTTGTTTAATAAATTATTTATATGCATTTGATAAGAAAGTTGCCTATTATTTAAGAGACAATAACCCAACAACATTGAGGCAAGCCTTTACTATGGCTCTACAAATTGAGAGAAACATTAAAGTGGTTAGTAAACCTCCTAAGAGGGAGGGTGTTAAACTCATTAACCTAGAGAAACCTCAATCAAGTAAGGTTGTGGATCTTGAGGAAGTTTTAAAGACTTTGGTTGGAGTTGTCAAAGAAATCTCTTACAAGCTAGCTAGGGCAGAGAAAGGAATTGGACAAGGTTCTCAAGGTCAGCATAGGCAACAAGGACAAGAAAAATTTACAAATCATCCTAGAAATGATCAGATATTTGATGACAGAGGTAAAGGACCCATGGGAGCTAGACAACCCCAAGCTAGGGAAAATAGAGTAGTGCTTGATCCTCTAAATGCCAAAGTTGATGTTGCTGAAGGGAAAAATGAAATTGATTGGTGTGATAGTTGTTTCTTGCCACATTCTCCATGTGTTTTTGAAAGGGGAGTTGAGGAAGAAACTAATGATGATGAGACAGATGATGATTCATGTATGATGAATTCCTCTATAATTTCACAACAGGAGCAACCTCAACTAAGCTGATGAGTGCTAGAACTGTTAAATATTTTTGGGATTGCATTCATCGGGTATTACCTCTTCCTCCCACTCATACTTCTAAAATTGATATGGTGCAAGCTTTTGAACTTCCTAATAATGATTTTGAGTACCTAAGAGCTCTAATGATTGAGAAGTATGATGGAGGGATCCCTTTTGAGGAGGATAGGAAGTTGTTAATGAATGTTTTGGTTGGCCATGAAAAAGAATATAATACCAGGAGTAAGGTTGCCAAAGGGGCAGGGCCTCAGGCCAAACCAAAAATTCTAGTGCTTACCAGTATCCCAAAAGAAACTCCAAAGAAAGATGCATCTAGAAAAGGCCTTGTTGTCTCAAGTAGAACTTGTGTCCCTCCCCATGCTCAGATTGTAAAAAATCCTATGCCATCAGATGAATTTGTAAACCTTCCTCCTAACACTACATTACCCAAATATGTTCCTTGTGACATAGCCCAAATTTCTGTTCCTATTGTTGAATTTCTTATAATCCCTGAGAATAGGAACAAAGCATTTGAATATTTTTGTTTTAGAGAAGAAAATGTCACCCAAGGCATAAGTATTGAGATTCCTCCTACCATTATAGAGTTGAAAAAACCCCAAGTCTTGGAGGAAATATAATTGGGAACATCCTTGGTTTACTCTCAACTAAAGGTGGATCCATTTTTCACTACTTTGATTATTAAGGATAAGTTGTTACACAACTGTATGTTTGATTCTGGAGCATCATGCAATGTTATGCCTCTTGAGGTCATGAATGAGTTGGATCTCAAAGTAACATCAACTTATGGCAAGTGTACTACAATGGATTCTAGAGAGGTGTCAGTTGTAGGATGTGTAAAAGGTTTGGTGGTACAACTTGCAGCTTATCTAGGTAAGAACTTGAAACTTGATGTTGTTATTGTTGATTGCCATGCAAAATGGGGCATGTTGTTATCAAGAAAGTGGGCTGCAAGTGTTGGTGGAAGTGTTCAGATGGATATGTCTTTTGCCACCATTCCAATTGAAGGCAGCCTTGTGAAGTTACCTGGTGAAAATAAAATGTTATATCTTATTGAGGACCCCAATAATGCTTCTTATGAAGTATTACATGCAGATATTGATATTAATAACTCTATGAGCTATGTTGCTTTCAAGGAATATGAAATTGATCAATGCAGGTATCATGAGTAGGATGATTTTCCTAGAGACTTTGATGTTTGATGCATCCTCGAAGGATGTTAAAAAAATTGACCTAGGCACAAAGGATAAGCTTGAAAAAATGTGGTCAGATAGTGACTTGGATGGAAAAGAGAGATAATCATATGACCAGTTGTTAAAGACATATCAGAATTGCTTAGTATGGTCATATCCATAATGGCAAGCACTTGAAGATTTTCCTTGATTATTTTCTTTAAATCAGGATGCTTACCATTATACAGTGTATAGTCTTGGTTTCTTTCTACTTTCATGTTTTTCTATTTTTGTTTTTCCTAGTCCTTGGCGGCCTATTTTCTTTGGTTTCTGGTTCATCCTTTGGGAGTTGGTTCTTATTGTTACGCTCTGCAAGATTATTCTTTGACTTTTTCCCCAATGGTTCATTTTTGCACTCGGTCTACTATTTGTTACGGTGGTACTCATAGGAGTTACCATCTACGAGTCGAGCTAATTTTGGTGCTCAATTTGATCTCACCTGTTTGTCCTTAAAGTTCTTCAGTTTGTGGGCTTTGTCATCTTCTCTATCTCCCCGTATTGATGCATAAAAACTTTTCCTCCATTTAGTTGCCATGATCATTCCCTTCCTTGGTCGAGGATCACTTAAAATTCAGGATTTGTTTTTCGGTCCTCTGTCCATATGAAAGAATTTGTAACTTGGGTGAAAACTCAGGTTTTTTCCCTTCTTTCCATTTTTCACACTCATGTTTTGTTTTCCCTGTCATTTTTATCCCAAATATTTGTGGAAATGTGATTGGATGATCTGCTCAATGGATCATATTTGGGCCTTATATCATTTCTAAATTTTGTTTTAAAAGAAAGATTCATTTTCGGGCTCAAATGGTGTTTTTCTTGCATTTTATAGTTTTGAGAGTGTGTTTTCCCCATCAAATTTACATCTCAACATCTGTGGAAACGTGGCCCTTTCTAGTTGGATGCGGCTTGGTGAGGCACTTTGAAAACTCTAAGACTCACTTCAACTCAAAGATTTTCCATGTGAAGGGTCGGCACTCATCTGCAAAATTCATCTTTTGGTTTGGCCTTAGAGTTGCGTCGAGGAGACATGTGGAGGTTTCCACTGCCTTTTCCAAACTTAGACAAATTTTTCATGCAGCTGGTACAGTTTTGGTGGACCATGGACATGTGGAGGGTCTGCGCTCATTTGAGGATCTTCCTCAGGGTCCCACCTTAATAATTATGACAGGGAGACATGTGGAGGCTTCTGCTGCTTTTGCTCTATACTTAAACTTTTTAAAGGAATTTTCTAAGGCCCGGGACACGTGGAGGGACCGCGCTTGTTTGGCGACTGGACCTAATTTTTATTTTTAAGAAGTGCTAGGAGGACACTTGGAGGCTTCCGTTCTCTCTTCCCTTTCTTGGAATTTTCAATGGCCAAGGAAAACAACCTCAGACCCTAGACTCCTGGCACCTTTTACTGATCCTTCAACTTTTTGAACAACTTTGTCGAATCGAGACACATGGTGAACCCGCACTTGTTTGGGGTCTCCAATTTTTGTGACCATTTCAAAGTGTTCCATTGAGACAAGTGGAGGCTTCCACTAACTCCTTTTATATTGAGACTTTTTAAAGGCCAAAAGGCATTTTTCTTGGGCCAGGGCACGTGGAAGGCCCGCACTTGTTTGGAAACTTGCCCTTGTACTTCTCCTTTGCAGTTGCACCAAGGAAACACATGGATGACTATAAAATAAAGTAGATAAGGGGAAGAATCAACGATTGCTATGCATTTCACCTATTTTTCCACCATTTTTGCTCCAAAACTCCTAGAGATGTGAATACGCACTGTTTTTCATCATTTTTGATGAAATTCCTTGTCGTTTTTGTCTGCAAAGTGCCATTGAATGGATTTAGAACTTAATTTGTGAGTCCAAGAATTGTTAAGGTCAATATTTTGAAGTTGGAATTTCTTGAGAACTTGTAAAAATGTGAATTACTAGAGAATATGGATGCGGGACAAAGTTACAGAGGAAAGAGAAGGAAAAGGATGAAATGATGAAGGTTACAGGCAAAAAGATGAAAAATGTGTTTCCTCGAGAGTGAAAAGGATTACCTTTCAGATCCAACTATACAGAGCCTCCAGAGAATGATTAAAACAAGGATTTCTTGCATGACATAATTAGAATGATTAGAAGGACTTCCAAAAAGATATGGCATGGCATCCTAGTCATTAGTCGAGGGTTTGAGAAACGTGATCAATTCATAATTGGTCCACCTGGTAGATTTTGGATGTGAATTTGTTAAACGTCGCTTTCTGAGGAAAATTGGTAACAAGAAAAGGTCCCTTGAATATTCTTCTTTTTGGGGGAAAATTTGGGATGAGTGAGCGAGTGAAATGTATAAAGGTAATTAGAATACTCTTGTAAATGGTTGGGGTTGAATTCTTAAGAGCAAAATTGAGAAATTCATCTTCCGAGAGACAATCTGAGATACCGGTGAATTCTTTCGTGTTAGATTTTCTATCATGTCAAGTTGGTTGCAGATGTATAGCCATTAATGAGAACTGAGATTTCTTTGGAATCTTTCCCTGTTGATGAATCTAAGCAATTTTGAAATTAGTTTTTGTTCAATCTCTAGCATTTTGTGTGTGCTTTGTTTCATAATGTCTGCAAATGGTTTCTTTTGTTCCTATTACAATCTTACATTTAAATCTTTTTGGAATAACACAGGATCTCATCCCTATGACAATTTAGTGGCATTTGCAATTTCATTTCAAGAATATCCTTCATCCTATGATTAGATAAAAACAATTAAAATCACTCCTTTGGAATTTGTTGATAAATATTGTCTGTAAGCCTTTGGGTTTACCTTAGGCATGTTTGATTAGAGATTTAGGTGTTTAATTGAGTCTTTTAACTCAAGCCTTTGTGCTAGATTCTCAAATATTATGTGAAAACATGTTGATTTGGGCCTCCATTGAAGCACACCTTCTAGTTGAAGGAACATCTTAACTATTCTAAAGCATTCTATTGTTGAGTCGTCCATTATTGTGAAGTTTCTCAAAGATCTGCAATAATCAACTTTATCCTGCTTAATCTCCCACCAAAATTATTCAAAAAACCATGAATCCATCCTAAAATACCCTTGTATTCCTTGTATATCAACAAAGTAACAAAATATATTTACTAAAACATGTAGAACAATCAGGATTTCTTAATGTCTTCCATAACCTTAGCCTTGTGTTGAAAATATCTCCATCTTTTATAAGTGACATCTCTTGAGAGTTAAATTATGGAGTATTGAGTGTATTTTCCCAAGGTTTTCTTCAAAAAAATTGTGCAAAAGGAGAATATCTCCATATTCTTCATCAAACAGAGGTTACACTATGAGTCATGTCACCCTAGTTGAAAGGCACGGCCTAAAGTAGTGAGGACAAGTCAAATCCTCTTGAAGGTGATATCCATCTCTCCACAAATCTAAGTAACAAAGGTCCAGTTAGATCTCATCATTACATACAAAATGACACACATCATGATCTATCTATCTCTAAAATCCATGTTGAAGATGTGATGTTTCTCACTTGAAAGTGAGAACAAATTTGGATTAAAATCGGAAGAAGAGGAAATGTTTGGATTAGAATTAGAAGAAGAGTAGGGGAACTTGAATAATAATTTAGATCGAAGTGTCCAAACCATACCACCAAATATGAGATGAAGGTTTTGTTAGTGTGGAATCACAACACCCCCGAATGGCCCAGGTGTGAAGTGGGGCATTCGGTGTGATTGCACAACATTGGACCATCTCTCAAGCTATGGGACTTGCAAAACTTGAGATGGAACTCTAGAGAAATCTGGTTCTTGCTTCCTAATCTACCTGCCACAAGCTACTCCAGTGTAGGCATAACCTATTCTATCCTAATCTAACCATTCTAAGGGGACAAAGAGAGAGAGGGGGTGAAAGAGCCTACACTAAGTAGTGATACACTAGAAAAGGAAGTGGTTGAATCATAGACCCGACCACCTGAAGTGGAGAGAGGTGAGAAGAGGAGAGGGTGGATAGAATACACCACGGACCAAAGATATATTTCACATAGATGCCACTTCAAATCCCATTAAACATAGCTCCCATGACCTGTAACAGACATCAGAATATGCACAATATACCCTGTAATGATGAGAGGTAAGAAGAGACAACAAAAAAATCCAAGGATGGATAGATGCATCACGAAACAAATTTTATTGCTCCAAAATGTTACACAATACATCATCAGTGGGAAAGAGGAAAGAAAATGCCATTACAGAGCCATGGGAGGAGGCTTAGAATCCACATTCTACCCTAAGGAAGAAAGAGAGAGGGGGTAGAGGAGAAACAACGACCAACCCTTGAATATGCCCCTCTGTTACAATATATAGGAAGAATAAGAGAGAGAAGAGGGAAGAATTAGAATCCTGCTTCAACCACCTAGAGATACACATTGAATCCTACTTTGAAATATCAACCACTATCAATCAATGCCTTTCTCAAATCCACCCCAAATTTTTCATGTCTTGTAACACATTGAACAAACTGTTATATTTCTCTTTGCATTACAAGCATTGGCATGTGATTTTCTTAAATTAGGTGTGTTTCCTTGATGGTTGAAAATCATGCTTGTTATGGATAAATCATCTCTACTCTTGGATTCATTGGACTGAAATTATATGGCTTTTAGGAATCCATTTTCACTTCTTGTTGATAAGCTGCAATGATTTTTTTAGAGTTGCAAACTTATCTCTTTTGACTGACTCATTCTTGGATCAATTTCAGTGATCCAAGGAATGTTTTAAATCTTCTTAATAGACTGAATGGTAAACTGACATTCATTGGTTAAAATACATCATGGACTAAACTTGTATTTGTTGCAAATTCTTTATTATCTTGAAAGACCATGCCTGCATTTTGTCGTGTGTGGTGCTCACTCTTCTTGATTGACCTTTGCAGGGTGCTTAATGGTGTTAAGGGAAATAGAAACCTACTTCAGGATTCTTGAGAAAGAGAGAATATAACATGTCCTATATCTAATAAAGTCTATCCTAATGGGATTCGAGACTCAAGTAAATTTTCCTAACTCTTTCTACACCACTCTACGTGGGATGACATCCTAACCTAAGTTGTTAATACTAAGTTAGTATGTAGGGAAATAACCTAAGGGATGCTAAGTTATTTCTAACCTATTGCCTAATACTATTTGGTTAAGCTATGTCCTAACCTAAGGTGGCAATCTATTTGATTGAAGGTTATATCCTAAGGTTATACTTTTAAATTAACCTAAGATCTAACCTAAGCAAATTGAATCTATCCTAAACTAATGGGTTTGAAAGGGAACCTAAGGGTCGATTGGTAAGTGGGAGCTAAGCAGTGGTTCCTAAGCTTTTAATGAGATGTGATTTTGATTTGATTTGGTATTAAGGCATGGAAGTACTACCAATTTGGTAGGGGCTAGTTAAAGTTTAGTGGAACCTACGTGGAGGCATCACTAAGTTTGGAAATGCATGTGGAAATTCAATTTGGTCTTGCCAACTTTGGATGGCAGTGGCAAGGAGAGATAGGTGGGAATATGCAATTTAATGTCATTAATTCACCTCGGTTTTGGTGAGCAAACCATCTTAGAAGGCATGCTGGTGGATTTGTTGGGGGTTGTTTTGTTTTGCATGCTTCACAATTTTTTCTCTGCATGGAGCTATCTGGTTCTTGAACCAGCAGTTTGATCTACACTTTGTGGCTATTTTTGATTTCTCTTATCTATTTTCAATTCGAGGAAAGTATATGAGGCATTGTGGAAAAATATTATGGTTGGTTTATCTTTCTTGGAGAAGAAGAGGTGTTGGAAACTCAGCTGGAAGTCTTCTTCGAATCAGCAAAAGCACTATCAGGAATGATAGGCTCTACGCATTAAGATTTCTTTTTTTATTCTAAATGATTCATTAAAACAATTCTGATCACTGGAAATATATATTTGCATGATGTATCTGTTAGGGAATAAGGGATAAAATATGTGGAATAATCCCTTACGTAATCACAACAAAGAGAAACTAATATGTAGAAAATATTACAGATCTCAAATAAAAGTGCAGAATAAATAACACAACATAGAGAGACAAGATTTAACGTGGTTCACCCAATTTGGGCTACGTCCACCAAGAATGACTTGCTCAGATTTTATTACAAGCCTCCACTCTCTCAATACAATACCAAGATCCATTTGGAGCTATGCTCAACAAACTCTCTGAGAATTCACACCTGAATTCGAAGCACATCTACAATACATTTTCTTATCTATGTATCATATGCATAAGACCATATAAATAGACATTTGCTTAAGCAATTTGATACAAAACCGTGGGTATCAAAACAATGGGTACTGAAAAACCATGGGCCCAAAAACAGCCCATAATGGTTACCCATTACCCATGGGTTAATAAACCACCCATGAAAATTTGCTTCGGGGGCTTCACCCCCAAACCCCCGACCCGCTCACCGGCGAGCGGGACCACCATAAAAATACCGAGAGTAACACATAGAAAGTGTACCACACTCTAACATGAAAATAGGATCCACAAACATAACAATCTCCCACTTGGAGACTGATTTCCACTGAGAAAGCTTCTCAACCCTTCACTATCATCTATGAAGGCCAACCAAAGCTGAACATAGCTTTAGTTTATCCCTTGTGACCACATTGGTCATCATGTTTGCAGGATTCTGACTAGTATGAATCTTCTCCAACTTCAACTTATCTTCCTCCAAAGTTGTCCTAATGAAGTGATATCTCAACTGTATATGCTTCGTCCTGGAGTGGAAAGCAGAGTTCTTAGCTAGGTGTATAGCACTCTGACTATCACTATGCATCTTACATTCTTTTCTGATTATGCCCCAACTCCTCAAGTAATTGTTGTAACCAAATCATCTCTTTGCTTGCCTCTGTGGCAGCAACATACTCAGCCTCCATGGTTGACAAAGCCACCAACTTCTGTAGTCGTGAAATCCAACTCACTGCTGTCCCACCTACAGTGTAAATATAACCTGTCGTGCTCCTCCTACTGTCTACATCTCTAGCCATGTTTGAATCTACATAACCACGTAAAGTGGTGTCTAATCCACTGTAGCACAAAACTACCCCCATGGTCCCTCTCAAATACCGAAGGATCCACTTTACTACTTTCCAATGCTCTTTACCTGGATCACTCATAAATCTACTCACAACTCCTACTACATGGGCAATATCAGGCCTAGTGCACACCATAGCATACATCAAACTGCCAACTGCTGATGAGTAAGGTACCTTAGACATTTGGTTTCTTTCCTACTCTGTCTTGGGACACTGCTCCTTTGATAACTTAAAATGGCTTGCCAAAGGAGTCCCAACCGGTTTAGCATCCTGCATGTTAAACCTATCCAATACCTTCTTAATGTACTCTTCCTGAGATAAATTCAGCTTCCGTTCCTTCCTATCCCGAGTTATCCTCATACCAAGGATTTTTTGGCTACCCCCAAATCCTTCATATCAAAGGATTCACTTAGTTGTTTCTTGAGTACTTTTATTTCCTGCATGTTTTTACCTGCAACCAACATGTCATCAACATACAAACATAGGATAATATAACTTCCATCCTAAAATTTCTTTGTATACATGATAGTCGAGAATGACATCTAATATAACCTTGCTCCATAATGAAGCTATCAAACTTCGTATACCATTGACGTGGAGCTTGTTTCAAGCCATACAAGCTCTTCTTCGAGTTTGCACACCATCTCCTCTTTACCTTTGACCTCATAGCCCTCCCGGTTGCTGCATATATAGTTCCTCCTCCAAATCACCATGGAGAAATACAGTCTTTACATCTAAGCTGTTCTAAGTGCAAGTCTTCTCACGCTGCCACTATTCCAAGAACAGTTCTAATAGAAGTCATTTTTACTACAGGAGAAAATATCTCATCAAAATATATACCTTGTTTCGTGCAAACCCCTTGACCACCAACCGGGCCTTATATCTTTTCTTTCCTCCTTCTTCGTCTTTAACTCTGTACACCCACTTGTTCTGCAATGCTCTTTTGCCTTTTGGTAGCTTCACCAAATACCATGCACAGTTCTCCATGAGAGACTTATGCTCCTCATCCATGGCTTGCTCCCACTTCTTACTAGCATCTACCTACATTGCTTCATCAAAGCTCTCTGGCTCTCCACTATCAGTAAGTAATAAATAATAAAGAGAAGGAGAAAAACATTTAGGTTCTTTTCTTACCCTAGAAGACCTCCTCACTGTAGGAGTTTGGGATTCATGTTGATTCGGTTCCTAAAATGATTCATGGGTCATTGTCCCATCCGGAAGATCCTCTACCACTGTATATTCTTTCTTGGATTCTTCTCTGTTTTCCTACAACTATTACTTATACATGACTTTCTCATTAAATACCACATCCCTAGACCAAATTATTTTCTTCTCCTTAATACTCCAACATTTAAATCCAAAGTCATCACCACCATAACAAATGAAAGTACATTTTTCTGATTTAGCCTCTAGCTTGGTCCTATCATCCTTGTCTATATGAACAAACACCTCACATCCAAAGAATCTAAGAAATGAATAATCAAATTTCTTACCATACCAAGCCTCCTCAAGTATGCCTCCATCCAAGGCACTTGAGGGTCCTATATTATCAAGTACACAGCTGTGCTCACCACTTCTACCCAAAAAGAAAGAGGCAATCCTACATGTAACCTCATGCTCCTAGCACATTCCATTATTGTTCTGTTCATCCTTTATGATACCCCATTCTATTGCGGAGTTCCTGGAACCATCTTTTCCTGCGGATTCCATTCTTAGAATAGTAATCATTCAATTCATTGCTGTAATACTCCCCTCCATTATCTAACCTGAGACATTTTAGCTGAAGACCTATTTCATTCTCTACCAAGGCTTTCCATTTAACAAAAGTGTCAAATACATCAGATTTGTTTCTAATACAATAAACCCAAACTTTCCTTATTGCATCATCAATAAAAGTAACATAATAACTTGAACTCCCAAGAGATGATACCTGAGCTAGCACCCACACATCAGAATGCACCAACTCTAACTTACTCTCTTTATTTGTAAGTCCAACCTTGAGAAACATTACTCGCTTATGTTTCCCATATATGTAGTCCTCACAGAACTCCAAACCTATTTTTGTATATCCAGGAAAATTATCCTTTATGATGTCCATGCCCTTATGGCTCATATGACCGAGCCTATAGTGTCATAATGTTGTATCTGCATCTAAAGCCACAAGATTACAATCATTAGTACTATCAGTGGATAAATACAAGGTTCAACCTTCTTACCTCTTGCCACCACAAGAGCACCCTTGGTAACCTTCCAAGAGTCAGCTGTAAATATCACAGTACAACCATCACTTCCCAATTGCCCCGCCGATATCAAATTTCTCCTTAATGTAGACACATGTCTGACATCCTTCAATAGCCATGTATTCCCATTCTACATCTTAACCTGAATAGAACCTTTTCAACTATATCTTTGCAAGGCTCATCATCACCAAGAAAAACATGCCCGAAATCCCCTTGAACATAATCAACAAAATAATGCCTATGTGGAGTAGCATGAAAAGAAGCCCTTGAATCTAAAACCCAATATTTAGTAATATTATGTAAAGAAAGAATCAAAGAATCTGGCATACATTACCCGATGCCACATTTGTCTCCTTGTTTTCTTCTGTTGTTTCTTCTTATCCGAAGCTCCCAAAAATCCTTCTTTCCATGCCCGAGACTTTCCACAGTGCCAACATACTATCTTGCTTTTGGATTTTGACCTTGCCTAATCCTTTGATTTTCCATAGTTTCTCTATTTTTCTCTCCCTCTAGTTTCCATTGCCAAAGCATTCCTCAAGTAGAAGATTCACGAGCTTTTTCTTCGCATTTCCTTGCTTAGAATCACCCCTACAACATCCTCAAACTTCAACTTCGAGTTAGCTGGAACCAAGTTGCTTACCGCCATTACCAGGCTATTCCAACTTTCAGGTAAAGAGCACAAAATTAATAAATCCCTAACTTCTTCATCAAATTCTATTGTAACCAAAGCTAGCATATTCACAACCGTATTGAAATCATTTAAATGATCTGCTATTGAACCATTCTCAAACATCTTCATATTAAACAATTTTTTCATTAAAAATATCTTATTAGAGGCAGAGGGTTTTTCATACAACTTCCCTAATGCATCCATCAGTTCTTTTGTAGTCTTTTCCTTTGAAACATTAAATAATACCGAAGATGCAAGACACATCTGGATCATTCCAAGTGCCTTCCAATCCAACAAATCCCATTCCACATCTATCATACTCAAGGGTTTGTTCACCTTCTCAGACAGTGGAGTATAAAGATCCTTCTGATAAAGGTAATCTTCCATCTGCATCTTCCAAAGACTGAAATTCTGCCCATTGAATTTATCAACCCTAGATCTTCCATCATCTATCATAGCTCCCACTCAAGCTAAAAACTTTCCCTACGATTCAACACTTCAGCAAACAAAACCAGGCTCTGATACCAATTGTTAGGGAATAAGGGATAAAATATGCGGAGTAATACCTTATAGAATCGCAACAGTAGAAACTAATATGCAGAAAATATTCTGATTTCAAATAAAAGTGCAGAATAAATAACACAACATAGAGACCATATTTAAGGTGGTTCACCAAATTTGGGCTAAATCTACCAAGAATCACTTGCTCATATTTTATTACAAGCCTCCACTCTCTCAATACAATACCCAGATCCATTTGGAGCTATGCTCAACAAACTCTATAGAATACACACCTTAATTCAAAGCACATCTGCAATAGATTTTCTTGTCTATGTATCATATGCATAAGACCATCTAAATAGAAAATTGCTTAAGAAATTTGATACAAAACCGTGGGTATCAAAACCATGGGCAAAAGCGTGGGTATAGAAACCATGGGCAAAAAACCATGGGTATCAAAACAATGGGTACTGAAAAACCATGGGCCCAAAAATAGCCCATAATGGTTACCCATTACCCATGGGTTAATAAACCACCCATGAAAATTTGCATCGGGGCTTCGCCCCGAACCTGACCCACTCACCAAAGCAAGTGGGACCGCCATAAAAATACCCGAGAGTAACACATAGAAGGTGTACCACACTCTAACATGAAAATAGGCTCCACAAACATAACAAAGTATCTGGTCATTTAGTTACATGTATTCATGAAATCTATGTGGGTTTTGGAATACGAATCCTTTGTTGTTAATGGTAGTTTTTGGGAAATTTCTCTGTACTAGTTGTTAGAGGTTTTCATGCGAATTTGTATTGAAACTTTGTAACTTGTACTTGAAGCTCTGAAATTTGTATTTGAAGCTCTGTAGCTTGTATTCGAAGCTTTGTATCTTGCATTCGAGACTAAGGTTGATTGAACTAGCTTGTTGCTTGAATGGTTCTGAATCTCTTCTATAGTCTTGTGTTTTGTTGAGCTTATAGTGGAGCTTCGTGGTTGTTCTAAGCTCGTATTGAAGCCTCATGATTTGCTTTGAGCTTTTATTGGGACTTTGTGTTGTTTTGGACTAAGTTGGAACTTGGTGTAGTTTGGAACTTTGATTGAATCTTTGAATTCAACAACTATACTCATATTCAGTTCCTGCAAATGTTGAACTTACTGTTGAGTTGTTGAGTTTTGTTCTATACTTGAGCTCTGAACTAGAGTTTTATTCTTCCTTAGGGAACTGGAAATTCTTGAACCCATAATAGAGCGTTGGTGTTTATTCTGAGCTTGTATTAGGGCCTTGGGTTTCGTTATAGACTCATATTTGAGCTTGTGTTTGTTTGAACCTATGTTTGAAGCTCATATTTGACAAGATGTATTCCATTGATGGTTTTTTTAGATCTTGTATTAGAATTGACGTGTTTGATTTTATACAGGTATTCTGAGATGGAGTTTAGTGGGTATTAAGGATTGTAAATATTTAATCTCATTAATATTGTCTGCTCGAAGGGGGTCTTGAGTTTTGTTTTGGTCGGAAGTAGACCGTGTAACTCCTTTTGAAACCTCCTCTATTTTTCTTCTTGTGAGAGAATGGTTGTATTACTTCTGTCTTTCAGCCACATGGTGTTCTTGAATTTTACAAGGCATGTGAATTTGAAGTGTATCTTCTTCTTCTCTGTCCTGAGTGAACCCGTGTCTTGTGGGAAGTTTGACTATTTTGTTCTTAGAATTAAATGGATTGGAACTATGTCCTGTTGTGGGATCAGTTGAGCTTTAGTTCATTTGGATCAATTGTTAAAAGATAAGGGTTTATAGAAGAATATTATTTACTTCCTTTTTGTCTTTGATGTTGAAACAAATCCTTACCTGTCATAATCTTTTAGCTAGGACTCAAAGAGGCTGGTGATGAATCTGTTCAGTCGAGTTGGAAGAATTTTGGGACAGAGCTTGTCTTAAACGAATTGTTTAGTTTTCTTACTCTCTTCTGATCTTTCATCTAATTCGTGGGTTTTAGTAGAATGTTGAATATAAACCTATTATATTGTATGTTGTTCGAAAGGATACAATATCACTAATCTGAATGCTTGGTAATGTTGCTCTTATTTGGGATTACAAACTGCCTTCTCATTTGCATTTTTTGTTAATGCTTTGTAATGGGAATTCAGTCTTCGAGTCAAGAGTTGTTTTGACCTTGTAATATTTTACGATTGGAGGATTTCTACTCCTCTATAGTATCATTGATTGAACCTCCAAGTTTTATAGAGAAATAATTATGTTCTCTTGGGGACAGTTACTATTGGGGACTGTACTATAAATTTCGTTCTAAGTTTTGAATTAAACTTGAGCTTGGAGTATGGAAAAAGGAAACCAGTTGTAAGATTTGTGATGAAAGTATGTAGTGTGAATTATTTTACTGTATGTTCAGTTTTGTGTTCTCTTTTGGGGGAACTAGATAAGAACTTCTAAGTATAAATTAGATGAGGGATTTCATTTCATAGTATAAATGAAATGAAATATGGAATGGGTCTTTCTGTTTGAGATCCTTTTTATGTTGACTGTATAAGTTCATAGACTGAACTTCTCTTTATTTGACTCTCTTCTGAGATGGAAATTTCTTGTGGATTGGTTAAGAGATTTAGTTGCTAAAGTATAGCTTGGATTTGTGGGCCACCTAGTTTCAGATCTTTACATTATATCCACTAGTAGATAGAAGTTAGTAAGGCTTGTTAGACTATTTTGTTTCCTAATCTTCTTGGATCGAATTGGGATTCTTGTTTAGCTATTGTCTCTTTATTTATGGACTCCTCTTTGGTTATATTTGGACTGAGGTAGTGTTGTGTGTACTAAACCTGATTCCTCCTTCTAGATGAATTGTGTCTGAGGAATAGGTATGTATTGATTCTCTTCTTTTGTTTATATGGAAAGATGAAGCATACTAATTTGAGCTATGTTGTAGATAACTTCTTTTCTTCTTTGGGAAAGATAAATGTGTATTTCTATTCTTATGGAATTATGAAATAATTGAATGACAAGACTTGTTTATTGTTTTAAAGTAATTGATAGGATCAATTAAATCTTGTGATATAATTCTGATGTTGTAGATTATATGATGCTCTTTTCTTAAAAGTGAATTCAGATTCTCATAATTGTACTTCTTTCTAGATGTTATTACTCATGATTGCTTGTATGTTGTATATTAATTGTTTCATTAAAGTAGAATTGTTTAATGAAACAATTAGTGGAATGCACTTTACTTTAATGCTTAGTGTTTATCATGCTCAGTTCATTGAATTGACCCGTGCTAGCAATTTTGCAGATGGACATCGTAAGTGATAAAAGAAGACAAGAACTTTCATGTTGTATTGGGCTTATTTAATTATGGAACTTATGTAAAGAGTTTCGATTCATTCTTGAGTTGTATGAAAAAGAAAAGTTGTATTCTTTTTGGAATAGAGGTTTTTGTTATACAATAGGCCTAAAATGCATAGTCTTGTAAATGTATAATTTTATAATGACGAACTGAAAGTTGGAGATTTACTTGTATTTGTTGTGTAAATTATCTTGTATTTTATGAAGGAGATGGAAATTCTATCTTGATGATATTCTTCATATCTGTTATATGCTTAATTTAGATAAACTTGATCAGTTACATAAAGGGAACTAGTTCAATTTCCCTTATTAAGATGCAACTTGTTAAGTTGCATAAGATAACGATCTTTATCTAAACAATTCTAATATAGTAATGGAATGTATAATGAATATGCAGTAAAACTATAGAAATTGTGAAAGATAAGAAGGGTATGACAAACCCTAACACTTAATCAGGTAGAGGAAGACTCTTCCTCACTCAAAGGAATGTAATCCAAGGAATGGTGATATGATCGTTAATCATTAGACTTCATTTCCTATAAAGTCTACTATAGTTGAACCTAATTGGTGGCTACACCTTCTTTGAATGGTTAAGTTACATTATAATGGATCTTATGATGATGTTGTCCTATTTTGGATATTTGTTTGTTAAGCCAAGTAAGAATGAATATAAAAAGAAATCATAAGTTAAGGGAATTCTTTAATGACTAAATGAATCAAGTATAGAAAATAACTTATGGAGTGTTGGATTAGGGTTTAGCAGGGTTGTTGTAATCTATGTAATAATCTAAATTAATAATGTATTAATAACCTCCTTGGGGTATGTACATCATGATGAGGCAGTTTCTATAGGATGTTGGTACATGTTAAGCGTAGGATTATACCTTCCAGAAGACATGGGTTTTCTTGAGGATACAGTGTTGCAGTTGACATGTGGCAACACCCTTCTGCATTGATCATCTAGATCTACACACAAATAAGGACTTGAACTTAGTTTCTCTCTAGGTCAAGTTAGTAGCATGTTTAGGATAGGTAGTAGCTTTAAATGGCTCAGGGTACCTTAGCACATCCGATTGACCTAGGTCAACCGAGTATGCCCATATACCCTAAGACATTGTGAGCATCTTCCTATAATAAATTATGTTTCTAACCATGGCTAGGGTTAAACCTTGAGCAAGTGGACTAACGTAGTTATTAAAGACCAATATAGATAGAAAAAGAGTGAGGTGAATGACGTATTTTTGAATGATGAGTATGTTGTCTAGGAATAGTAACATGAACAGTATGTTGAAAATCTTTGGCCAAAGTATTGCAAGCTGTTGGTTGTGTTGTCCTATGTCACCTAGTTTAAAGCAATGTGATGTCAAATGAATATTGGTAACAAATATTCAGATAGGTTCTTTAAACAGATCACTCAGTACCTGGAATAGGGTAGGGGACCAAGTATACATAGTATACATAAATTATTCAATACTTTAAGTTAACATGAGAGATTGGTTGGTAATCGAGTCATGGAATGAGAGATTAGTAGCGTACCAAGTCATTACAATTGTATATGGTTATCTATTATGAGATTGATTGGACATGGAATGTGTGTTCTAAATGATGTTTTATTTAGAATAGAGAACATTATGTTTCAAAAAAAAATTCCCTTGTTTCTAAAGTCTTAAAATGGGAATGTTACATGTTTGGTTCCCTAGTGGATCAAATCGAATCAAATCTGGTAGTTGGAGAAATCAAGCTCTATATTAATGGCCTCAAATATTTTTTCCATTTTTTACCCAAAAAATCTTATTAAGAATGATATTTTATGTTTCCATAGTGTATAGGGTGTCGAGACATTTCCAAAAAGTCTTCTCCCGCCCAAATCTGAGTCTCCAATCAAAAGATATGGCCATTTGAATATTTAGATCACGGGCACACAATATTTTAAAGATTTTGTCCATTGAGGGTCCACATGGCAGCCTCCACATACTCCTTAGGATTCTTTGTATTTTTCCAAAGTCTCTTTTCTTGGCGGGGTCAAAATTCTAACCCTGAACACATGGCGGCCTGGCGTTTGTTTGGGAACCCACCCCAAATTTTACTTATGAAATAGCGTCGTGTTGACACTTGGCTCCCTTCGATGGAATGCCTCTACCTTGACTATTCAACCCACGACTCTATCCCTTTTTGGACTCTGAGACATGTGGAAGGCCCACGCTCATTTGAAAACCCACTCAGGATTTTACCTTTGAAGGAGCGTCATGTTGACACTTGGCGCCTTCCACTGCGCACTCTATACTTAGTCATTTTGGGCCTGCTCTCCTTTTTGACCTCTGTTGACCATTTGCTACATGGAGGGTTGGCACAAATTTTAGTCTCTGGCCTAAATCCCACTTTTGAATGTGCATGATTAAGACACTTGACACCCTTTGATAAGTCGAAGACTTATCAATGGCCGGTGCAACTTTTTGGGGCTCTAGACGCATGAAAGCTCGGTGCTCATTTGGGTCTGCCCCTTGGATTTAATCTTTGGAGGTGCACCATTTGGACACTTGGCTCCATCCGCTATCTCCTCCATACTTAGTTATGTTTGGGCTCATTGTAAACCATTTGCGAAGCCCGAAGACTTTGAATCTTTTTCATTTCTTTTCCTTTGAGCCTCTGGTTCTTTTGACACTACTCATTCTCCTACCTCGACCCTACTATTCCATTTTTGAGCCCACCTATAATTTGTTTGTTGGATTTGAAGCACGGGTTCACTGACAGAGTCGTTTCTTGAATTTATTCTTGCACGAGGTCATTTGATCTTTCACATGCCCCTCCATTCCATTGTAGAGTCCCTCTATTGTGTGATTCTAGGATTTGAATGTTATTTCTCTAATTTCTGTTGTGTGGGGTCATGGCTAACCAATTTTACGGGGGAAAAATATGGATAACAATTTGGTAACTCGCATGAGGGCATATTCCTACTAGATGAAGGGACCAGTAGCCTTGAAGCATCCATTGGGCATGGAGTCAAGAATAATATCCTGATATTGATCCTTTTGCTTTGAAAATATAACCCCAAGCCGTTCATGAGCCCCACTTCTTGTTCTTAGCGACCCTATACTTGCCCACGTGTACGCACTTTCAATTTTCATAAGAAGTCTTGAAGCAAGGCTTCTAAGAGTAGAATTTTTTTGACCGGGGCTTTCATCGTCTTGAATGGACTGTTTCAAAGATGGATTTAGTTACTCTGCATTTGTTTTATTTTGAAATCAATTATTTATTACGAGAAATTATGAGTCTTACATGTCATGAATAGTGAAGGTCCTTGCCTTAGTATCTCTTGAGTAATATGAACAAAATTATGTATAAATACAAAATCATACATGCCTCAAATGAGACATGCAGAGTGTGCACAAGAACTTCTTCTATTGGAAACAAATTCTACTCCTACTCCTAAACTAGCCAGAGAGAAAAAGGACTAAACAAAGCTGTTATAGGCAAGGAGAAGTAGCTTCCCTTTCTCAAGAGAGGCAGCCATGCAAATGATTTGACACTAAATATGGCTTCCTATATGAGTGAAAAAATGACTTTAAGCTGATCCTCCACCCATATCAGCAAGGTATCAACATTAATGGAAAATACCTCCTCAAGCTGATTTACATTGGACTCTGGAGGTGTTGATGATGACCCTTGGTACTTTGATACTCATCCTCATGCCTTGAAGTAGGCATGACTGGTTTGGCTTCTCCCTTGGCTCCAATGAAGCCAAGTACCTGATTGGGCACGGTCTAATCCTTTGGATGTGCCCATTGCTCTGAACTTCAACTCCAACAATGGAGTCCTCTTGGTGACCCTCATAGATGGATGGGGTGGGAGGAATGATAGCCTCATACTCTTTCTCTTCCTCTGTAGTAGGTGTGACTTTTGGAAGATCAAAATACTCCAACTTTGATTCGGGAGGAATGTTGCAAATTGTAGGTTATGCTTATACACTCTCTTCGATGGGAAACCGGCTCTTGTGATTGAAGAATGAATGATGGAGGAGAAAATATTACATTTTCAACTGGCTCCCTCTTATCAAAACATTCTTTTGATTCTAATAGGAAATCAAACTCTTTCCTGTCCTATTGTAAAAGGTCTCTCCCTTTTGCATGGTGATCTTAAAATCCTCATTATCTTCACCATATGAAGCTTCATATTCAAACATGAAGCTAATGATTTCAAGCTCCTCCAAAAGATCAAACTTTTGGAGAGATTGAATGGGAGAGGGGTCTGTATTTTCTTGTGTAACCAGCTCATGATTCGAGTGCTGTGAATTTGTCTTGGTCACCTCCATATGCTCCTTTTAATTGGGCTTGGAGTGGCTATTCTTTAATGCCCTCCTTCATGGAAGCAGGCTCGTATGCTTGTAAGATCGATGATGGAGGAGGAAATGATGTGATCTCCATGGGATTTTCTCCACCAAAGAAATCCTTCAAGTTAGATGGAAAATCCGCCTCGTTTTTGTCCTATCGCATGTGCTCAACCTCCTCCATGGTGTCCTCCTAATCTAAAACTTGCTCACCATGGTTTCCTTCTTCCTCAAACATGAATTTTGAAAGATCAAACTCTTCTTCAACATCAGATCTCAAAGGGGATGAAGTGGGAGGAAGAAATGAAGGCTCTTTGTGGCCTGGTCCACACTTGGGGCCTGCGAAACTACATGGTCCTCCTCCTCTCTCTGCAAATTTAGCCTCGGCCACCACCGACTCTTCAACCTTGACCGCCTCTATTTTCCTAACCATCAAGGGGATCTTTGTAAACCCAAATTTATCATCCCAACTCATAAATTTTTTTGTTATTTATTTTCTATTTGGCTCCTCTTCTTGTTGTCCTTGAGTGGATTCTTGAGTATCTTCCCAACATAGACTTGGGAAAGCAAGAGGAGTAGCAGTTGAGGTTAAGGTTCAACCAGCTTTGCAATTGTTTGTGGTGGGGAGGGAGGTGGAACTTCTTATTTGTTTGGAGGGGATGACTATTTGGAAGGGAAAAGGGCAGATGAACTAAGATGATATGGAAGATCAAGGGATGGAGAAGAGAAACCAACACTTGGGGCAGCAACTGAGGGGCTTGAATCTTGATCATGCTGAAATGATAAAGACTGAGGAAGAGAAAATGAAGAGCTAAGAGGTGGTGGACTTACCCATTGACAAGGTTGTCTCGCACTTTGCTCATAAGCCTCAATGTCCTCAATCCACTATGTAAGTTGAGGTAACACTTCAACCATGAAGCCAAGCTTCTCCTGAGGGCTGTAATGTCTTAGAAAAGGGCCTTCCCATGGACAAGGTGCCCTACAACCAATCTTGAATGCCTTCATTTGTGTTATGCCCCTTAACTGAACCATGCCAGATTCCATATTTGAATTTTCTCCAATAAACAATCATTCTCCACATAGTTGTCACCATTGTATGTGTCCCCTTGTTCTTGATAAGCTCCATGGCCAAACTGACTTTGACCCTGCTCATATGGGTAAGCATAATGGTCCTAGATCTGATTATAATGCTGATTTGGAGGAGTTGGGAAATGCATTGGAGGTGGATTGCATTGTTGTAAGTGTGAGTTCCATGAAGGGAATGAAGTCATGATTGCACAACCTCATGGAATGGGAGAAAATGAAAAGATGGAAGAATAAAATGGATGAAAATGAGTGGAAATGGATGGAAAAGGTATGCAACTCAAAGAATGGGTTTTGACCAGATGGAGTCACCAGATGTGCTTGCATGTGCCTCAAAAGGATGAACCTTAACAAGAACACACCAACCTACTAAGATGAAGTGGTAAGGTGCTTCAGACCTCTCCCATCGGGGTGCCAAATCATTAGTGTGGTCGCATAATGGCTTATGATTTGTTGTTTATAATGAGAAACCATGGAAATATGGAAGATCTAAGCTTAGTCTCCCCCTTTGGGTGTGCAAAAGCTGTTAGTACGGAATCACAGAACCCCCAAATGGCCTGGGTGTGAAGTGGGGAATTCAGTGTGATTGCACAACATTGGACCATCTCTCAAGCTGTGGGACTTGTAAAACTTGAGATGGACCTCTAGAGAAAGCCGGTTCTTGCTTCTTAATCTACTTGCCACAAGCTACTCCAATGCAAGCAGAACCTATTCTATCCTAATCTAACCATTCCAAGGGGAGAGAGAGAGAGAGACACAGGGGGTGAAAGAGCCTACACTAAGTGGTGATACACCAGAAAAAGAAGTGGTTGAATCACAGACTCGACCACCTGAAGTGGAGAGAGGTGAGTAGAGGAGAGGGTGGACAGAATGCACCATAGACCAAAGATAGATTTCACATAGATACCACTTCAAAACCCACTAAACACATATCTCATGACTGTAACAAACATCAAAATATGCACAAGTATACCCTGCAATGATGAGAGGTAATAAGAGAAAACAAAATAAGCCAAGGATGGACAGATGCATCACGAAACATATTTTATTGCTCCAAAATGTTACACAGTACATCATCAATGGGCAAGAGGTAAGAAAATGCCATTAAAGAGCCATGGGAGGAGGCTTGGACTTTGCATTCTACCCTAAGGAAGAAAGAGAGAGGGGGGCAGAGGAGAAACAACGACCAACCCTTAAATATGCTGTTATCTCCGTTTTGAGTTTACGACAAAACGATTAGATAACCCATACGAAATTTTTGAAGTTGATTTTGCATTATGGCCTCTTTTAGCGAATTTTGGGTTTTCGGGTTTTACCAACAGTTCGACATGAGTTTTAACATGCTTTATATCTTGTGTCTTCCGAAACCCGAAACCCGCTTCCTATTGTGAAAATCGGGTTTTCGGACCTCCGGTGCATCAGAACATGCCTTACCTAAAACATGTTTTACGCCTCATGCTTTCTGATACCCGAAGTCCGCTCGAGTCCTTTGTATCGGTTTTCGGAGCTATGTAAAATCTAAACACCTCATGTTTTGTGCCTCATGCTTTCCGATACCCGAAACCCGAATTGCACTAAGTCCCCTCGTGTCGCGTTTTCGGACCTCTCAAACATGCTGACATGGCATTCATGCTGAGTTGTCGGTGAATTGGCACGCGCTTGAGCCCAAATGTATTAATTGCCAATTTTCTTATAAATACGTGGATTTCCACGTCATTTTTACCGGACTTATTTTTAATTCGTGGATTTTTCGCGCATGCTCTTCCGATTTCGAAACCCAACAGCTCACCTTGCCCGATTGAATCGCCTATTTTCGATTTTCCATTTCTCTAATTGAAGGTATTTCTTTCTCCCTTCTTTGTTCTTGGTTTTACGGACGGATCGATTGCACGGTTTCTTCTCAATTTCTCGCTTGGAGTTTTGAGGTTTTCCTTCCTTCTTCTTTCGGAGTTATTTTGAAAAGGGTTTTAGGTTCTAGGTTTATCTCTTCTGAGACTACCACTTGGTGCTATTTCTTCCAAGTTTTATTATATGCATGGAACATGAATGACAAAAAAGGAGATTGCATGTTTTGGAATTCAATGAAAAACCCTATTTTTCTTCTCGGGTTTTGAATATTGTTTTGCAGAGTCGAAGACCTGAAGTGTATCGAAAGTTTGAGGCGTCGAGGTTTCTCAAAGTTCCGATCTCCACAGTGAGTGCCGGGTTTCCCAGAGTTCCCGTCATCAACGCAAGCGTCGGGTTTTCCCTGAGTTCCGACAGTATCAGACGTGCCGGGCTTTTCCAAAAGTTTCGGCATTACCAAGTGTGTCGGGTTTTTCAGAAGTTCCGACATTTTCAACACATCAGACTTTCAGGATATTCCGACATCCTCCTCAGCGTGTCGGACTCTTTTGTTCTTCCGGCATATTCAGCAGATCGGGATTTTCAGTGTGGCCAACATCTCCTGAGCTTCGAACCTTTCTTCGTTCAACGTCCTTCATGTCAGACCCTAGTCCATCTCAGGAAAACGCTGAGAAGTCTGGCAGGATGAAATACAAGTTCAAGAAGCCAGAATCTCCATCATACATTGATTGCAACTATGACATCAGAGACACTGAACTCAGGTATCCTATCAGTAGATGATCTCTTCAACCAAATTCGAGAGTCTATTCAGCAGGATCAATACAAGGATTTGGTCTTGAAATCATCGATCGTTTTGTAAGGGTTGAGCATACTTTGGAGGCCTTAAGGAAACTCAGAGAAAGGATTGAAAAAGCTTCCCGGTAATGCCAGTGACATTCATGAGACCTGCGAAATTTGGAATGATCATTCCACTGTGCCTGATGAGAATGAAATGCAAGGCATAATTCGGAAGTTCCAGGAATTTCAGAGCAAACAGTCTCAGCTGGAGGAAGAAAAAGAGGAAGTAGCAAAGGATGACGATTCAGACTAAGTCCCAACGTTTCATGTCATTTCAATCTTGAAATTGACATGTCTTTTTCATTTCTGTTTCGTCACATTTTTGAATCAATATTTTGACTTGATCTCCTACGTGAGAATCATGCAAAACTGAACTCTAGTTAAATTGCTACTTTTTAGGATCTGTCCTATTTTATCTCTACTTCTTTTGTTATAAATAAGGGATGCTTTTGCATTCCAAAGGGTCGAGAATTTTTGGAATATCTAGGGGCTATTGGAAAGGAGAAAAAATTTGTGTTTTCTTTCAATCATTTTGAAGAATAGGATTTGATATTATTTGGCAGACTTTGTGTTGTGGAATATATCTTACTTAAGATAGTGTTCTTATGTTCATGATCTTAAGCTATTCTTTGCATAGAATCTTAGTGTTTCTAATTATCTCGGATATTATATTTATGATCTAAAACTCGTATGATTATTTCGTACTCTCTGTGTTTACTCGGAAGAAAATACGTTTCTCCCATTTCCTTTCTACTTCTTTCATCGTAACAATTTCTAACCTAGTTCATTTACGAAAGCAATATCCTTGAATCGTGTGAATTTGGATTTCGAGATTTCATCCCAACCCCCAATGGTTAGATTAGTGTGAATACTGTATATATTGTTTACTATGTTTTAGATTAGCAATAAGCAGGCAGCCTCACTGTCTTTGAGGAGGGATTTTATCCCATATACCGTGGTTGAACCTCATATTTTGGTTTGAAAAATATCCAACCAATAGTTTTTGGCGACTCATTTGGGAATCGATCAATAGTATAAAGCTTATCCTCTCGGTGTCGGCGACTCCATATTTGCCTTATTTTCAATAAGATCCCCTTTCAGTTCAAGCTGGCCAGGAAGATCTTCACTCGGTCTCGCCGAGCTCAAGGTGAAATTGATCCACTCTTTGAGTTACTGCAACGACACAATTTCAGTCTTTCTCTCATGGCATTGTCTCTAATCGAACCAGAAGTTCTTCGCCTGTTCGGAGAAACCGGATCCCTGAGGAACGGGAAGCATCTGCAACTTGTCATGCACTACTCTTGTCTGATACTCGGATCCCTGTACGCACTCTTTTTAGAAGGATGGCGGTTCAACCTGTGCCTTGGGGTGTAGTTATTGGTCCTCTTTCCTTGACTCCTCCATTGAATGAGTTACCACGTGGATCTCGTAAAAACATTCCCAAGTTCAATGGGGATGGGAAATAGCATCCTGATGAGCACATTCCATCTTTCTTTGTTGCATGCGGTGTCCTCGGAGTAGCCCACGAGGATGTCTCCGTTCGACTCTTCGTCGAAACGTTGCAGGGAGCAGCAGCTGAATGGTTTTATCACCTCCCGAATGCATGCATCCCAAACTAGGCTACCATGCAGACTAAGTTTGAAGCACGTTTCAAACCAGCTGAAGATTCTCATGCTTTGTTAGCTCAGCTCATGCATATGAAGAAGGAGTCGCATGAACCTATGCGGGAATTCGTGGCAAAGTTCAACAAGCTGATCCGGAAGATTCAGGAAATAGCTGTTCCTACTCTGGAAAACCAAAAATGCTTCTTTATCAATGCTCAACCTCCTGATATAAGCTTTTTATTAAGAAGGTCGGTTATCCCAGATTTGGCTACTGCTCAGTCAACGGCTACTGAAATAGAGGATGATCTCATCTTGGCTGGAAGGATCAAGAAAGACGTGCCTAAACTCAAAAATCAAGGTTCTTCTCAAGGTAACACTGATCCTATGTTTCAAAAAATGGCTAATGATTTGATTGCTTTGAAGAAGCAAATGTCCCAGCAGGTGAACAACGTTCCGTATCGGGATATCCCTAGACGGAATTTTAATAACAACAATGGTGCTCCTGCCAGAGATAGGCCACGGTTAACTCCTGCTCAACCAAGACTAGCAATTGAAGCTCCTCCCGTCAATGCAGCAGTAGAACTAATTGAAGAAGATGAAGAACCAGAAGAACAAGATTCCCGTGAGGCTTTCGAAGCTTCAGGATATGCTGATGAGTCTTATGACGAGTCAGCTGGCGACTCCAGCATTGGGTATTTGGAATATGATGAAGATGAATGTGAGCCAGATGGTCAGTCATTTGCTGTGTTCACTCGGTCCCAATCTCAGAATCCCAGGAAAACTCTTGAAAACACTAAGGAGAAAAATAAGGAACCTCCCATATCAATAGTTAAGAGGGGTACTCCTATTTCGGCGTAGACTGAAAGAGAGGTTACTAAAAAGGCAGTTGCTCCTTATTTTGCTTCTCCTAAGATCAGTGCCTCAGCACAAGCTCATGTAATTAGAACTGAGCCTACCATCATTCCTTCTTATACTGCTTTTGACATTATTGATCATGCAAAGAGAACCAAGATTCAAATGTCAGAAGCAGAATACCTTCAGTCGAATCCTGAACAATTTGAAAAGCTGGCTAAGTTCATCAGAAGTAAAGTGGCTGTTCCGTCACCTTCTAAAGGTCTCCTTCCAAATCCTACTCAACTCCCACCTCAGAATAATCTGACCTCTGCTTCTTCCTCAGGAAAGATTGAACCATTTTATTTGTCTCTACTTATAAATGGGTTCAAACTCAGCAATTGCATCATTGACTCAGGGGCCTCTGATAATGTTATGCCCGCAAAAGTGGCTCATGCCCTTGGGCTTACTTTGACTAAGTCATATGGACGGTGCTATTCCATGGAAACTAAACAAGTCCCTCTGATTGGTCAAATCAAGGACGCACAGTTTGCATTTGTTGCTTTCCCTGAGAAGAGAGTGAAAATGACTATTCTGGTTGCCGACATTCCTGCAGCCTATGGTATCCTCTTGGGTAGAGGATTTTGTAAAGACGTCGGAGGAGAAATTAATATGGATTGGACCAAAGCTAAGATCCCGGTCAATGGGGTTCATCAGGTTCTTCATCCTGAACCACAGGCAAAGTATTTGGTGACCAAATCAGATGATCCAAAGGCTCAGATCCTTTTCGAAGATGCTAGCTTTGGGAATTATTTCATGACTTCAGAGATACCCATTGTAGATGTTGAAGAAGAAGATCCCAATGCTATTTGGACACTCGAATTTGATGGTAGCTGCTCAACCTCTGGATCAGGCGCTGGTGTTGTCCTTATATCTCCTAGCTCCGAGATTTTCCCATCAGCTTACAAGTTGCAATTTGATAATACTAACAACATGGCCGAATATGAAGCCCTGTTATTAGGATTAGAATTACCTAGATGCAAGGGAATCGAAATCTCAAGGTTCGGGAGATGCGGGCGATTGTCAATCAGGTCAGGGGTATATATCAGGTGAAAAATGATCGGTTGAAACATTACCGGAATAAAGTTTGGGATAGTATAGAATGCTTTGATGCATTTTCTATCAAGGCAGTTTTAAGAGATTATAATGACAAGGCTGATTCTTTGGCCGTGTCTGCATCTCTTCTTCTTCCTCATCCTTAGTTTAAGCAAGATACATACTCTATCGAGATTGTGTACCGCCCTAGCGTCCCAGATAATGCAACTCACTGGCAAGTGTTCAACGATGATCGACAGGTGTTGGCTTTTCTAGAAAAGGCTGACAATTTCAGCGAATTATATTTTGAAGGTTCGGAATCAGCCTTTCGTGAAACTATTTCAGATCCGTATCAAGAGGTTGATGGTGAATTCATCCAGCTGAAAGGCAACAAGATACCGAAAGGTCTGGTTTCCCTGGAAGGTTTGTTCGATAAGCATGATCGTTTTATTCAAAACAAAAGGCAAGTCGAAGGAGCTTCTTCCTCTGAAGTAGATCAAATCAATCTAGGTTCGTCTGATCAACCTCGGATGGTGAATATCGGGAAATGTTGTTCTCCTGAAGAGAAGGTAAGATTCACTTCGCTTTTGAAGAAATATATCGATGTGTTGGCCTGGTCTTATGCAGATTTGAAATCCTTCAAGCCCAAAGATGTACAGCACAGTATCCCTTTGAAGCCTGATGTGAAGCCGTACAGACAAAAGCAAAGACATTACAATCCAAAGATCTCAGGAACTATCCTGGCAGAAATTCAGAAGATGTTAGATGCTAGAATTATTTTCCCAATCCATCACTCCACTTGGATTGCTAACATTGTTCCTGTCAGGAAGAAGAATGGTGAGATCCGGATCTGTGTTGACTTCCGAAACTTGAATCAGTCCTCGTTGAAGGATAACTATCCCTTGCCTATCATGGATCAGGTATTACAAACTGTTACCGGATCAGAAATGCTATCCATGCTCGATTGATTTTCGGGATATAATCAAGTCGAGGTAACCACAGAGGATCAACACAAAAGCGGCCTTCACGACACCATGGGGTACCTTTGCTTACAGGAGGATGCCTTTCGGCTTGATCAACGCTCGGAGCCACTTTTCCGAGAGCTATGGACTTAGCATTCGGAGATCGATGGGCAAGGTTATAGTTGTTTATTTGGATGATTTGATTTATTTTCTCTAAAAATGGAGTGATCATTATGATCATTTAGAGCAGTACTTTTGAGATGCGGGCGTCATGGGATTTCATTGAATCCAAGAAGTCCATGTTCGGGTGACCGAGGGAAAATTGCTGGGTCATATTGTGACTAAGGAAGGAACCAAAATTGACCCGGAAAGGGTAAAGGCTATTCAGAGCCTTACCTTGCCCACAAGTAAAACAGGAGTTCATTCTTTCTTCGGAAAGGTCAATTTCTTGAGAAGATTTGTACCTGATTTTGCTGACAAAACCAAGGATATCCTTGGAATGATGAAAGGCAAAGTTCCATTTCGTTGGAGTGCAGAAGGGAAGCTTGCATTCGAAGAAATCAAAAGGGCAATTGCTTGCGCTCCTGTCTTAGTATGTCCGGACTTTAAGAAAGATTTTATCATGTACAGTTACGCCTCTGCCCACACAGTGTCAGCCATCCTGATGCAGGAAAATGGAGAAGGCATCGAAGCTCCTATCACGTTCATGAGTTTCCCGCTGAAGGAACATGAGTTGAAGATGTCACAGATTGAAAAACATGCTTACGCAGTGGTACGAGCAGTAAAACATTTCAGGTACTATGTGCTGAATTCCCATACTCTCGTTCTTGTTCCTGATACTGCTGTTAAATCCATTCTAACTCAACAAGAGCTGGGAAGTCAACGAGGTACTTGGATAGCTAAGGTTCAGGAGTATGATTTGGACATCAAGCCTACCAAGTTGGTACGAGGAAGGGGCCTGTGCCAATTAATTGCAGAAAATCATGCCGAAGCAGAGTGTGAAAAGACTCAAGATACTTCTTCAGAGCTGCCTATGGTGCTATTCGTGAGTACGACCGATGAATGGTACACGGACATTGCTTTCTTCCTAACTTATGGTGAATGCCCCCGCATTTAAATCAAAAGGAGAAGCGAACAGTCAAGTTGAGATCTGTAAAATACCTTTTGTGGAATAATGCAATATACAAGAAAGGTATTGATGGTGTTTTCTTGCGTTGTGTTGATAAATCACAACAGGAAAAGTTATTGGAGTCCTTTCATAGCCTAGCATGCGGAGGACATTTTTCATCCTCTGTAACAGCATATAAGATCCTACGGGCTAGGTACTATTGGCCTACTCTTTTCCGAGATTCAGCAGAATGGGTGTCTAAATGTGAAGCTTGTCAACATTTCGTTGGTCGTCCCAAGCTAGCAGCTCTTCCTCTGAAGCCTGTAGTGATTGAAGAACCTTTTCGCCAATGGGGGATTGATTTTATCGGAACATTGAATCCTGCTTCCAGTGCCGGACATAACTATGTGCTGACTGCCACAGATTATTTTACCAAGTGGGTAGAAGCCGCACCAATCAAGCAAGCAACTTCTGAAGCTGTTTGCAAGTTCCTGAAAGAAAATATAATCGTCAGATTCGGTGTGCCTCATAAGATCGTAGCTGATAATGCCTCTAACTTCTCATCACATGAGTTGACAGAATTTTGCTATGGATTCGGCATCACTCTGGCTCACTCATCTGATTATTATCCTCAGGGTAATGGGCAAGCTGAGTCCAGCAATAAGAATCTGGTTACTATAATCAGGAAACTGGTGGATGAAAATCAGAGGACATGGCACAAAGCATTGTATGATGCATTGTGGGCTGATCGGATCACTCCAAAGCGAGCCATAGGGATGTCTCCTTTTCAATTGCTATACGGGATTGATGCTGAAATTCCTATCTCAGTAGAATTATCGGCCTTGTAGTTGGCGAAAGCGGTTGAAGATGTAGCTTTTCAAAATTCTATCGAAAAGAGGGTTATGTACCTAACCAGGCTAGAAGAAGAACGAATCAAGGTAGTTGATCGCATCGCAGATCATCAGAGTAGAGTGAAGAAAATTTTCGACAAGAAATCAAAGCGGCGTGACTTTCAGATTGGAGACACAGTGTTGCTTTGGGATAAGAGGAGAGAAACAGAAAGGAATGCATGGAAAGTTTGATTCTTTATGGAAATTACCTTTCAAGATCCATGAGCTGAATGGTGAAAATAGTTTCCTTCTATCATATCTGGATGGAGGATTACTCCCTTTACCTTTTAGTGGACAACATCTAAAGCTGTTCCACCATTGATGCAAGATGCTCTCTTGCATTGTACATATTTTGCTTTTGTTGTGTGTTTGCTTTTGGTTTTCCTTCTTTCTTTCTTTCTTCGTTTTGTTTTGGTTTCTTCTTTTCTCCGTAGTGATGAATAAGACCGAGAGATTCGAGTTCTCTTCCTTTGGTATTACAAAGAAAGTCCCCAGCTAGAGCCAGTTGTTATCTCCGTTTTGAGTTTACGACAAAACGATTAGATAACCCATACGAAATTTTTGAAGTTGATTTTGCATTATGGCCTCTTTTAGCGAATTTCGGGTTTTCGGGTTTTACCAACAGTTCGACATGAGTTTTAACATGCTTTATGTCTTGTGTCTTCCGAAACCCGAAACCCGCTTCCTATTGTGAAAATCGGGTTTTCGGACCTCCGGTGCATCGGAACATGCCTTACCTAAAACATGTTTTACGCCTCATGCTTTCCGATACCCGAAGTCCGCTTAGTCCTTTGTATCAGGTTTTCGGAGCTATGTAACATCTAAACACCTCATGTTTTGTGCCTCATGCTTTTCGATACCCGAAACCCGAATTACACTAAGTCCCCTCGTGTCGGGTTTTCGGACCTCTCAAACATGCTGACATGGCATTCATGCTGAGTTGTCGGTGAATTGGCACGTCTTGAGGCCCAAGTGTATTAATTGCCAATTTTCTTATAAATACGTGGATTTCCACATCATTTTTACCGGACTTATTTTTAATCATGGATTTTTCGCGCATGCTCTTCGATTTCGAAACCTGACAGCTCGCCTTGCCCGATTGAATCGCCTGTTTTCGATTTTCCATTTCTCTGATTGAAGGTATTTCTTTCTCCCTTCTTTGTTCTTGGTTTTTACGGATCGATTGCACGCGGTTTCTTCTCAATTTCTTGCCGGGTTTTGAGGGTTTTCCTTCCTTCTTCTTTATGGAGTTATTTTGAAAAGGGTTTTAGGTTCTAGGGTTTATCTCTTCTGAGACTACCACTTGGTGCTATTTCTTCCAAGTTTTATTATATGCATGGAACATGAATGACAAAAAAGGAGATTGCATGTTTTGGAATTCAATGAAAAACCCTATTTTTCTTCTCGGGTTTTGAAGATTGTTTTGCAGAGTCGAAGACCTGAAGTGTATCGAAAGTTTGAGGCGTCGAGGTTTCTCAAAGTTCCGATCTCCACAGTGAGTGCCGGGTTTCCCAGAGTTCCCGTCATCAACGCAAGCGTCGGGTTTTCCCTGAGTTCCGACAGTATCAGACGTGCCGGGCTTTCCAAAAGTTCCGGCATTACCAAGTGTGTCGGGTTTTTCAGAAGTTCCGACATTTTCAACACATCGGACTTTCAGGATATTCCGACATCCTCCTCAGCGTGTCGGACTCTTTTGTTCTTCCGGCATATTCAGCAGATCGGGATTTTCAGTGTGGCCAACATCTCCTGAGCTTCGAACCTTTCTTCGTTCAACGTCCTTCATGTCGGACCCTGGTCCATCTCAGGAAAAGGCTGAGAAGTCTGGCAGAATGAAATACAAGTTCAAGAAGCCGGAATCTCCATCATACATTGATTGCAACTATGACATCAGAGACACTGAACTCAGGTATCCTATCAGTAGATGATCTCTTCAACCAAATTCGAGAGTCTGTTCAGCAGGGATCAATACAAGGATTTGGTCTTGAAATCATCGATCGTTTTGTAAGGGTTGAGCATACTTTGGAGGCCTTAAGGAAACTCAGCAAAGGATTGAAAAAGCTTCCCGGTAATGCCAGCGACATTCATGAGACCTGCGAAATTTGGAATGATCATTCCACTGCGCCTGATGAGAATGAAATGCAAGGCATAATTCGGAAGTTCCAGGAATTTCAGAGCAAACAGTCTCAGCTGGAGGAAGAAAAAGAGGAAGTAGCAAAGGATGACGATTCAGACTAAGTCCCAACGTTTCATGTCATTTCAATCTTGAAATTGACATGTCTTTTTCATTTCTGTTTCGTCACATTTTTGAATCAATATTTTGACTTGATCTCCTGCGTGAGAATCATGCAAAACTGAACTCTAGTTAAATTGCTACTTTTTAGGATCTGCCCTATTTTATCTCTACTTCTTTTTGTTATAAATAAGGGATGCTTTTGCATTCCAAAGGGTCGAGAATTTTTGGAATATCTAGGGGCTATTGGAAAGGAGAAAAACTTTGTGTTTTCTTTCAATCATTTTGAAGAATAGGATTTGATATTATTTGGCAGACTTTGTGTTGTGGAATATATCTTACTTAAGATAGTGTTCTTATGTTCATGATCTTAAGCTATTCTTTGCATAGAATCTTAGTGTTTCTAATTATCTCGGACATTATATTTATGATCTAAAACTCGTATGATTATTTCGTGCTCTGTGTTTACTCGAAAGAAAATACGTTTCTCCCATTTCCTTTCTACTTCTTTCATCGTAACAATTTCTAACCTAGTTCATTTACGAAAGCAATATCCTTGAATCGTGTGAATTTGGATTTCGGGATTTCATCCCAACCCCCGATGGTTAGATTAGTGTGAATACTGTATATATTGTTTACTGTGTTTTAGATTAGCAATAAGCAGGCAGCCTCACCTATCTTTGAGGAGGGATTTTATCCCATATACTGTGGTTGAACCTCATATTTTGGTTTGACAAAATATCCAACCAACAATGCCATTCTCATTCAATATATAGGAAGAATAAGAGAGAGAAGAGGGAAGAATTAGAATCTGCTTCAACCACCTAGAGATACGCATTGAATCCTACTTTGAAATCTCAACCACTATTAATCAATGCCTTTCTCAAATCCACCCCAAATCTGTCATGTCTGGTTCCCCAACGGATCAAATCAAATCAGATCTGGTAGTTGGAGAAATTGTGCTCTATTAAAATGGCCTCAAAGACATTTTCCCATTTTTCACCCACCATATCTTGTTAAGAATGATATTTTATGTTTCCATGGCGTAGAGGGTGTCAAGACATTTCCAAAAAGTCTTCTCCCGCCAAAATCTTGAGTCTCCAGTCAAAATATATGGCCATTTGAATATTTGGATCACGGGTGCACAATAATTTAAAGAATTTGTCCATAGAGAGTCCATGTGGCGGCCTTCATGTGCTCCTTGGGATTCTTTGTATTTTTCTTGAGTCTCTTTTCTTGGCAAGGAAAAAAATTTGACCCTAGACACGTGGCAGCCTGGCGCTTGTTTGGAAACCCACCCCAAATTTTACCTATGAAATAGCATCGTGTTGACACTTGGCTCCCTCCGCTGGCCTACCTCTGCCTTGACTATTCAACCCCGACTCTATCCCTTTTTGGACTCTAAGACACGTGGAAGGCCCATGCTCATTTGAAAACCCGCTTAGGATTTTACCTTTGAAGGAGTGTCGTGTTGACACTTGGCACCTTCCACCTACACTCTATACTTAGTCATTTTGGGCCCACTCTCCTTTTTACCTCTGTTGACCATTTTCTATGTGGAGGGTTGGCACAAGTTTGAGTCTCCAGCCTAGATCCCACTTTTGAATGTGCGTCATTAAGACACTTGGCACCCTCTGCTAAGTCAAAGACTTTTCAACGACCGGTGCAAATTTTTGGGGCTCTGGACATGTGGAAGCTTGGTGCTTGTTTGGGTCTACCCCTTTGGATTTAATCTTTGGAGGTGTGCCATTTGGACACTTGGCTCCCTCCACTGTCTCCTCCATACTTAGTCATTTTTGGGCCCATTTTGAACCATTTACGAAGCTCGAAGACTTTGAATCTTCATTTTTTTCCTTTGAGCCTCTGGTTCTTTTGACACTACTCGGCCTCCTACCCCAACCCTGTTATTCCATTTTCAAGCCCCCTGTAATTTTTTTGCTGGATTTGAAGCACAGGGTTCACTCGACAGAGTCGTTTCTTGAATTTCTTCTTGCATGGGGTCGTTTGATCTTTCACAGGCCCCGCCACTCCATTGTAGAGTCCTCTATTGCTTGATTGTAGGATTTGAATGTTATTTCTCTTGTTTATGTTGTGTGGGATTGTGGTGACCAATTTTACCTGTGGGGAAAAATATGGATAACGAGGTGGGGAACGGGTTACCGGACGGGTTTTGAAGCGCTAAGAACCAAACAAGGTTTGGTCATGATGGGAATATTTTGATGTGAACGCCAAAAATTTGATTCCTTATTATCGTATGTGTAAGGGAGCTTACGATAATCAATCATTTTTAGCATGTGTTGGGTTCAAAGGCCTGGACCTATATTGTATGATCAAACTTCTTCAAAGCAAAGATGGTTTCATGTTGATTTGGGCAACATAATGATAACCAACTAGACATTTCGTAAAGATGGGGATGCTTATGTGATTTTCCAAAAGGGAAGATAAGGAAAACATACATCGTGATAACTCAAGATTGATAATCCAATAAGGTTTGGAGGCGTAAATGTCAAACAATTGATCAAAATTTTAGCAACATAAAGGATAAAAAGGAAAGAATTCCTATGTTTGATTGATGTAAAAGTTGCTTGATAGGAAATGTTTTTGCCAAGGTTTGAAAGATATGTTCAAAAATGACCAAGAACTTAGAAAAAATAATAAGATCAAGAGGATCAAATACCCAAAATATAGTCCTATAAATGAGTTTATAATATGGATAAACAAAAGGAACAATCATGCAAGTTCAAAACACAACCAATATACAAGGAAATACTCCTTATGCAAAATGTATGTCAAAGGCAGGATGGTGTAAAATGATCAACATAATGTCACTATTTATGCTAAGTTCAAAAATGAACAAGAGGTAAGAAATAACAAAAGGTTGATACGATTTACAAACAAGGTATACTAAAAGCAAGTTTAAATCCAACCAAGACAAAAATATAAAAAAATGGAAGTTATGAATATGAAGAACGCAACAATACGACTAAGATACGTTAACCAAACTTTACGGAAAAGTAACGTATTAGTATCCAAATGATATCAATATGATGTCGACAAAGGTAACAACAACACCTTTAAAAATTGAGGTAATTTTTGAAAGAAAACCAAGGCTAGAGTATACCAAGGAATTGTTATGATGCGCGTAGCGTAACGTTACAATCTAAACACTTAGGTCAAGTTTGCAAGAAACAAGACGTAAGTATCAAAAAAATTGTGATACCAAGTATAAAGGAGAATCAAGTGATGAACCAAGTATAACTATGATGATGATCTTGACATGGGTATCAAGATCAAAAAGGCTACCAATGATATGAAAATGTCTCCACACACTTTAGACATTTAACAACTCATCTGCAAACATAGATGAGTGTAAACGGACACAAAAGTGGTGAATACAATCAATTAGAAACACAAGGGTAGTCACTCTTCTTCTGATCAACAAAGTGTTAAAAGAAAGTGAAGGAAGTAGATCAATTGGTGTTTAAAAATGTTGGCCTTACTTTGGCAAAGTTTCGCCTCACCTTAGGGAAAGTGAAAAACTAAGCAAAAGTAATACTTCACATGTTTCATGATGAATGATAGCTCTCAACTCAAATTGGTTTTGATATGGTCTAAGTTGGCTCTTGGTCAAAGATGGCTTCCTAGGTGGTTCACTCAACTAGGTGTCACAAGTTATCTAAGAGCGAGCTCGATTTACCAAGAAAAGTCACACTGACTAATTCTTGGAGTATCTTGGCTTTACTTTACCCCCTTCAAGAACAATGGGCAATAAATGCGTCCATCGTGTACTCTCACTGGGGTTGCGATATGGATAACTTTGACGTTAAATCTCACAAATGGTAAAAACTAGTCAAGTAGGTTATGCGAGAGAACTTCCCGTTTTGTCCACAAGGTTCCCTCTTGTGTGGACTACTTTGGGGTTCCTAGGACCACCCCCATTGTTGTAGCTTAAGGCTTATGCCAAAGGGGTTATGTCCTAGTTTTAAGCGAATGGAGCGTACCCTTACCCAAACCTGCAAATCAAATTTTTTGAATGTGGAGCATCTTTTTATCTTTTAGACTTAATGTGGTTTAGTTGTTTGCCATTTTACAATTTGCAACACACGTTTAGTTAGAAAATTTTATTTCAAACTCCTTTCTTTAACTAACATTTTTAGGTCTTGTACTCAAGCCTTAATTGTTCTCTAGAAAAATCACATTATTTAAAACAAGATTAAGAGTTGTTTTTGATTCTCAAGATCATCCAAAGATGCAAGAGAAGAACATACACAACAAATAATCCAACTAAAAAGTAAATAAAATATTTGCAATTAATGAACCATAAAAAATCTTGATAAATGTTCACTCTCTTAAACAAAAATGACAGATTAAGTTTCCAATTAACCAAATGTTAGAAAATGAAGACTAAAGTTGCTTTTGATTCTCAAGATCACCCTAAGGTGCAAGAGAAGAGCATACACAAACTTTATCCCAACTATATAGAAATGGAAAACTTCAAATCAAAGGACCATTGAAAAATGCTTTGTAAAAGGTTCATTTCCTTAAGCAAAATGAATAATCAAATTTCCAAGTTTAATCTCAATGTTAAAAAGATAGAGATCAAAGTTGTTTTTGATTCTCAAGATCACCAAAAGGTGAAAGAGAAGAGCATACACACGCTTTGGTCTAAATCAAGTAAAGCATGGAAACACAACACTCATCAAAACATTAGACATGTTACAAAATGACCAATTTTAAAATAAAAAGAAAACACCGTAATTTTTGTAAATATAAATCCTAAATTTATGTTTTAATTGCATAGTTAACTTCAATACCTTTCCAATGCAAAAATTGAGTCATTTCAAGTTTGGGAGAAAACGTTATGGCCTTCAAGAAGATGGGTTATGCATATGCTCTTATGCTCATAGGTATGCACTTGACATGCACTCAAAAATGTAAAAGTAAACATCCCTTAATCAGTAAAATGGTCAAATTTTTCCAACCAAGATTCAATTTTGACAACAACCCATCACATTAATATATGAATAAAATACTCAACGCTATAAAACATTAACATACATGCTCAAGAATTTAGGATTTTCAAGAAATTGGCAAAACTAGCATGTAGAATAATGAAAAAGTAAGCTCTAAAAATAAAAACATGATAAAATCTTGAAATTTTCTCACCAAGATTCAATTTTGACAGCAACCCACCACATTAATATGTAAATAGAAGACTCAAAACTATCAAACACCAAGCTACATGCTCAAGAATTTAATATTTTCAAGAAATTGACAAAACTAGCATGTAGAATGTTGAAAAAATAAGCTCTAAAAATGAAAACATGAAGAAATATTGAAATTTTCCCATCAATTATAATTTTGACAGCACTTCACCTCCTTTATACCTACAAGGAAGACTCAACACATTCAAACTCAACAAAACAAGTTATGTCAATATATGCAAAAAGAGGGTTAGTAACCAAAACTGAAACTTTACTACAAAAATTGAAATTAAGTGCAAAGGAAAATGGAGAAGCTCCCACCTGGGCGTGCCAAATGTGCTCATATTTTATTAACTAAGTTATAAATTGAAACTAATATCCACATAACTTCAAAAGAAAATGTTAATTAAACAATGAACCATCAAGATAAGAGCTTAAAGGAAATGTTTCTTCAATGCATAAATGAAAGCGCATGCTAATCTATTTCTACTCTCTATGATTGCTAACTTAAACTATGAACCTATGAATAACATTAACAATCAAAGTGGATTGTTTCTTGATCTCAAGGATTGAGAATGAAATCTCACCAAGAATGACTACAAGGCCATTTTGGATTTTCTCATATTACTCAATTTTGAGTGAAAGGATGTAAGATGTAGAAGTTATTTCCAACAATGGAGAATGACTCAAGATCAAAATGCTTATAGTTTTCACTATTCAAAGCATGGTGCAACAAGAAAGGTAAGAAGGAGGGTTCCTTATATAGCTTACCTAAAGAGGCAAGGCTAGCACATTTATGAATGTGGGATAAAGGTAAAACAAGATTAGGAATGGATAAGGTTGATTTATAAAAGGTAATCTTGATTTAGAAAAGTTTCATTTTTCATTAGTAAGTCATGGGAGTTGAAGGGTGTTTTAATTAATCAAAGGTGATTAATTAATAGGTAGATGTAAGCTTATAGAAGCTAATTAGAGGAAAATAGTATGATTTGTGGGATGTAAGAGAGAAATTAGATCCAATAAATGGTAATTTATTGATTTAGAGTTGCATGAGTGTAATTAATTAATAATAATTAATTCACCCAAGTAGCATGGATATTAATTAACAAAAGGTCGTTAATTGACATCTTTAATTATGGGAAGGATAATTAATTAACGGATATGAGAAGAAATGTTAGCTAATTAGCGGAAAAATGCTAATTATTATAGAAATGACGAAAAAGAGGATAATTAGTGCAATCTTATCATTAAAGCCTATGTAAGCGTATTTTAAGTGTCTATAATTATCATGTAACATTCATCATTATAATAATTTTAAGATTTTGAAGAGAATTGCTAATAGTATATGCATTGGTAAAAGAAGGAAATTGTGAAATATTTGAGAAATTAATGAAACTTGAAATGCATAATGTGGATTTAAAATATGTTTAGAAGATGTAAGTGAAATGTGTTGAGAAACTTGAGAAGAAATCAAATTGTTCCCATAAATAAGAGAAGCATTAGCCAGAGAAATACATTTAGAATAAGTTTTAAAAGTGACCAAATTACTAAGCATAATAGTAAATCCTTAAGTGGATGACCTTCATGTTTAACATTAATAACCATCTTTCCCCTATAGTGTGTATCGTGTATCATAACTCCATTTTCAACTTATTGGACTATGGTTTGACGTTGAACATATCTTAAAATATTCATCAATGGGCTATCTCATCAGGATGTTATACAATACAGTGTCGTAAGTTGTGCATGTTATATACCTCTATCTTTTTCATCTTAAAAAAGGTTGCATTGTAAAACTTATCATGCACTTAGAAATTTGAAAACCTTTTCCAATGTTTTTCATTCAAATGAATCTCATTGGGAAGACAACCCATAACATCACCAAAAATTTATAACATAAATTTTCCTTTTCAAACTAGGCCTATGATTAACAAAATGAACTAAATAACAAAATCAACATGGCTATAATTTATTTTATTAATCCTCCTTATTGAGCTTTAGATCTAATTAAAGTATATTTCATAGTATACATATAAATTATAGAGAATTCAGGTTTGAACAATAGGTAAAACAATGTGGCCCAAAGTAACTAATGATATCAAATTTGGACCAAATAAAAGGGAATAGACCCTAGAAAAACCAAATCTATCACTAATGGATGACAAAAAAACTCCATAAGGTTGTTAAGCATGTAAGGAAATAAAATGATACTAAAATGTTTGAAAAGAAATTAGTTTTGCATTAACAACACAATGTCTATTCATAGCCATTGCAAGCAAGTACAATCATACATAAAATAGTAAAATCAAACTCAATTACATAAATAATTTCTATGTTAAGAATAAGCAAGAGGGGTTTGTAAAAGAGTATCTATTTTGTGTGAATTCTTTGAATATCATTACAAAAAGACCTACAGGTCCAAATAGCAATGGGAAAAAATGGAACAAACAAATGACTTGGAACAAAATTATCAATGCACTTTTTTAGTCATGACAAAATTGTTAATGCACGGTTTTAGTATCTCTTGCACAAGGAAAAAAGATTTGATAATGTTGTTCATCAACTTCAATCTTCCAAAAAGTCACTCACCTTTCTAATATTCCATGCATATCTAAAAGAAATGTATGTCCTCCTTCAAAATCATAATAGTACAACACATAATGATAACATACAAAACGAGGATGTATTTGAAGGTATATGTTATCCTTCCATTATTATTACAGCCTTAAGATAATGTACAATATTTAAAAATATATATCAAATATAATGTAATGTTTAGGAGGTAGTTTACTAACATATAAATGTATTTCAACAATATTATAATGAAGGTTTGATGCTAGATAGCGGTTTAAATACTTGTAATGTACTCATGATATTTTGCAATTGTAATTGAGAACTTTATTCTCACACACTGTGCAGAAAAACTAACAAAGAATATATATATATATATATATATAGAAACACCATAACATATTCACAGAACGGTTGTAAAATAAGGCAAAATGAATGAGATAAAACACATACATAATTATAAGTTGATGCCAGACTTTCTTACACATAATGCAAAATAGTTAATGATCAAATAAATTAGGAATATGTGGTAAAGGCACATTTTAAGAATATATAAGTCGGTCGATGAGCTCCGTGAGTATTAGAGTTTGACTGTGCTTGAAAGGATCAAGGGCTTATAGAAGCTCACCCTAGCTAACCAGGATATACTTGCAAGTGGTGCATTTGTATTTCAGACAAAATCTAGGTTTGGTATGGGAGAACTTAGCAGTGTTCTTCCTTTTCACACATGCACCTGCAAGAAACAGTGAGAAGAGTTATACTTTTGAAGAAACACTGAGAAATTGGAATTAAGAATGGGCATACCATACCAAGTAGTACATAGCTCCTCCTTGAAGACCATGCAAGGTGAATCCCTGTTCGTCCACAAGGACTGGTTGCCCTGAGGAATGAACCAAAAATGCATTTTCACCGAACAGTGCCTTCACATTTATAGGCCCCATAGGAGCGTCAAATGGAACATCATTAATAAATACACTACTATATAAAGTGGCATTACAGTTGTTCATTCCCGATTCTGCACACAAACAATTTTCAACGATCTAAACAAGTAAGAAATGTCGATTCTGCAGACACATATTTATCAAAGAACCAGCAGCTCGGCAAAAACAGTAACAAGTCTTAGCTACTATGTTTGGAAGCTCTTGTTTTATAATGTAAAATACTCGTATCATACCCGTGGCTCGATGAATAACAGAGCTGTCGTTTAGGGTTGATGGAAGCAGGTTTTGATTGGAGTTAAAGTTCTCTGCCGCCCGAAGCTGATCGAGATATAAGGGGTAAGCGTGTGGTTCATTCATCGGGAATGTGGGACTAATATTGGCATTGACATTGACATTGACAGGATATGATGATATGCCACCTTCGTTCCACAAGTGGTTGGGGTACTCATCACTGCGGCCACTGAATCCCTGCTCATGACCATGACCCACATAATGCATGGAAAATGAAGCAGAAGAGGACAATTCTGATCCACCATTGCCACCTGTATTGTTGTATTGATCAATTAATGAAGATGAAGGCTTTTGTGCGCTTTTAGCCTTGTCTGCACAAGCCTGAAGATGACGTTGTTTTTGTTTGGTTCTGGATTTTCTATTCTGGAACCAATAGAAGACATTAGCTTCTCCCACCTGTCCATATTCTTGAAGTTGCATCCTGATCTTCTGTATTTCCTCTCTCTATGGATTCACTATTCCAGAATTGAATATGCTCTCCAAAATTCGAATCTACTCGGCCTTCGGATTCCATCTAGGTTTTGGGTCTGGGTTCCTCTCCTCCTCCTGCGATTGTGATCCTGTCACCAATAATATATATATATATTAATTGCCTGTAATATCGAATTTCATATAAAATGGCTCCAGATATGAACTGACATGATTGAAATTGTGGAAGGCACACATTTGAAAAAACCCTAAATCGGTAGGAGTAAAAATGAAAACACTAGGGTAGAATTAGCGCTAACCTTCATTAGAGGAGGAGTTTTGGGTGGAGATATTTGTAGAGGCGGTGATTTGGTGCCATTGATGTTGCGGGGCTGAGGGCTTCACTTTGAACAGATTTGGCCAATGCCTGTTGGAAGTCATACTGACTAACCTGCAGAAACTCCCCAGCTACTGTTATTTTGCCTTACAAAGATACTGATACTGTCTGAATATGAACACGCAAAGTGATGAATATGAACTCCAAATGCTCAGAATACAAAGCTCCTACTCCTGCTGCTACTAGTTACTCTGAAACCACAATTTAATGAGATGAAAACCCTTGTTAGACAAGAGCCATTAATATCTTTGAAGAAGAGAGCTGTGCGGGGCAGAGGTTGCTTCTTCTGATCCAACACCATCAATTGGGAAATGGCAGCAATTAAACCGTGTGAAAGGGCGAAGGGAGGAGGTAGTTGAAGGGTGCAATTAATAATAATGGGTATTGAAAGTCAAAGAGAAAGAAACGGGTGGCAGAAATTGAACATAATTCGTAAATGCTAAGGTCGCTGCCGCCAAGAAAACCAATGGGCTTTCAAGGCGCATCACTTACTTCCCTAATATTTCGCAAATCATATAAATCGTGAACCACTGCACTCGGGACTGTCAAGGGAAAAAGTGAGAACGGAGGACGGAGAACGAACGGGGAATCTTATTATGTGATAAGGTTTTGGGAGGGCTGTCTGGTGTGATTCCGACATGAATTGTCGGTGCCAGGTGCTGACACTATGCCCATGTGGCGCCTCATATGCCACGTAATCATACAAAGGGACAAATAATTGAATTGGACGGAGTTTCTTCGAGACAGCTCACCCCGCTTCTGTGTTGCATCGCCATGTAACATTTATGTGCCTCTGCTCGCCTTTAATGCCCTTTTTCAATCTACATAAATAATTCTTATCGATACCGGTTTTCCTGCCGTTTCACTCCTCGATGCTTCATTTCTCTCGAAGTGTGCTACAATTATAAAATGCTTGGCTTTAATTGTTACGTTATTTCTTATTTCTTTTTCTTTTCTTAAATTAAAAAACAAAACTTCATTAATAGAAAGGATAAAGTACAATGTTAATCTTACAAAAAGTGGGTGGTATGATAGGACACTCTAAAATATTATATAAGAGGCAAAAGATCAAGAGAATTCGACCACACGTAGGCTAGGTTGTTAACATTTATAGCATATTAAAAGAGATTTGTTCAATCAAAAATAAGAGAAATTATACACTCGTGGCAAACATGACCACCGGTGGAGGTAGTGGCAGAGGGCTATCGTGTTCAGTTGTCTCACCTTCCACTAGTACTAGAAAGCAACTAATCTAAGTTGTCTTCCCACCCATCTTGAGTGTCTTCTTTGTCTTCCCATTTAGGGGAAATTACTAGAGTGACACTGACGAACTTACTAGAGGGGGGTACCCCATGTATCACCGCCAGAATCATTGTTGGTGCCACATTACCAACAAGAGGAACATCCCAACTAATGTGACTAACACCGCCGACGCCACCACTGAAATTCCTTCTAATCCTCCCCCCAACCCCCTCAAAAAAGAAAAAAGAAAAAAGAAGGAAGGTGGGTGAGAGATTGGTTAGTAAGTTTTTTGTCTGTTTTGTGAACAGATTGGGGAAGACTACGTTCACAAGCCTAATTAGGGGAGCTTTGCTACAAGAAATTAAGTGTCTCATCGCTGACCACGCATGGTGCAATCCCCAATGCTCTATAAGAATTTGCATATGTTCCAAAGAATAGGAAGACTTTTTCCACTTGGACTGGATCCGGAATAACACATTAGCAAAGGCGAGAACTCTATTAGAAATAGACAAAAAAATTGCATTTGCATATGATTACAAAAAACATAATTTCTATCTTTCCAAATATGATAAAGAATATCATCTCAAAATAATTGTCAAATTTGGTTGTATTTTGCAAGTAAAGCATGGTCAAGTCCCAAGCAAGACCATTTCCCAAGTAAAAAAATAGGAAGAAAGGGTTAAAGCATGGAGTGAATCCATTTCCAAGAATATTGGGCAAAAAGACAAAACCAAAACAGATGCTTGATAGTCTCAACTCAATGTTACAAGCAAGGAAAATAGGGTTTGCAATTCCGGTGTGCTTAATCCTTTCTCCAACTTGGAGACCATGGTAAATGATGCACTAGATAAAGTGAGACTTCTTAGGTTTAGTAGGAATTTTTCCAAAGCTTGTTAAACCGCCTAGCCGAAACCTATTGGGAGGAGATGATGCTTCACTAGTGATTTAAGGAATCAAAGTGAATTTCACGAGCAACAAGCAAGATGTAACTTGATCTAGTGTCTATACCAAGTATAAAGGGGTGGCAATGACCAATTCAAGTTTCTTCACCAAGAAATGTGAGAAGAAACTCCAATTTTATGGAGGTGTTCATCCGAGAGATAGACTATGAATATTAGCAATAAGAGTGGCATCTTCATTGCTTAGCTAGAATTTTTGCTTAACATTGTTCGAAGGCATTCAATATTTGGTTTCCTTGTAGAATATGTCATTAAGAGCCTGTATCCCCTTTTTAATGGGTTGAAGACCTTTAATTGTGGGGATCATGCCAAGAAGAACATTATGTAATTGGATGATGGGTGACCACTAAAATGATTGCAAACCTTCTAGCACTACATATGTTACACATCTCTTGACTGACACATGGATCGTTATGTTTGGACTTACTATTTCCACTATTGCCAACATACCCAATGTTCAACATATTCTAGTTTCTCCTAGTGGACACAATCTTATTGTTTATACACATCCTACTTGTGTAGTTAGGATCTTGGAATCCATAGGATTCTCCCATCATTTTATTGACATTGTTCTATAGTAGCTGATTGGATAGATCACCATGACATTCACATGTGGGTTCATACTACCCCCTTGCTACCCGATGACACACTCTTGTTCTAGGTTCAAACACAACTATTGAGGGCACATTTACTTACATGGACCTTACTTTGCATGCATACAATTGGGGGAAACCTTGCTCCCCTCCACTAACTATTCTATTTCATTGTCACATATTGGCAAAAATTCAATAATACTAGCTCAAATCTTGATAGGATGTACATCATTTCCTTCTAATTCTATTCTATGTTGCAAATTACTTATCATGTTACCTGGATTTATAGTGTTTTAGCATTTCTCCATACACACATGTGTGTTCCAATGGTACTTTTTTAGGTGAATGTAAATCACTTATAGGTTTTTACACAATGTATGATGCTTAGCATTGTTCCATACCAGTCCCATTGAGGCTCCTAGGGGCACATATCTTTTCTATTTCACTATATTTAGGTTCAATCATTGCAATATCTACTACTTTCATTCATATTTCCAATTGTATACATTGTGGCATACTATCAATTTTTTCTAACATGCTAATGGGTGCTTCATGTGTAGCATTTGTATTGCAAGCCTACTTCTAATCATGGTTCTCTAATTTTCTTATATCTTGTCTTCTTTGTTTGTGTCTTGATTGTCATTGTTTGCGGGCTATGCCCTATGCTTCATTGTTTGTTTTCTTGTATCACCTTGAAGGATTTGAGTGTCTTGCGACATCCTGAGTGGTGTCCCATGTATTCAACCAGCTACTTGCTATGTCTTTTCCATGTTAAGTTGTGTATTTCAAATTGTTTCTATTACGTAATGTATAATCATTTTTACCAACATTTTTCACTAGCCTTTTCCCATTGTTTGCATGCACAATGTTTGTTACCATGTGTACTCCCTATTCCCCCTACAGATTTGTTTTTCAGACGTGCACATCAGTTTCATCTTTCCTTGTTTGGATTGTGCCCACCTTTTTCATCTCATGCACCCCAAAAAGTAGGGGAAATACTTGGTGACTATTTCACCCTCTCAATATTTTAAAGATGAGACACAAAATGCTAAAATAAAATCGGGATAAATAAGAGCTAATAAACAAGTTTAGAATAGCAATTGGGCCTAAAATTAGTATAGGATGGAAATTCCCAAAATAGACATGAGTGATGGGAACTAGTGTCCCACCTAGGTGAACCTGTCGTGGGGCCAGAAATAGCTACAATACAAAATTAGTAGGTTCTCAATGAAAAAATATTCCAATTTCCAACATCACATGCTCGGTTACAAGCTACAATCAAGAACAAAATTAGTGACACATTACACACTTTGAGCAAATTAACTAATTACTTCATTTTTTCTTGGGATCATTTGTGGCAAGTTTTTATTTCTATAATAGCGCAATCCATGGTGAAACGTTAAAGATTGGAGGGAAAATGAGATGGATCTCCCAATACTCTCCCCTTAGGGATAAAACACACAAATCCTTAGTTTCGTGACAAGATGTTCAAATATTTAGTTTCACGACAGAATGCTTAAATCCTTAGTTTAGTGAAATGACACTTAAATCCTCACTACTATTCCAACCATCTCCAAGGAAACAAACATACAGGATTTTTTTATCTTTTCTCTTACGACACATGTGTATTCTATCCTTAATTCACTTAATTTTCAATACACATTTATATTTTAACATGTACTAAGTTAAAGTTCAATTTTATTTATCATGACCATTGGCTACACTAATTTTCTTTCACAAGTCCCACCTTACTTCAATAAAAGGGAAACACACAAATGGAACAAGGAACAATATCAAGCACAAGATGCTCGAAAAAGGAAATATCCAAGTAACACGTGCATACATCACTTCTACCATGGATGTAAGGTCACCCCTAGGATCCTTATCTTCGCTTATAGATTTCATGATACACACTTCACAATCTCCATGGGGCATAGTATCGAGCATATTCCTCATTCGACACGATATTGATTACAACTACCTTCGAATCTCCACAAGGTATGCTCTTCTTATCTATTTTATGCTACCGAATATTCATTCACTAGCATAAAGCGGGAAAAATTTAGTTAGGATATCACACACTTTCTATTTACATCAGGCCTCTAAGTATGTCATTATATGCATGATTCCTAAGTGAGAAAACTAAACATTAACAACACATGTTTTGATTTTACATTACTTTATCCTCTTACACACTCTTCTTATTTTATTTTCTAGAATGACCACTTTACTCTTAAACACTAGACAACATATGGAATAGTTGTGTATTTACGGTTATATCCTCAAGCATCACGGACAATACCACCCATTAGGGATAGAAATGCCCGAGTACTTTTGTCCCCTTTGGGTGCTTCTATCTGTTTCTTGATTTTCAAATGCCACATCTTTTGGTACCTTTTCCAAAATATTTATTATTACTTTCAGTCATCTTTTGTTGTTGTTAATGAAAAAAATCAAAGAAGGGAATCTCTCTCTCTCTCTCTCTCTCTCTCTCTCTCTCTCACACACACACACACACACACACACACACACACACACACACACACACACACACACGTGACTTACTCATTATTATTATGGGATGGATAACTTTGGACTAGTACTTACTATCTATTACTTGGGAAAAGAGCAACATGCAAGAAATAATTTTGGGTTGCATTATTCGCTACATATAAGAGGTTATTTCTGAATTTCATCATACATTCATCTTGGGGGAAAATTAGTTGTAGTCCACTATCATGGTGCAACAAGCACAAGGGAAATCTAGTTTCAAGGACATAATTCAATCTCTCTCTCACACACACACACACAAGAATTACATAGAGTTTAAAATGTAGTGCAATGCTTAATGTCAATCACATTGGGTTGACCTCTAAGGTCACTCTGACTCAAGCATATGCATATTTCATTTCATCTTAAGAATATATATTTGATTTCATCTAATGTGTGTTTGAGCCTTGTGCATGTAGCAAAGGTTTGTTTTGCAGATACATGTGTGATAGAAAAACCCTACAAAGAAGTCATAACAACAAATAGTAAAGTGAATTTAATATTGACAAAACCTCAAAATATCATAAATGTATCTATCACCAGGCACTAATGCCCACATCTAGACACACTCTTGTCAAGTACTTTCCGACACACCTTAAGATCACAATTTTCTAGACATGGCATAAACAACTCAGATTAAGCCTATTCCACCCAATTCCCAGTCTATAATAATCCCAAATATTTAGATATAAGCTAATTCACTCTTATATTACTATTACTTCCACTTTCTTGTCTTATATTACTATTACTATTACTATTAGATCTATCTTGTTACTATTATATCTATTTAATCAAATTCCTCTTATAAAGATTTAAATTTATTTAAATCACCAAGCAACTCTGTGGAATCCTTTATTTCCATAAAATCTATCCCATAACAATCCCTAAAGTGTTTCTCAAGTTTTTTATAGGTAGCTTTGGAGGGTGGACAACAAGAGGAATAATGTTTGTACCTAATTAAATTATGTCATGGAAAGCACACAATTAGTACATAAGATGTGATGCTTTGTTATAGGTAATTATTATGATTTAATCAATTCACAATTAACCATACAAAAGGATATAATAATTCATTAATACTTGTAACAATTATAAATGACGATACAATAGCTCAAATATAAAATAGGACATAAAAAATTAGTCATTTGTGCATGTCAAGGTAGAAGATATCCAATCGTGGAGACATGTGGAAATAGAAAATCATAAGTTGAATATGCTTCATTATCGTGTTAGAACCGGAAATTGAGTTGGTGCAAGATCATAATAAGTATATATGATCTTGATTGTACATATGCATTTTTGGACCATTTTTAGTTAAAGTTTACATCTTACTATTTCATCTTCTTATAAAAAAAAATTCATTGTATGTCGCTCTTGCTTGCACAACCTCGGAATGGCCTCTAATAACTCGCATCAAATTAAAACCCTAGAAACCTATAATCCATGTCATAATAACATTAGATAACCAAAACAAAAAAATAATGTATGTCATGAGGTTGGACTACCCTTAGTAGTCCACCTTTTGAACCAATCCAACTGTTGCACTACATGCCCATGTGTGGGATGAAGCCTCATGTAGTACTCATAGGTGTTTTTGCAAGTGTGAGTGTTATCAAAGCCAACGCCCTATGAGTACCCTTATGACACTCGACACAAATATAGTTGGATAACTATAGAATAGAGAGTGTACCTAATGTTATAGTAGTTTTCTTCAATTGTGTGACTTAACCCTTTGTTTGTTGAAACTCTTTGAAAAAAATTTAGAGTGACTTTTCTCTTACTAAGATATAGTTGTATGACCTTTGCATGCTTGGAAATGGAGGTGCCTATAATATTTGACCTAGTTAAGATCATAAAACTATTAATAATGGGCCTTCACTAAATTAAGTGCAATTAATTTACAAAGATCTAGGATATCTTTAAGTGATCTTAGAGTGATATTTTCTATAATAATTTCTAAGAGTTCCATGTGAGTAATGAGATGATATTAACTTTCTTATATAGACTTTTGTAAGTGAAACATTATAATAACGCCAACCCTAGGAAAATTAAACAAAATGATAAAGAAACACTTATTTCAAAATCTGGACATATTCCGTTGAATCGACTCTAATATTACAAGTTTTGGAAGAAATCTATCTCCATTTTTGTTTATACTTGATTCCATTAGTAGCAATATTGGATTCCAATATTGTCATTATTAGACTTATTCGAGTTCCAATTTTGATGATATTGGATTCCAATTTCGCTATTATTGGCGGTTGTTAACTATCATAAGGCATGAGACCGTAAGATTAATAAAAATAAAAAAATTATTAAAAATTCTTGCAAAAGCAAGTTTAAAGTGCAAGCCTCACAATTTGAAAAGGAGATGCTCACACTTTCCTCACACTTTGAAAGTGCAAGCCTCAATGTAAGGTTAACGAGTAACTAACTATTATAAGGCATGAGCCCATTGGATTAAAACTAAAATAAAAACTAATAATAAATTCTTGTAAAAGCACGCTCAATATGTGAGCCTCACACTTTTAGAGCACGAGCCTTGCACTTTCAGAGTGCGAGGAAATTACGAGCCTCACACTTTGAAGTGTGAGGATCATAATTTCAAAGTGCAATTCTCCTAATTTCAAAGTGCAAGGCTCACACTTTCAAAGTACAAGGACTCACGCTTTCAAAGTGCGATGACTCACACTTTCAATGTTGGAGTCATTATGTGCATCCTTGATATTGGCATTGGCCTCAAATGTTAATGGTGTTATTTTGATTTTTGGTCAAACTTACAATAAAATTAAGTGCTCATATTTGTTATGATTCTCTCAAAATATGACCTTTTTGTTTGATATTATAATAGTGAAATTATTGAAGCAAAATATCGAACTTATGCCAGTTGGTCATTCTATTTGGGTTAAATTTGAAAATTTCTGAAGATACGTGGTAGAAGTAATTTTGTTTTGGTAGACATTTAAGTTTTCTTATCTCAGTCATAACATTGAAACAACTCAAGTCTTCTTCTCTTATATTGTACACGACCTTAAGTTTACTACTGCTTATTATTATAAATTATATCTCAGATTTATCATTAAAAGGTGACAACATCATTGGGAGCTATGTATATCACAAATTCAATTACTGTGAAAGAAAGTAGAATTTATGCTTGTAAATTGTTCCATTCTCTATATAAATGATGAGTCACTTACTTCCATTAGGAAGAAAATGAATTAATCCTTAACACAATGCAAGTAAAATGTTTATGAGAAACATAGTCAAACACCCTTAGAGATACATTGAACCAATATTGTATGGTTTACATCAATCAAAAGACACATTGTGCCACAATTGTATTATTTGTGAGTCAAGAATTGCCACCACCTTTTTCCCAGTGTTGGACACTGTGAATGAGCCACATTTGCATCACACCCCTCATTTTGGAATAATGCTTTTCTTGAATCTGTTTTCTCAAGTCCCCCTCTTGTATCCCATTCTCTTATCCTTGTATAATTTGAGTAGATCTTCATGGTTTGATTCAATTGATATCTAACTACTCAGGCCCTTGTTGTTCTTGAAGACTTTGATTGGAATATAATTTTCAAAGAATCTAAAATCCAAATCAATGAACTGTACTTACACAATCCAAATCAATGATGCATGTTCTAGAGAACAAAGAAAAAATGGAAATATTTTTTAGGGTCAAACCAAAGGTATATACTTTTCTCCTTCTCTCCTTTCCCTCCACTGAGCACACTGGTTTGGAGAACGAATAGCTTCCCACGCCTAAGAACTCAAAGTATATCTCATCTTGATCTGAGTTATGTGATGATAGATGTAGCTCAAAATAACACAATTGATGTGTCACACACAAACAAAAGAAATCATTGTGAAAAGTATGGGAACATGATTGTGGGAAAAATGGTGCAATCTCCGGTACCATATTTATTCGCATAATGAAGTTCCCAATCAAATATGTTCGTTTGGATTAGAATCCTATACATGCACTGCCATTAACCAGTGACATCTACCACCATGGAAAACAACAATATTCATTCAAAAATATCACTGAAACATATGATAGGTTTCCTTAATACCATCTTAACCCTTAAAATTTCATCTAATATTCCCAAGTTTCAGATACACTGAGATAAGTTGAAATAGTTAATAAAAAATATTGATAAGAAAAAAATAATAATACAACAATCTACTTATGCACATAAAAAAAAATCATCCTAAAACAGAGGAGATAAAATACATCGTGAGGCATATGAGACGAGGATGTTAGTATAATAATCTACTTATGCACCTAATTCAAAAATTCAACCTAAAACAGATTTGATAGGAGGATGAAAACAACTCTTAACATGTAGGACATGAAAAATATCAGACCAGAATGAGATACAACCAAATAATAGGAATCATAGATGCAATCAATATAAATAATTAAGGGAAAAACCAAATCAATTGACATAAAAGAGAGAAAATAGTTTAAATTTCCTCTCCTCTCCTCTCCTCTATTCACCAATTTCTATCTCAACCAAGTCAACCAAATCATAAGGTTAATATTTTCCTCTCCTCTCCTTTCTTCTGTTCAAAATTTCTATCTCCTCCAATTTAATTTAGCAATGGGTAGAAATTGGAAATTGGAAATAGCTATGGCCATGGAAAACATTGGCAAAGTGATATCCATGGCCACGAAAAAAATTAGTGTGCTAAGTTTTTCGTGCCATGCCCGAGCACACCCCTAACCAAAATGCACCTAACACACCTAATATGGATTTAGGGAACTGGGAACACAAATAGCTAGGTGTTCGACCAATATTCAATCAACTCCTTTCAAAGTGATGACCATGGCCACAAAAACATTGGTGTTATGAGTTTAGATGTTCCATACCACATGACACCCCCACCACAACGCACCCCACATGACTCGGGATGGATTTAGGGAATTGGGAAAAAATATAGGTAGGTGTTTGACCTGACCTTCTTCTGGTCCTATTGTCACAAGGCAAAATTGATAGCCATGGCCATGAACAACATTGACATGATGATTTTTGTGGTGCCATGCCATATTTCACCCCTAGCCATAATGCACCCTACATGCTTGAGACAAATTTAGGGAATCGGGAACAAATATAGGTAGGTGTTTGTCCCCTGCCTTCTTCTAGTCTCAATGTCACAAGGCTAAAGTGAGGCATGGATACAAACAACATTGAAGTTATAAGTTTGGTGATGTCATGCAACATTGCACCCCCTAGTGCACTTCCCAACCATAGCACACCCCCATCCACAACGAACCCCCAAGCCATAGTACACCCCTTAGCCATAACGCACACCTTTTCCATAGTGCCCCTTAACCATAGTGCACCCCCAGCCATAACACACCCCTCACCCACATTGTACCCCCAAGTGTATCCCCTAACTATAACACAAAACATAGACCAAGTTGTACCCCCAAGCCACAACGCTCCCCCTAAGGCACCTCCTACCCACAAATCACCCCTAAAGCACCCCGAGCCAAAACAAAAACATAGGAAGTAACACACCCCTAGTCCTGACACATATTTAGGGAACTGGGAAATAATATAACAAGGTGTGTTTAAAAATAGTTGTAATGTAATGTGGAGTAATAACAAGTTTTTATAGTAAATGGTTGAAGATACTTAAGTGGAGAGTTTAAGTGAACGTGCATTTTACTTTATTGTGTATGGTAAGGAGAAAATTAGATGAGACGTGGTAAGAGTGAGAGGTTAACATTGAAATTAGGTGAATTGAAATTGGAATGGTCCCCAAGATGCTGAGTTGACCTAGAATGGCAATTTACAAAAATTTTAAGCATCTCGTTCCCATTTCTCATTCTCATATTTTTAAATGCGGATCAAAAATAGAACAAAAAAGTGGGTGAAGGGGTGAATCATGACCAAATAAAGCATTGATTTTCCATTCAAATCAATGCATGAAGGGCTATGCATAAACAAGAAGGTCCATTTCAGAATCCAATGCCTTGTCACTTCAATCCCCACATCTTTTTGCTTGTTGTGAGAAAAGACGTTCAAAATTACAGATGGGGAAACATATTTAGGGAATTGGGATCTAATATAGCTAGGTGTTTAACCCATACTTCTTATGGTACTCATGTCAAAGTGATAGTGATGGCCATGAAAAAATTGACATCGAGTTTGGTGGTGCTACTATGATCAATTCCATGTTATAACACACCCCCATACCTGAGTTTATAGAAAATGAAATCAAATGACTATCTGACACTAAAACAAAATTGAAAGACCCAATTGGTTCCATTGTTAGACACTTATTAGGATCTCTCTTGTAACAGTCTTTCACACCAAATTCTAAAATATTACATCCAGTTAGGTGAGTGTTGAGGAGAAGAAGGGATAAATATTAGCAACCGTTAGGCTATTAATTACCTTTCCTACCAATATAATTTATGATCAATCACCGAAGAAGGGATGAGGAAGATTAAAGTGGAACTTGAAAGATGAGATGTTTGACATCTCTGTCAATGAGTTTGGTGGGTACTTACAAAAACATAGAATAACAAAAGAAGTTGGAAATTGGAAACGCAATGATCGGAAGTTGGAAGTATCCTTTGTTGACTAGGAAGGAAAGTCTATGGAAGTTGGAAGCATCTCATTCCCCTTTCCAATTCTCATATTTTTCTATGTTTGTTACACACTAGGACAACATCGCATGATGCAGGAAACAAGTGAAAGGCAAAGTCACGACCAAAGAAATCACAGATTTTCCATCGGAAGCAAGGCATAAAAGGATCTACATAAAAAATAACAAATATTTCGGACCCAAGTGCCGACTCCCTCACTCCCCCATATCTTCTTACTACTTAAAATCCTAATATTTATGATAAAAGACATTGAAAATTATAGGGAGGAGAAAAATTTAGGGAATTGGGAACAAATATAACTAGGTGTTTGACCTAGCCTCATTCTGGACCTCCTTTCACAAGGAAAATGTTATACCCGTGGCTAGGAAAAACATTGGCATGTTGAGTTTGGTGGTACAATGCCTCAACTTTCCCCATCCATAGCACACCCCCATGCCTAAGACATATTTTGGGAATTGGGAACAAATATAGTCGGTGTGTTTGACCCAAAGATCCTACTAGTCCTCGTGTCACAAGGAAAATGTAATAGCTATGGCCATGAACAACATTAGCATGTTGAGTTTGGTGGTACCATCCTACAGTGTACCCCCTACCCCGAGTTGGATTTAGGGAATTGGGAAAAAATATAGCTAGGTGTTCGACAAAGCTTCCTTTTGGTCCTCCTATCACAAGGCCAAAGTGATAGCCATGGACACGAACAAAATTGGTGTGGTGATTTTGGTGCTACCATGCCACAACACACCCCAAGCCATAACACACCCCCATGCCTATGATGATTGAGTGAATTGGGAACAATTAAAGCTAGGTGTTTGACCCAACCTCCTTCTGGTCCTCCTATCACAAGGCTAAAGTGATAGCCATGGTCACGAAAAAATTGACATGTTGATTGTATTGAAGCTACTATGCTCAATTCTATGCCACAACACACCATCCATAGCGATTTTATAGAAGATGACTAAATTTATTGTCGACACTAAAACGGAATTGAAATTCCCAAAGAATTTGATATTCACATGGTGGTTTGGGAAATAGCAGAGCACTAGATTCATCTAAAACTTTGTCAGAATTCAATGTTGGCACAATGACGATGGAAAAGTGTTGAGAATCAATCACACTAGAATGATGTTGGAAACATGATTCGTAAGTGGCTTGAAGTAATACGGGAGCTTGAATTATTTGGATCTCTCTAGTGAAAGTCTTTCAGGCAATTTTGAGTCACTCAACATTTAATAAAACATAGACAAGAAATCACCTCGCGATTACAACCATACTCAATACCTACCCTAAGCCCGTGTTAAGGTCAAGATTTTCATATTCCAACACAATATTCTAAGGATAACTACAACTAAGGTCAATTTTTATTTTATTGCGTTGATGTAACATAACATCAACATCAATGATACACATCTATGTGACAGTACTTCAATGTACAATAATACGTTTACGTATTTCATTATTTTATTTGTGTTTGTGTTAAATGTTATTCATGCGGTTTTAATTGTGGAATATCAATCATATTTTCCATGAGGGTATTAATTAATATTAATCATAATGTCCTTGACAGATTGGAAATGGTCAAGTGTGAAATATTGGATTAGATTGTATCATTAATGTCACTCATTCTTCCATTTAATGACTATGCTCTATTCTCATGTGTGAACAAGCATACGGGAATTTTCGATGTGTTGGCCAAGCTTTCTATTTTCTTATTTTTCCTTATGATTTTTTAGAAAATGGAGTTTTCCATGCTTCCTCTACTTCTATTTTTAGTTTAGTTCATGAGATTTCCTTTTATTCTAGTATTTCAAAGCATAGAATAAGTTTATTCTTTTCATTGATTTTGAACAATCTATGGAAGACATTGAAAATATTTTGGGAGAGAAATATATGCAGCTATCTAGTCATACATGCATAAATTCAAAAATAGATGCTAAGTTTATTGAGCACATTTTGATCATTAATCCTGATAAATGTAAGGTAGTGGCTATGGGTTGAAAATGGATTCACCCAAAACATAGAGTGGGTATGGAGACAGATGTTGAGAAAGCATGTCTTGCTTCATGGCCCTTGTTCTCGACTAAATTAGCTCATCAAGTGGACTAGGTGGACAAGTCTGCTTTCATGGAATTAGGAAGGAGAGTGGAAATTCTCAATTCCTTTTCGAATCGGTGATTAATTTCTATAAGAAAAAGGAACCTGGTGTCGTTCAGCTACCTTTTATTGATTTGTCCTCCATGTCTACTTTTCTCTCCATGCTTGCGTGTTGGTGGGAGATTTTGCACGCCTCGGCATTGTAGGTGTATTATCAGCTATTTTCTGAGGTTGGGACAAGCTCCCCAGTAACGTCACTCAAGATGTTTGAGGTTGGGTCTGTGGCGGTGCATCTGATCAAAATCATAAACATATGTTTTGACTCTAAAGTTTGAGTGGGAAAAGGATGTTTTTCTTTTATTTTTATGTACATAGATGTAAATATTATAAGGATGTAATCAATCATATACCATTAGGTGCATAATACATTTTTGTAAGCTTATAACATTTACTTATAAAAAAATCAGCTGATATAAAGGTCATAATCACTCTTGAGACATTACATATGTGTGTTTGATTAGTTTTCATTATTTCTTTAAAGTTATATTTAATTTTAATATTCCTTTCCAATTAATTCATCTTTACATAATTTTATTTAATGAAAAATGGAAATTTTTATTTGATTTTATGAGGTCAAGTAACGTAAGTAATTTACACTCAAACTATCAAACACTCTGCATAACTGTCTAGATATTAAGAAACATGTAATGAGTTAACACCCAAGATAAGATTATTTCTTCAAAGTTAAAATTAAAAAACATGCAGTGATATTAATATGGATTATGTGCATTTGATTAGTTATTTGATAGCTATTTTGAAAATAAAAATTGCTTGAGCCTATTGGTCACTAAGCCATTTCTTTCAATAAGTAATCTAGCTTAGCGATCACTAAGATTTTTATTTATTACAAACCAATGTGTATTACAAAGAACGGATGCATAGGTCTGACCTTAGTAGTTACTACGATAATAGAAGAGTGTTAAAAACCACAAAATTCTAACTGAACTTTAATCTGACCAATACGATATAATGTTATTATACCAAATCCCACTTTCCTAAGAAAATTTAATTTGACATGTCTCCACATCATGATGTTGTATGAGTACCCTATAAATTTTGTTAATAATCATATTTTTTTCGACTAGGGAAAACCATCCATAGCCTTTGAGAGTACGAAATGTCTGTTACACAAATATTTCTCACATAAATAAGTAAAGGAAAAACCTAACTGCTAAGATATACTACTATGATTTGTTATTCAATCTCTATTTTCAAAATTAAGAATTTTTTGATCCTAGCGGCTGCTAAGCCATTCCTTTCAATAAGTAATGGAGCTTAGCGGTCGCTAAGCATTTTATTTTATGTACACCAATGTGTATAACAAAGAAAAGATGCAAAGTTGTGAGCCTAACAATCACTAATTTGAGAAAATATTTTTTACGATGACAAAAAAATAACTGAACTTTAAATCCATCCTTTAGGACATAATGTTATTATACATAATGCATCTTTCCCCAACAACATGTAAGATGACATGTCTCTACACTATGATGTTGTATGAGCACCCTATAAACATTTTTAATAAACATCTTTCTTCCGACTAGGAAAATCCCTCCATATCCTTCGAGAGTAAAAAATGTCCATTACACACATATTTCTCATTGAAATATATAAAGGAAAATGCCTAGCGATTGCTAATATATATTACTATGATTTGTTATTCAATCACTATTTTCAAAATAAGAAATTGTTTAACCTAGCGATTCTTTAAACCATTCCTTTCAAGTAATTATCCGAGTTTAGAAGTCACTAATCATTTTCTATGATACAAACTAATTTTTGATCCAATGTAAGTAATGAAGATTATTGGTTAGGAATTTTCCTATATATGAACTAATATGAATTATGTGTTATAGAAAATATAACTTATGAGAAATATATACATCATGATACCTCTCGAGGGTATGCATTGTAGCTCTTAGGTGCGCTAGGGAATGTATATGCAATATGATATGATTGTAATTAATGAAAAATACTAGCGAACCAAAGTTGTAATGATAGTTTTTAACATTGCTGGAAATCCATCCTAGGAATTATAGAGGCTAGTGACCACTAGGCTTCTCCTAGACAAATAAATGGACAACATAAGACATGTAAAGTTGTTCATTAACACCTATTGAAAGGAATAACTTAGTGGCTGCTAAAACCTAAGGATTTATTATTTTAAATCCGGTGTTGGAATAACAAATCATAGTAATGGAGCTTAGCGGTCGCTAAGTTCATTCCTATATATAACTTATGATGTGAAATACGTGTGAAGCGGAAAATTATGTTTTAGTTTTTCTACTGTAAAATGTAACTAACACCAAAATATTGACAAACACAAGAGATATTAGAAATTTCATGCCATGTGTCAACATTTTAGTTGGTGCCATTTACATAATAATATGATGGTTTTTAATAGGTTATAAGTATTCTATAGGAATTTATTTAAATAAAAATTTCTTTATAAATGTGTCAATTATATTTTTGCCTAAATATCTGGTTCAAACTTGCCACGTGGAACATTTTATTTGAATAATTATTTTAAATTAGCATACTATATCTAACAATATTGAATTTGAATTCAATAAAAATTAATAATAAATGTGCATATATTACTCTATTACACTTTAAAACTATGTTTATAAAATTTTACTTCAATTTTGTTATTATATCTTTTTATTATGCTTATATTAATATTTATCAATGCCCCACGAGTTCAAAAAGAAATATTTTTGTTGTCCCACTCGTTTTAAAAGAAAATTTTATAATATTTATTTCCTCTTATCCCCTGCAATCCTCGCATTAAATGAAAATATTGATGAGGGATAATTTCAAATTTCAAATTTTGAAATCCCCGCGGTAAATGAGAATATTTGAAATTTCAAAGTCCCTGCACTTTCACTTACAAAGGGGGAAATTCATATTTTCTAATTTTCATATCCAAAAATTTATTTTGTGGTATGTATGATTTTGTTAAATACCTCAAGCAATATAGATTATGGTTTAATTTTATTTTGGGATTGCAAAAAGAATCTCTTGAAATAAGAATACAATACACACATGCACTAGATTTCAAGTCCGAGTGCATGAATCCTAGACATTGTTTGAAGGAGCATTGAGGAAGTGATTATAATTTCATTTGCAGGAAGAAAAAAGAGGAAAGAAAAAGTGATTGTGGATAGATCACATGTCCGAGTGCACTAATTTTGACCATTTTTAAAAATATCGATTCCAGAGAAGGAGACACACAAAGGATGAATTCAAAAGATGTAAGAAAAAGAGAATGCGTATAGAATCTCGTGGATAGTTTTTTTGGAAGAGATGATGGAGGTTTAACATCATCAAGAATGTAATAATTTAAAATACTACTAAAACATGTATTTATCAAAATCATTTATTTTATTATGTGTACCTTAGTTGATGAAGGGAATTTTTAGTCACTATGTCTTCGCCAAGTTCTTATGTTTTGCACAAAAATATAACCCTTCTTTTCGCTCCTCTACCTTTACAGCCCATGTCATCCCGTTGTCAAACCGCCTTGCACTTTTGAAACCACATTTTCTATTCTACCCTAACCAAAGAAAATGAAATCCCATTTACAATTTTTTTCTTTCTGAAAACACAATTTTTCATTCTACCGTATCTCTTGTATCCATCTTTGTTAAATGGGTTCCCTTTTTTAGCCTTCTACATCTTGCTCTAGATTATTTCTTTTGTTCATTTTTCATTTTCCTTCATGTGATTTTTTTCGCGATAGTGATGGCCTGTCTCCCTAATTGTGAAACACGAGGTGCATATTCATTTTCTAAAAATTGTAATGGTTTGATTTAGTATAGTTTAGGTATTCATTATGACTTCCTTTAATGATTTTTATTAAGATGAAAGAAATAATCATGGCTAATTATTTCAATGTTCATTGTTTATATGGTTTCCGCGTTGATATATATTTTTAATTATATACATTTTCCCATGTAGAAATAGTCAAATGTAATGTCTTTAGCAAGATTTTTATGTAAAATAGAAGGTAAAAATATTATATATACATGTAAATATTATTAAATATAAATTTTAATCATTATATTTTTAAATATATATTTCCTTTTGCGAGACCTTATGTTATGCCAAAAAACCACATAGCTTTGTGTCCTCCACGATATAATTCTTTATTTTGAAGACCATTTTATGAAACTAGAAGTTTATTTCTAATTAAATGTGAACCCAGAGAATAATATATCTATATTCCTCCATCTAGTGAACTTGAAGGCTCACGGTTAATCAAATAAACCATTGTATAAATTTCTTCCGCCCCAAAATTGCAAGGGCAATTCGAGAATGTATCCTCATACTTCGGAACGCTCCATGATTGTCATGTTCATTCTTTCGCAACACCATTCTCTTGTGGTGTTCTTTGAACCAAATCCTTTCTCTACGTATTCCATTCACTAACAATAATCATTGAAATCTTTACTACGGTATTCACCACCATTGTCGGATCTAAGGCACTTTAACTTTAAATTTGATTCATTCTCAAGAAGAGATTTCCATCTTTTACAAGTTTCAAAAACATCATATTTATGTTTAATACAATAAAACCATACCTTTTTTGAAGCTTCATCAATGAAAGTAACATAACGCTGGGATCCTCAATGCAAAGCTACCTGAGTTGGTAATGTAGCCAAATTCTAAACAAACTTGATATACTGCAAATAATATGAAATCCAAAAGAAAATAGATCTCCTTTTTTTTATTGATTAATGAATTACAATGTTTTCTAAATAGGAAAACAACTCCCAAATTGAGTTTCTAAGAAAAATATAACTAACTTTGACTAAATCTACTCTAGGTGGCGGAAATTACTATTTTTAGCAATTTACTAGAACTTGCTATTCTTAGTAAGTTCACATGCTTATTTGTACGGGCACAAAAATTGCCACACATCTTCTACATTCATAAATTAGAGGAATTTCCAAATTTCTAACTCATAATGCAACTAATAGACTAAAATTAACTAATGCCCAAAAATAGGAAAACCCGAACTACAACTTAAATCCTAATTTTCAACCTCAAGATGGTGGATTTAGGGCCCAAAAATGTGCCAAAACTTTCTCCAACTAGTAGGGCCAATTGCTAGTGCGTTTGTCTCATCGAAACATGTGGTTTAAAAAAATAGACTCAAATGGACACCCAGAGCTCAAGTTATGACTTTGTCAAGTTCCTGTTAATTTTGACGCATCATTCTCCCCTACTTGGAAAAAAAAATCTCCTACAAGTTGTCTTCTTCAAAATGCTTCCATTTATCTCGCATCCAACTTCTTAATATCCCATTCGTGACCCAAGTATCGTCCTCTTTTTCTAGTCCTTTCCAATGTACCAAATATTTGTTGTATTTCCCATGTCGTGTGTCCATTGTTTTCTTATCTAGAATCGATCCACTTCTTCTTTCTTCTTCACCGGAACCTCGCCTCTAATCTACTACTTCATCAATAACATCCCCTTTTGCCTTTGTCCCCATGAAAAGAATACAAACTGAAACATTCTCCACCTCATGAGCATTATCATTTATTTTTTCATGATTTTGCAGGACCAATTTTCTTGTACTTGAGGTTATTGTAAGTTCATTTTGGAAACCTTTCCTTCCACAAATATACCACAGCCAAATCACCAATTGTAAATAATTTTCTCCATATATGCACATCTTCAATTTCCTTATACTTATCATTACTATTCTCTGACTTCTTCCGCACTTCTTCCTGTAATTGTTGAATATGTTCGAGGAAAATGCTTCGCATCATCATCGATTCTTCCATCAATCGGTAGTTGTAACAAATGTAACAACCCATTTGGATTACTCCCATACATAATTGAAAATGGATACTTCCCGTGGATCTATTTATGGAACTGTTATATGCAAAATCAACTTATGGTAATGCTAAGTCCCATTGTTTTGGATTTTCCCAACGATGCACCTTAATAGGTTTCCGAACTCGATTTACCACCTCTATTTTCCCATCGTATGAGGATGATAGGCCTTCGCTAAACTATAGTTGAGTTCCCAATTCTTCCATAAATATGCCGAGAATTGACTTAAGAACCTTGTGTCCCTATCTAAAGTAATCATTTTTGGAACACCATGTAAACAAACAACTTCTCTGAAAAACAAATCCGTTACTCCTATCACATCGTTGTTTTCTTGCAGGAAATAAAATGAACCATCTTAGAAAACCTATCAACAACCACAAAAATTAAGTCATTACCTCATTGTGTTTTTTGTAATCCAAAAAAAAAATCCATACTTAGATCTGTCCACAACCCTTTAAGAACAGGAAATGGTATATACAACCCTATATTATGTGCATGGCCTTTCAAGACTTGGAAAATTCAACACCTCTCCACATATCTTACCACATCTCTTTTCAACTTTGGCCAATAGTATTTCTCTGCTACTAAGGCTATCATCTTATCTTTACCAAAATTCCCAGCCAATCCTTCGCTATGCAACTCTTTCACTATATTCTCTCTCATAGACCCAACTGGAATACATAGTTGGCGTCCCTTGAATAGGTAACCATCCTATAAAATGTACTCATCCTGGACATCTCCTGCATTTTTTGACAATGGAAAAATTAACCTTTCAACAATATCCTTGAAATCATAATCAGAAGAATACAAACCCTTTATTTCTTCAAAACCCACCACCTCATTTTCCATAGTGGTAAAAAGAGTCACACGCCTACTCAATGCATCTGCAACTTGATTCTGTTTTCTGATTTATGTTTTAGAGAAAAATTATAACCTTGCACAAATGATACCCACTTTGCATGCCTCGCTTATTCAACTTCTTTTGTGTATTTACATACTTTAGGGCTATGTGGTCCGTAAATAAAACAAACTCCTTAGGCACTAAGTAATTCCTTCAATGCCTTAATGCTTGTACAATTGCATAAAATTCCACATCATAAGTAGAGTAGTTCTTTCTTACCTCATTCAATTTCTCACTAAATAAAGATATTGGCTTTCCACCTTGACTTAGAAAAACACCAATACCCACATGTGAGGCGTCACAATCAACCTCAAACACTTTATCAAAATATGGTAGTGCCAAAATGGGTGCCTCTGTCACCTTATTCTTCCAAAATTGAAAACTATCCTCGGTTGCTTTTGTCAAAAAAATTCCTTCCTTTTATGCAATCTATTATAGGTGCGATAATACTATTGAATTTTTAATAATTTTTTTGTAAAATGTGCTAGACCATGAAAGCTTCTTACCTCTATTATACTCGTGGGGTAGGCCATTCAATAATTGCCTTTATCTTTTTGAGTCCATTTGTACCCCATCTGTTGAAATAATAAATCCCAAGAATACCAAACTCTCTTGCATAAATGTGCACTTCTTCATATTTGCATAGAGTTTCTCTTTCCTTAACACTTCAAATATCACCCTTATATGCCTCAAATGTTCTTCTTTAGTTTTACTAAAGATCAAGATATCATCAAAATAAACCACAAAAAACTTACCATTATACTCCCACAACACGGTGTTCATCAGTCTCATAAAATTACTAGGTGCATTAGATAACCCGAATGACATCACCAACCACTCCTATAATCCATAATTTCCTTTCTTAAATACTATTTTCCACTCGTCTCCTTCTCTTATTCGAATTTTATGGTAACCACTTTGAAGATCAATCTTGGTGAAATACCTAGATCCATATCATATCATTAAGGCGAGATATTGGGAAACTATACTTGATTGTAATTTTATTGATTGCTCTGCTATCCATGCACATTCTCCATGTTCCATCCTTCTTTGGTGTTAATAAATCTGAGGTTGCACATAGACTCATGCTCTCCTTATGACCCCCTTTCTCACGAGTTCTTCTACTTGCCTATTCAACTCTCGCATGCAATGTTGGGCTCATCCTATAAGCCGCTTGATTTGGGAGTGAATAACCTGGAATCAAATCAATATTGTGTTGAATATCTCTTTTGGGTGGTAATCCATCTAGCAAATCATCAGAATAACATCGAAAACTCTTCTATTAATTTTGTTGTTTCTACCGGTATATGTGCACTTGGAGATTCATCCTTATTTGCGACTAGTACATAACAAAAACCGGTTGCCTTTTCCTCCTTCACAAATTCCTTTGTAGAAAGCATATTTTCAGCCTTTCCTCTTCCTTAAGAGGTAGAAAAACTATTTTTGTGCCATCCTTCCAAAAATTATAAGTATTCTTTCCCCGTCATGAATAAATTTTCTATCAAATTGCCATGGTCTTCCTAGCAACATATGACATGCATCCATAGGAATAACATCACACCAAATATCATCCTTGTAACTATTCCCAATAGAAAACTTATTAAACATATCTTATCAATAGTAACTTCATTACCCTTCTTAAACCATGCAATACGGTAAGGGTTAGGATTCTTCTCAAAATGCAGACCAAATTTCTCGACCATCTCATTTAAAACCATGTTTTCATAGCTACCACCATCAATAATATCATTACATACCTTTCCTCCTGAAGTGAATATTGTTTTGAAAATATTTTTACGCAACCATGCATCCCCCTTGATATCCTTTCTTGGAGCAATCATCATCCTCTTGATCATCATATTTTCTCCAACATCTGGTGGAATTTCTAGGTCCTGTTCATCTTCTACTTGTTTAGCTTCAACAAGATTTACTCTTAGAGCATCTCCTTGCCTCTTGTCATGTGTATAATAATGTGGGCATTCAAAATCCCGATGCCCCTCTTCACCACATCTATAACAAACAAATGGTCTTCGTGGAGCCTCCCATCCTCTATCACTAGTATATCCTCTGCCCTAGAAAATCCTCTACCTCTTTGTTGATTCGAAATCTTATCTTGTATCCTCTTGATTTTCCAATCCACGAGATGATTCTCCCTACCTTGGCTGAAAGCTGGATCATCCCGGGAAGGAAGATGAAGCCCCCTATTCATTCGGGTGATCTCCTAAAACTTTGACAAAATTTTTTTCCTCGGCCTTTAAGGGTAATTGATAGGAATCATCCATGTTCTTAATCCTATGCATACTTATTTCATCTTGAATAGAAAATTTTAATCCATTTACATACCTTGCACCCATTTATTCCTCAGTTTCTTCATTCTTTACACGAATGGACAACTTGTATAACTCATCTTTGTATTCTTGCACTATTTGTAAGTTCGACTAAGATTATGAAACCTCCTATAAAGGGTTTGTGCATACTCCACAGGAGAAATTTATCTTTCAGCCTTCTTCTCCATCTTACTCCATGTCCTAATTATTTATTTCCCCTTTCTTGACCACTCTTTTTGTAGGTGATCCCACCATAACATAACATGATCTTTCAATTTTGTGCATGCAAATTTTACCTTCTTTTCTTCTGACATACCCTTCCACTCAAAAAAATATTCCCATGCTAGTCAAATAGTCTATCGCCTCCTCGGTTTTAGACTACCACCATTCTCTGAAACATCAACTCTTATCCCATCATTATTTCCTTCTAATGCTCGAAGCATCATTTATTCAAAATCTAATGGAGGCGCTTGTGTTTCCTCCTCTTCAAAACTTCTTCTTCATCTATGTTATCTCCACCTTGATTTCCTCTCTGGGTTATCATTGCAAAAAGTGCAACAACTTGCCTCTGCAAATATTACATATTTCTATTCATATGAGCAATACCACCTCCTCTTCCTCTTCCTACCATTTTTTTAAATACTCGAACCAACTCTGATACTAGATAATGTAGCGAAATTCTAAAAATACTTGATATACTTGAAATAATATTAACTCCAAAAGAAAATACATCTCCTTCTTGGTTATCGAATAATGAATTAAAATGTTTCCTAAATAGGAAAACAAATCCCAACTCGAGTTTCCAAGAAAACTCTAACTAACTTTGAATAAATCTACTCTAGGTGGCGAAATTACTTTTTAGCAGTTTACTAGAACTGTTATTCTTAGTAAGTTCGCATGCTTATTCGTATGAGAATAGAAATTGCCACGCATCTTCTACATTCCTAAATTAGAGTAATTTCCCTTTCTAACTCATAATGCAACTAATAGACTAAAACTAAATAATTCCCAAAAATAGGAAAAACCCAAACTACAACTTAAATCCTTATTTTCAACTTGAAGATGGTGGATTTAAGGCCCAAAACTATGCCGAAACATGCTCCAACTAGTAGGGATAGTTTCCAAAGTGAATTGTCTCATCGAAATATGTGGTTTCAAAAAACAAACAGACTCAAACGGACACCCGGAGCTCAAGTTATGACCTTGACAAGTTCCTACTAATTTTGGCGCATCGGTTGGTCCCCACACATCCGAGTGTACAAGCTCTAATTTCTTATCCTTTTTATTTGCCCCAAATTTGATAAATCTCACTCTTTTACTTTCCAAAGATACAATGCTCATAGAAATCAAGATCTAAATATTTCAAATATGATAACTTACCCTTAGCCTTTAAGATTTGCATTCCTTTTTTACTTATATGGCCTAACCGATTATGCCACATATATGCATCTGAATTTGAAGTAGATAATGCAGTAAAAGGAATCAAGTAACATAGGTAGATAAATATAACATTCCTACTTTCTTTCCTTTTACCACAAAAAAAGCACCTTTGGTGACTTTCCAAGAGTCTCATTGTGAATGTAACCATGCAGCCAACTTCATCTAGTTGCCTCTATAGAAATAAGATTCCTCTTAGGACTTGAAACATGTCTCACATATTTCAATACCCATGTATTTACATTCTGTAATTTTAAATGAACTTCCCTTTACCAGTAATACTGCAAGGTTCATCATCACCCAACTAAACATTCCCAAAATTACACGAGACATAATTTCGAAATAACCCTTATTAGGGGTTGCGTGGAAAGAAGCTCCTGAATCTAAAACCCATGATTCAATTCTATTATCTAAAGAAATAATAATATCATCTTGCATTACCTCTAATGTAGAAAGATTTGTTTCTTTACCTTTTTTTGGTTGTTGGTTCTCTTTATCCTTTGACCAACAATCTTTTTTTACATATCCTTTCTTTCCAAATTTCCAACAAGTAATTCCCTTACCTCTAGATTTAGATATGTCATCCCTTGACTTTGATTTCCCATTATTCTTACTCTTGGATCTCTCCTTCTATCGCCTCTACTTTCTACATTCAAAGCATTCCCATATGATTCCTTTGTACTTTTCCTGCAAATTTCTTCATTCAATATTATACTAACCACATCATCAAACTTCAAAATATTATTAGCAGATGTTATATATCTAACAACCATTACCATGTTATCCCAACTATCATGCAAAGAACATAATAATAAAAGTTCTTTCACATCATCATCGAGATGGTATATCAACTGATTTTAAGTTATTTACAATAGATTGGAAATCATTCAAATGACTAGATGTAGATCCACCTTCATGCATCTTAAAACTAAATAGTTTCTTCATCAAATAAATTTTATTTGAAGCACTAGGTTTTTTATATGAATTATCAAGAGATTTCATTAACACTACCATATATGTCACCTATAATATTGGAAGCCATGGATGTTGTCAAGGCTCAATATTATAGATCCCAAATCCTTTCTCGCCAAGAATCTTCCATTCTTCATCAATCATATTCATAGGTATATACTTTCCTCCAACAATAAGTACAAATCTCTTTGATATAGATAATCCTCAATCTGCATATTCCATAATTGATAATTTCGGCTGTAAAACATCTCTACCTTGTATTTTTTTTCTTCTGCCATTTTTGTAGCTCCCACTTAATTAGAAAACCCTTTGTGAGTAAATTTTTCAGCACATAAAAACCTCAAAAAACCTATGATACTAGTTGTTGGGGTTAGCACACCGATTGTAAAAATAATATATTAGATCTAAGAATATATGCAAATAAAAGTAGATATTCTACCAAAAGAAATATACAAAACAAGAGATATAAATCAATATCAGATTTAACGTGGTTCACCCTATGTGGGCTACATTCACAAAGAAACAAGCCAATTTATTATCCAAATCTTTCACAAGATATACAATTGAAGATTTACAATCTTCCACACCTCTCAGATGTACAATATTGTCTTTCACTCAAGCTTTTGCTTCTTCTCCAAGAATTCTCTCTCTCACAATTATTCTCACAATAATCATCAAATTTTGAAAATTCTTCTTAATTCTTACTTCTAAACCCTAGATTTCATGCTTATATATGCGTATACAAACTTAGGGCACTTAGCCATGCAATTACAATCAATATATTTACTTTAATACTAAAAATAGATCTAATTCCCATGAGTTAATTAAAACACCCACACACAGGTAACCGATGTCGGTTAGCACTAACCGATGTTAGTTCCTCCTTTCCGACCTATGTCAGGTCCCTCCATAACTAATGTCATTTCTGTGTGTTTTCCAACAAGTTTCATATTTCATGCTAATCCAAAGCAATTGAGCTTCACAACTCAACAATTATTAGTTCTCATCTAACAACACACACACACATCCATTCACATTTAGCAAACATAGAAGAATAAGAGATATTTTGAACTAGCATATTACCATTCTCATATAAGAATTATAGAAGATAAATGGCAATTTGTGCATTTTTACATGTAACATATACGGGATGGAAAATGGTGCATTGTGACAATTAATTTTTTTTTGTAATTATTAATAATTATATTATACTAGTTGAACTATCCCTAGTAGAGCCAAGTGTTGCACTACATACCTTGAAAAGGGATCAAGCCTTATGTAGTTCTCAGTTCTCATATATATATATATATATATATATATATATATATATATATATATATATATATATATATATATCCATTCAAATTTAGCAAACATAGAAGAATAATAGATATTTTGAATTGGCATATGACCATTCTCATATAAGAATTACAGAAGATAGAATGGGAATTTTTGCATTGTGATAGTAACATATACAGGATGGGAAGTTTTACATTATGATAAAATTGTTTTGTTTTGTAATTATTAATAATTGTATTATACTAGTTGGACTATCCCTGACAGAGCCAAGTGTTGCATTACATACCCTTAAAAGGGATCAAGCCTTAAGTAGTCCTCATCTTATATATATATATAATGGGTTTTGAGAATGGGTTAATGTTTTGATGTGTAAATTTATATTTTTCTAGACCATTACCGTATGATGCCACCATGCATATATATACATATATACATATATATATATATATATATATATATATATATATATATATATATATATATATATATATATATATATATATATATAATTCTTACAACTAGGTTTTGAGAATAGGTTAAATGTTTAAATTTATATTTGTCCTTGACCATGACATACAAGACCACCATGAAAATATATCATTTACCACCATTTACTTATAAATGAAAATAACCTAAAACATGGTTATGCTTAAATAGAGATGATGATTATTTATACATGTGATTGGAATACAACAAGAACAATAATTTAGCTAATTTAACAAAACATAAAAACTTAAGTTAAGTAATTGTAGGGATAAAAAGTAGCAGTGACCAAAAAAGGAAAACATAGAGAGAAAAATACAAAATGCATATTTAATTTACCAAAAAAGACAATAGAAGAACTAACAGTCTATATTAGTGGCCATCATAAATCTTGATTGGCTCTTCTTTGACATTAGTGAATGAGAAGGAAGAACTCACAGAGCTACCCCGAGTAGCCATATGATGGTGACCACCACTAGTAGTGGAAATATTTAACAAGAATGTGTAGGTGGGATGCAACAACTCTTTCAAAACGTAAAAACACACCAAAGACTCATGGATAGGAACATGAATCTGTGTTAAATCAATAGTTCTAGGAAGATGGAGAGGTGGTTGGTTTGGGTCCTTGGATGTACAATAGTCTAAGATAGCCTACATGAATTGGGTGAGGCCTCGAGCCCTCTCCACCAAAGGTTCCACCAAAGAATGATGGATCCAACAGCTTCCACATAAAGACCGATGAACATGGATAAGTGTTGAGATTACAATGCTCAAGTTCTTCATCCAAACCAACCCTATGTGAGGGAAAGATAAAAAAAAAGAAATAGTAGAAACTTCCAATTTGTTATGGTTAACTAGAAGTAGATTGGAAACAAACACCGAGGAAATTTCTGAGGAAATTTTTTTGAGTTGACCTAACTTTTTTGAATCACAATGATAAGCATCACCTAAAACATGTTCAATGGATTCACACATAGACGTTGAATCAATCCTAAAAAAATTCACTTGAGATGTGACCATGACCTAAAGAAATGGAATTGACCACTTAAAGAAGGCCATTTATTTTTTTTGCTTCGCTTCAAAAAAAATGGTAGGAAGAGAGGGAACAACCATGACCTAAAGAAAATGCACATTAGCCAATGTCATTAACCACTTAATAGACAAATGCCCATATATTTTCATTTTAGTCGCTTCTATGGTAATCATATCTAATTGTACAATACATGATGCTATTGGAGAGATAAAATTTACTTTGTCTTTGTTTAAGAATGGGTAGTTTCCCATTCTCTCATACAAACAAATTTCAACATTTTTTCATTTTTATGGAATACAATTGTATCATTTTGGTTGGACTAACCTGGGAGCCAGTAGACAATTTTTTCTTTCTCGATTTTTTCTTTTTTCTTGAATCGGGTGTTACACTACATACCCTCGAGGGGATCAAGCCTTATGTAGTTCTATTATTTTTTTTAGGAATGGGCATCTTGGCTCACAAAGTGTTGCACTACATTCCCTTGGGAAGATGCCCATTCTCATATTATGTAGTTCTATTAATTTTTTTTAGAAATGGCATAGATGCCCATTCCCTGCCCATTCTCATATAGGAGTAATAATGAGAATAGGCATTAGCTCATTCTCTAGACATTCTAACATTTTTTTTGGCCATATTTTTGGTGGTCATTGTGTTGGACTATTTAGAAATATGGGAATTTTCCATCCTGAACAAACAAACATTTATTATTGGGTTGTCCCACATTTTGCATGGAAGGAGGACCATTGCAATGTAAGGAGGACCATATTAGAAGAATAATTATAGTGTAAAAACATTCTAACAACCTTTAAAGAGTTAATAATTATATCATATTGGTTGGACTATCCTTGAGGAGAGCCTAGTGCTACATGCATACCCTTAAAGGGGATCAAGCCTCTATCTCTAATTGTTGTTTATTCTTTCACTTTTGGGATCTCTCTCTTTTCATGAAGAATATGAAGGAAATTTATTTAGAAACAAAAATGAATATTTCCAACTCTTCTCAATGTGAAGAATAACATCTGGTTTTCCTTCCATAGAAAAATGGGGGATGACACACTTCATCTTCATGTCATGCCGATTCGAGTAGACAGATGCCCATATATAGTTCACCTTATGCCTATTTTTCTCATTGATTCCTATATTAGAGTGGGAATATGCCCATTATCAATGGGAATATGCTCATGTCCTAAACATTCTAATACAAGAAATGTTGAAATATAATGTCATATGCTAATTCTAAACATTCTAATACTTGCAATATTGAACTTAGTATGTTTAGTACTTCTATATTACTCATAGCTTGTCCACAATGCAAGATGCTAGTGGAGAGATAAAATTTACTTACTTTGTCTTTATTTAAGAATGGGAAGTTTTCATTCTCTCATAAAAACAAACAAACATTTTTTCAACTTATATTGAATATAATGTAAATTTTCTAATACGTAAAAAATAATAAATTGATATGAATTGAATGGGCATATGCCCATTCAATTATAATATGAGTAATAGAAGAAATTTATTGTCATTTTAGCACTTATATGGTAATCATATCTAACTCTACAATACAGGATGTTATTGGAGAGATAAAATATACTTTGTCTTTGTTTAAGAATGGGAAGTTTCCCTTTCTCTCATACAAACAAATGTCAAACATTTTTTTTTTTTTTATGGAATACAATGGTATCATTTTGGCTAGACTAACCCTAGCTGAGAAGCAGTTTCGCTCGGTTAGGTGTTCACTGCACATACCTCAAGGGGATCAAGCCTTATGTAGTTCTATTATTTTGTTTTAGAAATGGGCATCTTGGCTCTGCAAAGTGTTGCACTACATTCCCATGGGGCAAATGCCCATTCTCGTATTATGTAGTTCTATTAATTTTTTTTAGAAATGGTAGATGCCCATTCTCCACCCATTCTCATATTGGAGTAATAATGAGTATAGGCATTAGCTCATTCTCTAGACATTCTAACATTTTGTTTTGGCCATATTTTTGGTAGTTGTGTTGGACTATTTAGAAATATGGGAATTTTTCCATCCTCGAACAAAACAAATTTTTTTTTGGGTTGTTCCACATTTTTCATGGAAGGAGGACCATTGATAGGAGGACCATATTAGAAGAAGAATTATAGTGTAAAAACATTCTGACAACCTTTATGGAGTAATAGATTAAGAATAATATATGTTTAGAATGGGCATATTATGCTCTACATACCCTCGAGAGGGATCAAACCTTATGTAGTTCTCATATATATATATTATAATATATATATATATATCCATCATATATTTATAGAATAATATATATGCATATATATATACATATATACATATATACACATATATATCCATTCACATTTAGGAAACATAGAAGAAGAATAGATATTTTGAATGGGCATATGCCCATCATTCATATTGGAAGAATAATTATGTGTGTGTGTGTGTGTGTGTGTATATAAATTCATAATAATATATGTTTGAATCGGCATAATTAAATTTTTATATGTGCATGTTATATGTCTATATATATATATATATATATATATTCACATTTGAATCATAGAATAAGAATAGATATTTTTAAATGGGATATATGCCATTCTCATATAAGAATTATTTGAATTGGAAGATGTTGAAATGTTTTGTAATAATTCAATAATCGTCTCATTATATATATATATATATATATATATATATATATTATCTATATTTTTATACAATTAATATGATCATAGTAAATTTTATCTATATTCTTCTTATGTGATTCAAATTATTTATATCTATTCTTCTATGATTGAATTATTTTATCTCTACTCTATTTCAGTGTTTATAATTGTACATGTGATTGGAATAAAACAAGATCAATAATTTAGCTAATTTTACAGAACATGGAAACTTAAGATAAGTAATTGTAGGGCTAAAAATAAATTTGATGTTCTGAAAAAAATTAGAAGTGACCAAAAAAAGGTAACACGAAGAGAGAAAACTACAAAATGCATATTTAATTTACCAAAAAATACCGCAGAAGAACTAATAATCCATATTAGTTTTCCATCAGTAATCTTGATTGGCTCTTCTTTGACATTAGCCAATGAGAAGGAAGAACCCTCATAGGTATTAAAATGATTATGTTCAATCTTGTATCAATGAAAACTCCCAATCCCATATAGGAATCATAAAATAAGAATACAGATAAAATCTAATTCATTTTCACTCTTATATTCTCACACCTTCATATAGTTTTTAAATTGATTAAGTTAAATATTTCTTGTATTAGATTGACCATTCCTTTTCACTCTTATATCCTATTACTTTTCCCATAGTAATGATCAAGTTCAGTATTGCTTGTATTGCAATGATAAGAATGGGCATACACCCATTCTCATACAAACAAATTTTTTTATCTTGAATGGAAGATGCTTTCCATATCTCTTATATCTACTCTAAAAACCCTAAAATGGGAAGAATGAAGAAGAATAATTTAGGTTGAATTTATAAGATGAGAAATAAATATATAGAGGTTAAATAGAAGTTAATTAGAAACTTGATTGCTAACGCTTCATCCAAATATCTTCATCATATTAACATAACATATATTACTTTTACAAGAATTCATCATACTTCCCATAGTTCCTGATTATTAGAATGGGCATCTGTCCATTTTAAACATTCTCATAAAAGGATGTAATTGCATATATTATTTTGCAAGAATTCCTCATACTTCCCATATTCCCTGACTATGAGAATGGGCATATGTCCATTTTAAACATTCTCATAAAAGGATGTAATTGTCATTCATTCTTTATGTTTCAGCATAGGAGAATATTTCTTTCTTTCTATATTGATTTTATGAGAATGGGCATATGTCCATTCTCATCACAATGATAAAAATATTTTTTATATGAGAAATGGCATATGCCCATTCTCATCACAATCATAAAACTCTTTGTTTGTATGAGAATGGGAATATGCCTATTCTAACCATTCTACCTCATTGAAGCAATATTGAACTTAATCATTTTTATATCACTATAAAGGATGTGGGAATGGGCAATTGTCCATTCTAAAAAAAATTAAATATTACCTCTATTTCTCTTCTATGATTCTTATATGAGAATGGGCATATGCCCATTCAATACAAGATAAAAATGTTTGTTTGTATGAGAATGAACATATGCCCATTCTATCTATGTGTTTTTTTTCTATGATTCTTATATGAGAATGGGCATATGCCCTTTCAATACAAGATAAAAAAATGTTTGTTTGTATGAGAATGGACATATGCCCATTCTTTCTATGTGTATTGCCTCATTTTCATTGTTCTTGTTACTCACTTTTTCAGCCATTAATAATAATTTTTTTCTCAAAAAGGAATAAAATATAATTTCTCTAAATGTTCTTCCAAGGTACCATCTCATTATTTAGAACATCTAATATAAACCTCTGATGTGAGTACTATAAGTTATATAATTTTTATCATTTTCACATCCATATTATAGTATGAGTAATAGAAGAAAGTTCTTGTCATTTTAGCACTTCTATAGTAATCATATCTAACTCGGTGTTTGTTTAAGAATGGGAAGTTTCCCATTCTCTCATACAAACATACATTTTTTTCATCTTATCTTGAATACAATGTAATTTTTTTCTCTCGGAATAAAGTTTACTTCATTCTCACAACAAACATCATATAAGAATGATAGAATAAGGGATGTTGTTCACTCTCACTACCTTAGGGAAGATTCTAATGATATATTTTTAGAATTGTCATATGCCTATTCTGATATAGGAATCATAGTCGAAGAATAGAGAAAACACATTCTAACTTCCTTTATAGAGGTATTAAAATGGGTTCAAGCCCATTCACATACAACAATCATTTTATTTTTCGTAATGTAAAATATTATTTGAAATTTATAGGTATTATTAAATGATACAATATTATTTCTTGTATTTAATATTATTATTATTAATTAATTAATGTTGTTAATTAATTAATTTTGATTAGTCCTAATATGATATGTTAAATACATATTATGTGATTTCTAATTTTTGATGATTAAAGTTTAAATTTTTTAGCCCATTCCCATTTAAGCATTATAAGTAATGAAGCATTATAAATATTAATGGAGTTTATGTTGTTAATTAGTTTTATAAAGTTTTTACTATATTTTTATAATTTTATAAAATTATTTTTAAAATGCACTATAATTAATTAAGCATTATAAATAATGACGATTAAGTTGTTAATTATGTTTATAAAGTTTTTTAATTATATTTTATAATATTTATTTTTTATTATTTTATTTATTATTTAATTATTTTTTATTCGTTTGATAATATAATTAGATGTCATTTTTAATATAATAATTGAAGTTTATTAGTAATATTAATTCTTGTAGTTAATATTAATTGATAGGATATTTTTTGAAATTAATTATAATATTAATAATCAATTATTTAAATTAGCACTAATAGTAATTAATATTATATTATTAATTTATTATTAATATTATAATATTATATAATCATGTTAGTGATTTCTATTACTAATCAATGTTAATGATGAAGTGTTAATTACTAATATCACATCTTGATTAGAAACACTTTGATTTCTATTGTTTCAAATTTCAAAATTTTGGTGCACTTTATTAGATAATTTCATACTTGGTCATTTTTATTATGGTAGGTTTGATTCAAATTTTAAATTTTTTTTTGGCACTTTTTTGAAAAAAAATTATATAGTTTAATTTTTGGGAGGCAATTCATAATTGTCATTTAATATGTCAAGTTTCATTCAAAATTTGAATTTTCATGCTCTTTTTTTTATGAGGCAATTTATTTTGGCCAAGTACATTATAAAAATATTGATTTTGAATGAATCGGGTTTTGGTTTTTGCTCTATTGGGACCGATATTTTTTCATTTAGAGATTTAGTTGGGGAAAGATGAAGAACATAGATGTGGCTGGAAAAATATGAAGATACAAAGATTTTGCAGAAGAAAGAAGAAGATATAGCTACCGATAGCAAGAAAGATACGAAGATACAAAGATTTTGTAGAAGAAAGAAGAAGAAACAACTTCGAAACAATGATTTTGCAAGGGAGACTATTGAATATTTCTCAAATGGAATACAAAAATGGCAAGAAAGGCTATTCAAGGTTTTTATATCTCATTTTTTCCAAGTTTACTTCTAAAGCGTAAAAATGTATACTAACAAAGATATTTTAATTCAAAATCAACTATTTGAACCATTTTTTTACATATATCTCATTTATTTTAATGTTTAAAAAATGTATTGATTTGTTTCCTTGCATAAACGTAACAAAAAAAAATACATAAATCAATTTTTTTACATTCCTAAATGTAACAACTACCAAATATACAAATCAAAATTGTTTCATTCCTTTTTTAATGTCGTAAGGTCTAAAATGTGTACTTGTTTATGGTGTGAAAAAAATGATTAGATGGACTTAGTAATGCTTGTCTCTCTCTCTGTGTCTTTTTTTATGACCTCCCAAAACAAGTTTTATCACCTCTGCAACAAGTTTCTTTTTTTCAATAATCTTTGTATCCAATCAGCCCAAATCCTTTTGCATACCTTTGTCTTTCTCCTACAAAATCTCTGAATGAAAAAACCGGCCGTAAGAGAGAAAAAAAAAAAAATCAACCATAAGAGAACAAACAATCAAAACCTGAGCCATTCAAATTCAATATTTTTATAAAGTATTTGACCAAGGAAAATCACCTCTAAAAAAAAGTGCGAAAATTTCAAAATTTGAATTTATCGTACCATAATAAATCACCACCCTTTAATGATTAAATGCCTTTAATATCCTAATATCCTAAGTCTCGAAATTTGAATCTATCCTACCATAATAAATCACCAACCTATAATGCTTAAATGCCTTTAATATACTAAGTCTATCATAAATACTTAACCACGAAAGGGTACATATTTAAATGCTTTAATATGTTATTATCCCAATGTAATGCTTAAATGCTTTAATATGTTTAATATGCTTAGATATTTGAATTGATTTTAAATAGAAATTTAAATAATGAAAAATATATAGTAGAATTTATTTTCATACCAATTTAGACACATGTAATGTTTTAAAAATGTCCACATTTACCGAAAATATGTTTTAATAATGAAATCATGAAATTTTAAATATTTTTTAAAAATACTGATTAAATACTTTGTCCTATTTATGTATTTATTGTGTTTTAGAATGGTCACCCATTCTCACGGCTTGTATAAAGTTATATAAAAAATTGAATCTATCCTACAATAATAAATCAACACCTTTTAATGCTAAAATGCTTAAATGCTTTAATATCCTAATATCCTAAGTCTATCGTAAATATTTTAAAAAGATATTTGAATTGATTGGACCCATTTTATGTTTTAATTAGATATTTGAATAATGAAAAATATATAGTAGAATTTATTGTCATACCTAATTAGACACTTGTAATATTTACTATTTTGTATTTATTGTCGTTAGAATGGGCACCCATTCTCACGACTTGTATAAAGTTAAGAAATTGATTGAGATTTTTACATTGTCTTGTATTGAATGGATAGATGCCCATTCTCATATAGGAATCATAAAAGACTTTCTTGGGTAGATAGGAATCATAAAAGAAGAGTATGGATTAAATATGCTCATAGTTTTTAAATAGGTATTTAAATGACTAAGTATTGAGTAAGTATTGATGAATGTGCACATACCCTCCCTCATAAAATCTATATTTCTTGTATGAGAATGTTTGGAATGGGCACATGTCAATTCTCATAAAAAAATATGTTTCAATCATGATTGTGCACATGCCCATTCTCAAAAAATAAATATTACTTGTATTATAAATTTTAGAATGGGCATATGCCCTTTATGATAGGAATAATAAAATTTACTTTGTTTTAGAATGGGAACCCATTCTCACATCTTGTTAAAAGAGTTATGAAATTGATGGAGCTTTTTGCATTGTCTTGTATTGAATGGGAAGATGCCCCTTCTCATTTAGGAATCATAGAAGAAGAATAAGAAGAGTATGGATAAAATAATCTCATATTTTTAAATAGATATAAATAGGAATAATAGAGGCATACTCATAAAATCAGTATTTCTTGTATTACAATGTTTAGAATGGGCATATGCCCATTCTCATGAAAACAAAATTGTTTCATCTTGTTTTGAATGGGCATTGCATTTTTAATCTGCCTATTCTCATATAGGATTCATAAAAGACTTTCTTGGGTAGATAGGAATCATAAAAGAAGAGTATGCTTTATAAATGCTCACAAATTTTAAATAGGTAAAAAATTGATTGACCATGTTTACATTGTCTTGTATCAAATGGGAAGATGTTTGTTCTCATATAGGAATATCTATTCTCATATAGGAATAAAAAAGATTTCTTAGGAAGATAACAATCATAAAAGAAGAGTATGGATTAGATATGCTCACAAATTTTAAATAGGTATTCAAATGACTAAGTATTGAGTAAGTATTGATGAGTGTGCACATGCCCACTCTCATAGAATCAAAATTGTTTGTATGAGAATGTTTAGAATGGGCACATGCCCATTCTCATAAAACAAATATGTTTCAATCATGAATTGTGCACATGCCCATTCTCAAAAAAATAAATATTACTTGTATTATAAAGTTTAGAATGGGCATATGCCCTTTATGATAGGAATAATCAAATTTACTTTGTTTTAGAATGGGCACCCATTCTCACATCTTGTTAAAGAGTTATGAAATTGATGGAGCTTTTCGGCATTATCTTGTATTGAATGGGAAGATGCCCCTTCTCATTTAGGAATCATACAAGAAGAATAAGAAGAGTATGGATAAAATAGTCTCACAATTTTTAAATAGATATAAATAGGAATAATATAGGAAATCTCATAAAATCAATATTTCTTGTATTACAATGTTTAGAATGGGCATATGTCCATTCTCATGCAAAAAAAATTGTTTCGTCTTGTTTTGAATGGGAATCACATTTTTATCTGACTATTCTCATTTAGGATTCATAAAAGACTTTTTGGGAAGATAGGAATCATAAAAGAAGAGTATGCATTATACATGCTCACAACTTTTATATAGGTATAAAATTGATTGACCATGTTTACATTGTCTTGTCTCATATAGGAATCTTCCTATTCTCATATAGGATAAAAAAAGAGTTCTTGGGGAAGATAAAATCATAAAATAAGAGTATGGATTAGATATGCTCACAACTTTTAAATAGGTATTCAAATGACTAAGTATTGAGTAAGTATTGATGAATGTTTGGAATGGGCACATGCCAATTCTCATAAAACAAATATGTTTCAATCATGATTGTGCACATGCCCATTCTCAAAAAAATAAATATTACTTGTATTATAAAGTTTAGAATGGCATATGCCCTTTATGATAGGAATAATCAAATTTACTTTGTTTTAGAATGGGCACCCATTCTCACATCTTGTTAAAGAGTTATGAAATTGATGGAGCTTTTTTTGCATTGTCTTGTATTGAATGGGAAGATGCCCCTTCTCATTTAGGAATCATAGAAGAAGAAGAATAAGAAGAGTATGGATAAAAAAATCTCATATTTTTTAAATAGATATAAATAGGAATAATAGAGGCATACTCATAAAATCAGTATTCTTGTATTAAATGTTTAAATGGGCATATCCCATTCTCATGCAAAAAAATTGTTTCATCTTATTTTGAATGGGCATCATTTTTTTTTAATCTTCCTATTCTTCTATAGGATTCATAAAATACTTTCTTGGGAAAATAGGATTCATAAAAGAAAAGTATGCTTTATAAATGTTCACAACTTTTAAATAGGTAAAACATTGATTGACCATGTTTATATTGTCTTGTTAAAAATGGGCAGATGCATGTTCTCAAATAGGAATCTACCTATTCTCATATAGGAATAAAAAAATATTTCTTAGGGAAGATAAAATCATAAAAGAAAAGTATGGATTAGATATGCTCACAAATTTTAAATAGGTATTCAAATGACTAAGTATTGAGTAAGTATTGATGAGTGTGCACATGCCCACTCTCATAGAATCAAAAATTTATATTGTTTGTATGAAGAATGGGCATATGCCTATTATTTTTAATTTCAATCATAATAGAAAGTCCATTATTGTTCATGGAGATATGTGAATAAGATACATATAACATTTACTTTGTTTAGAGTGGGCACTTACCCAATCTCAGCCTTTGTAGGTGTTCAAATCCAACGTGTCACTTTGTAATGATTACTCTAATTCCTGCATACCAGACGAAAAGAATAAACTATATGCATGTCAGTTCAAAGAACTGACATGAATTTTCAACTCGTAATCATGTTGAATTATTATAAAATGAAGATTACAAAATGATTAACTATCCTTTATATCTACATAGTACATATTATCAATAAACAAGGTAATAATGCAATCTCTGTTGGAAAACAACTTTTTCTAACTAATTTTATAATCATATAGACAACTAAAAATCTTATTAGCAAGAAACAAAGGTCATTCATCATCACAATAATCAATATATAAAACAAGGTAATAGTAGCACCTAATAATGATTCAAACATCAACATTAAATAAGATCATTTCATAGTCAATATTTTACATAAAAAAATTCATACATCATCACAAGAATTAATAGAGATAAATTTAATTTTTTTGGAATGGAAAATTCCCCATTATCACCTTTATATAGATCTCAAAATGATTGACTTCAATAATATAGATGAAATTTAATTTTCTATTATTTTTCTATGATTCCTATGTGAGAATGGGCATATAGAATGGGCATATGACCATTCTCATATAGGGATCATAAGAAGTATAGATATAGAATTTACTACATTCTAAAACTGTGAAATAATTTTTTCTCTATTATTATGTTATGATTCCTATGTGAGAATATCTCCACTATGCCACAGTAGTGACGTTCGATTAAATTCCATTAATATCTCAATTTCACTCTAACAAGTGGTCGAAGACATGTTTTAAAACAAATATTTGTATGGTAGTCTCATTATGTCATCATAGAAACAAAAATATAATTTTTTTTAACATTTTTCATAGCCATGTTTTAGGTTATTTGCATTTAAAATACACTGAAAATAATATCACCTCTATGTCAAGTAGTGGCTTGGATTAAGTTCAAATTATATTGCTTGTATTAGAATGTTTAGAATGGGTATATGCCAACTCTCAATCAAACAAACATTTTTTTCTTGTATTCAAAGGGGATTTTGTTTGTACAAGCAATAATAAACTATATCATTTTAATATCTCTACAAAGGCTGTGAGAATGGGAAAAAATTTAATTTCAATATAACTTGTATTGTTTTTAAGTTTAATATTGCTTTGAAGGACATTACTTATATAATAGTTGAAAATCGTAAATAAGGCTTGAATCTGTGCACAAAAATAAATGGAAATGATAATGGGAATGGTGGTAAACAATATATTTGCATAGTGGTCTAGTTATGTAATGGTGAAGAACAAATATATATTTTAAACAATATCATAGCCATGTTTTAGCTTTCTTACATCTATAATAATTTGGTACAACTTTTAATTTACATCTATAGATTTAATTTAATGATTAAGTTCAAAATTACTTATAAACAATCTTCCCATTCTCACATCCTTTAACTTAATCAATTTAAAAACTATATGAAGGTTGTGAGAATGGGAAACTTTCCATTTTAAAATGAATTAGATTTTATCTATATTCTTATTTTATGATTCCTATATGGGTTTGGGAGTTGTTCATTCGATACAATATATGACATAATCATTTAAATACCTATGAAGGTTGTGATTATGGGGAACTTCCCATTAAAAAACAAAGTAAACTTGATCTATTTTTGTTATATGATTCTTATATGTCAATGGGAAACTTCCCATTCTAAAAATAAATAAATTTTATCTATATTCTTCATATATGATTCCTATATGACAATGGGCATTTGCCCCTTCTTTATCTCATAATAATTCAGAAAAGAAGAGTTAGAATAATTCATGCCTAAAATTTTCTTCAAATATTGTGCTTCACAAGCCAAAACAGTCTTACGAAACAGAGGGAGCCCAAAGTGGAAACTTAAAGGGGTAAAAAAAAAATTTAGGAGAGAACAAACAATATCTCAGAAATATTCTTCAAATCTGCTTCATAGGATGAAATGGTCTAATGAAATATGGGCAGCCCAAAGCGGAAGGAAAAAAAAAAAAAGTTGAAACTGGATGAAAAAGAAAGCGGAAAGGATGAACAAGAAAGAGATAGATTCACCGATCGTGGTAAACCTTTCAATTCCCAATATCTCTACCATCATCAAAAAATAGTAACCATTTTCATTATCTCTCTACCATGCCATGGAAGAATTAATTTCCATTAATTTTACCAATTTCCCTCAAATGGGTGCTCGAAGACGTGTTTGAAAAAAAGTACCTTCAATTAATAAAAGGTGGTAAAAAATTTATTTACAAATTAATGGTCTCATTATGCCATGGAAAAAAAAATGTAAATATTAAACAATATTGTAGCCATGTTTTAGGTTTAATTATTGCACTTAAAATAAAATTTAAATTTTCAAAAAAATTCATAGCCATGTTTGAGGTTTTTTTTAAATGGATAAATGCTTTTGACCGAAGCTTTAAAATGGGGGTTCTTGGGTCCCCTCCCTTACAAAACATTGTATACAATATCCAGAAGCAGGGAAGCCCAAAAGTAGGAAAGAATTTTAAGCATGGATGCCCTGAAAAAAATGAAAAAAAAAAAAATAAAAAAAAATATACTATATAACTAAGATACACAGGAGCATTATTATTGATAATTTAGAAACTTCAACATTCACTTTGACCTCTTGAGCTTCAGTTAGACTAGAACCTTCAACTGGAGCTACTACGATTGTTCTTGAGAGCTAGATGGTATGTTTACCCTTAGCAAAAAAGTATATGAAGCCATCCCTCCCTCCCTCTTGAGTTTGACAATTTGAGTTGGAACATGGCCAATTGGGAAGGATAAAGCTTCCAAGTCTATGGGGCTATGTAGGCAGGACCTTCCTTGAGTTTTTCAATTCGAGCTAGCTCATGGTGAATTGGGGAAAAGTTTGGGGAGGATAAGTAGGTAGGACCTTCCTCCTTTAATCCATATTTTATGATGAACTGAAAAAAAAAATCCAAAAGAGTCTTATACCTCCTTTCTAATTCTTCAACATAGCCCCGAGAAACCAAATCCCCATCAATTGCCATTGAAATTTTGAAAGAGTTGTGGGAAAACTGAAATTTTCCACCACTTCCTTAAGACAACTACGTGTGTCTAGTTGAATAAAATGCTCGAGAAATATCGAGGCCTCATCTTGAATCCTCCAAGGAGCATAAAGGTGGGTGATGAAAAAGGAAGTGACCTCGGCATTGATGCGAGATCAACCATAGCCTTACATGTAATCCTCCCCAATAATACTTTCTATGGCTTTCTCCTCCATTGAGTAAAAATCAATCTGAAGATTGTTCAAAACCTAACAGAGGAGATAGGGCATAGAAGACCATCTCCCTCAATTCCCCTTAAGAAAGAGCCCCAATAGTGAAGGGATCACCATGGAAGTGCTGAGAATTAGAAAAAAACCTAGCATAGAGAATCAACAAAATTAATTTATACTAATTTATACTAGAGAGGGAGATAAACAATCATGGATATTAGTAAACTTGAATCAAATTTTAATAGTATTAGATTATTAATGATTAATTTATATAAATATTATTATTTACTTTTTCTAATTGCAAAATCTTAGTATAGTTATTGAATCATGATAATCAATTTGGAAATTTTTGTAGTTATTTTGGTACTTGTCAAATTTAAATAAAGAGTTTCCTTATGATAGTATTATAATTATTAAATATCATAGAAGAATATATGAAGATCATTTAATACTTTATTATTATAATAATATGATATTATAAACTTATATTTATCTATTAGATTAAATGACTATTTCCCAATAATACAAAAATATTATTATTTACTTTACTATTGTGATTGGATATAAGATTTAGAATATATTTAAATGTTTATTACGTTCATCACCTTTTCCATATATTTAAATTTTTATCTTGTATTGAATGGGCATATGCCCATTTTATATAAGAATCATAGAAGAAAAATAGAGGTAATATTTAATTTGTTTTAGAATGGATAGTTTCCCATTTCCCCATCCTTTGTAGTGATATTAAAATGATTAAGTTCATTATTGCTTCATTGAGGTAGAATGGTTAGAATAGGTATATGCCCATTCACATACAAACAAAGAGTTTTATTATTGTGATGAGAATGGGCATATGCAATTTCTCATATAAAAAAATATTTTTATCATTGATGATGACAATGGGCATATGCCCATTCTCATAAACTCAATAAATAAAAAGAAAAATTATCCTACGTGAAACATAAAGAATGAATGACAATTACATCCTTTTATGAGAATGTTTAAAATGGACAGATGCCCATTCTCATAGTTAGGGAATATCAAAAGTATGAGGAATTATTGTAAAGTAATATATGCTATGTTAATATGATGAAGATATTTGGATGACGTGGTTAGCAATCAAGTTTCTAATTAACTTCTATTTAACCTCTATTTATTATTTTTCTCATCTTATAAATTCAACCTAAATTCTTCTTCTATGATTCCTATAAGAGACTGGGCATCTTCCCATTCAAGATAAAAAAATTGTTTGAGAATGAGAAAGGGCGTATGCCCATTCTTATCATTGCAATACAAGTAATATTGAACTTGATCATTACTATGGGAAAAGTAATAGGATATAAGAGTGAAAAGGAATTATAATCTAATACAAGAAATATTTAACTTAATCAATTTAAAAACTATATGAAGGTTGTGAGAGTGGGCAACTTGCCATTCTAAAATGAATTAGATTTTATTTTTTCTTATTTTATGATTCCTATATGGTATTGGGCATTTTCATTGATACAAGATTGAACATAATCATTTTAATACCTATGAAGGTTGAGATTATGGGGAATTTCCCATTCAAAAACAAAATAAATTTGATCTACTTTTCTTATATGATTCCTATTTCATAAAGGGAAACTGCCCATTCTAAAAAAATAAATTTTATCTATATTCTTCATATATGATTCCTATATGTCAATGGGAATCTTCCCATTCAATACAAGAAATAAATGCTTGTTTGTATGTAAATGGGAAAAGATCTCCTTCTAAACATTCTAATACAAGAAATATTGAACTTAAACATTTTAATACCTCTATAGGAATGGATACCTAACCATTCAATGGAAGATAAAATTTTTTTATGAGAATGGGCGTATGCCAATTCTAATCATTGTAATACAAGAAATATTGAACTTATTCTTTTCAATAACTCTATGAAGGCTATGAGAATGGGAAACTATGAATTATAAAACAAGCTAGATTTTATCTTTGTTCTTCTTTTCATGATTCCAATTATGAGACCAAGAATTTTCTCATTAGATACAACATTGAACTTAATCATTTTAATTCATATATGAAAAGATTAAGTTAAATATTGCTTAGCTCAGTAGGTGAGCTCTCATGTCTAACTCAATAGGTCAACTAGCCCGCCCAGCTCGGGACAGTCAACTGCTTACCCAGACTCGGTAGGTCATCACCTAGCCTAGTTCGGGAAGTCATCTCACCTAGCCCACCTCAACCTTTAGTCAACTCACCCACTCGTCACCACCCATCTCATCTCAACCATAGTGAGTTATTTAGCCATCGAGCTCAGAGCGGACATCCCTAATGACCAACTCAATAAGATAGCTAAACCACCATCTCAAGTTGACTCGGCTCATCATCTAAAGCATATCAACTCACCTACCCACCTCGGAATGTCAACTCACCCACTCATCTTGAAATGTTAGCTCACCCACCAAGCTCGTCAGTCACATATCACCACCCATGCCCAGGCTGGGCACACCTACACCATCCATCTTGGAAAAAAAAATTAACGTTGCCTAGGTGGTAACCCCACATTATACTTTGGTAATAACAAAATAGTTAACTCCTCATCTTAGCAAGAAGGATTGGAAGTGGATTTCTTAGAATCATATACATTTTTTATAAGGGAATGTGATCATGTTGAGACTTTGAAACATGCATGAAACATCATTTTTAGATGCATCCTTTTATAACTATGGAGGATAACAACTATGCAAGTCTTACAATGAAAATATTGAAGTGATATTCTTAAAACCCATATCAAAAATACAAAAGATCTAAAATATGACATTATTTTATACCCAAAAATTTAGAATACAATAGAGAAGAGTTAGAAGTATCTCTAAAACTTATCTTCAATTTAAAAAAGAAGTAAAAAAATTCTTCACTATAAAAGAGTAAATTCTTCTTCTAATAATGAGTCATTCTCGGCTATGGAACTCGATCGGCACACTCTCGAAAATAAGCCAATGCTTGTTATGCCACCCAGTGGTAAGACCACTTTGTAATTTGGTAAAATCATAATAGATAACTCCTCGTATTATCAACTATGATTAGGTTAACAACTATGCATGTATTTCAAAACATTGAAGTGATATTCTTAATACCTAGATCAAAAAATATAAAAGATAAAAAATAGGGCATTATCATTAAACCCATAATAGAATAGAAGGGAAAGAAAACCAAATGATATTCTTCATCTATAATAATTTAGAAAAGAAGAGTTAGAATAATTCATGATTGAAATTTTCTTCAAATCTTGTGCTTCAAAATCTAAAACGGTCTTATGAAACAGAGGGAGCCCAAAGTAGAAAGGGTAAACAAAAATTTAGCGAAGAGAACAAACAATATCTCTAAAATATTCTTCAAATTTTCTACTTAATAAGATGAAACAGTGTAATGAAACACAAATCTTCTGCTTCTCAGATGAAAAATGGTAAAAAGAAATGAAATAAAGCAGCCCTAAGTGCAAGGAAGAACAAAAAAAAGTTGAAACTAGATGAAAAAGAAGAAGAAAGAACTAACAAGAAAGAGATAGCTTTGTTGACCATGGTTAACCTTGTAAATTCCCAAGATCTCTACCATCATCAAAAATAGTAACCATCGTCATTCTCTCTACCATGCCATGGAAGAATTAATTGCCATTAATTTCACCAATTTCCCTCAACGGGTGCTTGAAGATGTGTTTGAAAAACAAGTACCTTTAATTAATAAAAGGTGGTAAACAATTTATTTGCAAATTAATGGTCTCACTATGCCATGGACAAAAAAATGTAATTAATAGTAATAACATTAATTAATATTAATTAATAAACTAACAAATTAATAGTAATGCTTTAATAAAATGATAAAAATTAATTAAATTAAGTATTAGTGTTATTTTAAATAATCATAATCAATAATATTATAATTAATTCAAAAAAAAATTATCTTATCAATTAATATTAACTACAAGAATTAATAATTACTAATAAACTTCAATTATTATATTAAAAATGAAATCTAATTATATTATCAAAGGAATAACAAATAATTTTAAAATAATTAAATAATATTATAAAAATATAATTAAACTTTATAAACGTAATTAACAACTTAATTGCCATTATTTTTAGAGCTTAATTAATTATTGTACATTTTAAATATTAATTATTAAAAATATAGTAAAACTTTATAAAACTAATTAACCACATAAAATCCATTAATATTTATAATGCTTCATTAATTATAATGCTTAGATTGGGCCAATAAAAATATTTAAACTTTAATAATCATAAAATAGAAATCAAAGAATATGTATTTAACATATCATATTATGACTAATTAAAATTAATTAATTAACAACATTAATTAATAATATTAATAATTCAAAACAATAAATAATATTATACCATTTAATAATACCTATAAATTTCAAATAATATTTTACATTACGAAAAATAAAATGATTCAGAAATATACACATAGAAAAAATGGGTAAATGTCCTTTTTCATACAAACAAACATTTTTTTTATCTTGTATTGAAAGGGCATATGCCCATTATCATATAAGAATCATGGAAGAGAAATAGAGTTAATATTTAATTATTTTAGAATGGACAGGTTTCCCATTCCCACATCCTTTATAGTGATATAAAAGAATTAAGTTCAATATTGAATTCAATGAGGTAGAATGGTTAGAATAGGCATATGCCCATTCGTATACAAACAAAGAGTTTTATGGTTGTGATGAGAAAGGCACAATGACATTTCTATTATACACATATTTTTATCATTTTGATGACAATGGACATATGCCGATTCTCATAAACTCAATATAGAAAGAAAGAAAGAAAAATTCTCCCACGCAAAACATAAAGAATGAATGTCAATTATTATCATTTATGAGAATGTTTAAAATTAGATGCCCATTCTAAAAATAAGGAACAATAACCAGATCATACCAAGCCAAGAACACATTTTAATCAAACACCATGATCAATAAGATGAAAGTAATTCGCATTAGAATAACTTTACATAAACCTTTTATAATGGTTAAATGACATAATGAAAATATAATATATTATTATGGAACTCAATGAAATACAATGAGAATGGGCCTTTCTTATATATAGCAAGGAATAACAATCTAAGAACCATCTTGTCAAGGTCGTATATCAAGCCATAAATAAAAGAAATAACTAGTCATTAAAGAACTAGTCAAAACCATAGATTTATGAGAAGAACTTAGACATAAAGGATCTATTCAATACCATAGATCAAGGAAAGAACTAGTAAATACCATATATCAAGGAAATAACTATACCTAATGGGAATAGATAATATCTCCTAATATCTAAATAAGATGAGAATGGAAATATCCCACACATAAACTCAATGAGGATAAATAAAATAAAGGTAAATAATGAATCTAGGTGAACATGAGCTGAGATAAATACCTACTCTAACATTCTCATAGTCAAGGAATATGGGAAGTATGAGGAATTCTAGAAAAAGTAATATATGCTATGTTAATATGATGAATATATTGGATGAAGTGGTTAGCAATCAAGTTTCTAATTAACTTCTATTTAACCACTATTTATTTATTTCTCATCATTTAAATTCAACTTCATCTATTTATCTCTATTTGAATGAAGTGGTTATCAAATGGAAATGTAACCTCTATTTATTTCTCATCATTTAAATTCAATTGAGTCAAGTTCAATCATAGTTTAGAAATCGTGTTCTAAATATTTCCAAACTATATGCATAATTTTAAATTATTTCCAAACCTTATAAAATTATATAAGTTGCAGTTCATGTGCTATGTGTATTCAATATACTTATGGTTCTACATACATGATAATTTTTAATTTATTTTATGCAATTCTTTCAAATATTTTCCATCATCTCACAAACTTTTTATTTTATGTTGTTAGAGCAGAGGAGTCTTTTGCATTTGTAGAGGATGATCATGTGGAATTTTTTCAAAAGGAACCAAAGTTGCAGAGGGAAGAGTATATCCAAGTAGGAAGACACTACATTACAAAGATGTGGGAAGAGAATTTTTGTTGTTATTGTTAACATAGTATTGGATGGAAGAGTAAAATTTCCTTTCTCAGTTGATGAATTTGAAACCTTGGTAGATGTTAGGGAATAAAGGATACTACATTTCTTGGGAAGAGAGTGAAGTGTCAAATCATGTAGATTCATCCATTCCCCCAAATTTGGGAAGTGAAAACATTTTTAGTGGTTTAGAAGATTACAATGCAGAGAGTGACAAAGATTGTAGTGATGACACTGAAAACACCATCAATACAGGTCTTAAAGATAGAAGATATTTTTCATAGACAATGTCATTCTCAAACAAAATCTTGTAATAAAGATGATGACATAGCCATGGGTTATATAACTCATGTGCTATAAGTTCATGAAATTGATGGAGAGAGGTTGGGTCCTTTGAATTTTGGTGAATGGATAGAAAATGTGGTAAATATGTGTTCTAATTTGTTTGATTTTCTACAACCTAATAAATCAATAGTTTTTCCAATAAAACATTTGATTTTCAATGAAAAAATAAGTTCCCTTATGATTAAGACAGGGAGTTCTCAACTGGATGGTCTACACCTTGTACATAGTGATCAACTAGATATTTATGTTGGGCTTGTTTGTGGAAGATCTAACTAAGAATTAAATCCGTTGAAGGATGTGTTCAAGGGGAAAATTATACTTATACGACCAAAAAATGATAATGAAAATATATGGATGGGGAGAGAAAATGGGGATATTTTCCTTCAACAGGAAGGCAATGATGTAAATAAAAAGCTGAGAGTTCAATATTGGAAACTTGTAGGAGAGGAGAAGGTACAACATTGTATCGGGATTGTTTAAATCTAAATAAAACATGGACCATCTCAGATATGAACCTAAAGAAAATATCGATGTGGATAGCATCATCTAGGCATGGACACCAAAAAAAAAAGGAAAAGTGGATACATAAAGATACCCGATAAAGGACACATGGCCATTAAATCATACCTTGAACTACTTGAATAGGATAAGGAATGTTGACTTGGAGAAACTATTGAATTTTATAAATTTATATGTGAAATCATCTTGGCCCGGGATGTGGGTTTTTAAAAAATTATTCCAAACCTTGGTCCTTATAAAACTTTATAGTTGTACTATTATTTGATAATTAAATGAAATATTGAGTATTATATTACTTTGGAAGATTTTCCATAATATAATTCTATATAACATTGTGTTGCTTATGGAACTCTTGCATCTTATTAATGTATTATTAATAATATAAATTCCACCATGCAATTAATATAATTTGAAAAAAATCCTTAATTATGCTCTAAGTTTACAAGGAGTTGGATCTTGTGATTTAAAGGGACATGGATGTGATTTACAAGGAACTCATTTAAAAAATCATGTTATGTAATGAATTGATTTATGCATTAATTACAACCACAAAATTATATGGTCTTTTCCTAAAGCTATGTGCATAAGTCTAGATAAATTATTTTTTAATTATTCTAATAAATTTATAAAATGCAAACCTTTCTGAAGTCTAGATACTAAATTATATGCCTAGAATCCCTAATTCTTGTATGTAAAACTATAGTATTTAGAGTGCCAAGATATATTATTTAATGATCTCAACAAGAGTGTATGCAAATGCTCCTTGACTTAGCCTATTGTCTTCTAGGATATAAATTTTCAAAAGAGGTCAAACTACCTCATACATGAATTATAGAATAAGAATAAATATAAAATTGATACACATAAAAATAATTAGGAACATAGTTGTAATATAAGTGTGTTGAGAATGGGCATATTCCCATTCTCATAAACGTAATATAAAATTAGGAACATACTTATATGGCATAGTGTAAATATTTGAATATAATATTACACTAATTAAATTCTAATAATAAACATATTAGAATCCGATAGCACACTAGATAAAAACCAATAATGACAATTAGGAATCCAATTTCAACAATTATAAACCAGAAATAATAATACTATAAATATAAATTCTTAGTAAAATGTCCACATTTAATGAAATTATGGCTGGATTATTTTCTTTGAAGTTGTCCCTCATCGCATACCTACCCAAATCTCAACTTTTCCTTGTGTTTTTTTGGAATTTTGGAGTACTTTACTCAAGTTTGAGAGCAAGCATTTCTTCTAAGTAATTGCGCATCATATCCTAGTAATACTCTATCTTGTCTTTGCCTTGTTTGGCGGGTTTGCAACCCCCTCTTTATTCATCACTTTACTCAGGATTTTTTGGGCACCATTACTTTAACTCATCCATAGAATCACCCATGAGCTCATCTAGTTTGTCTTCTTCCTTCTTGGATGTTTCACGTAGATGGGGTACATTGGGAGCTTGTTCTACCGTCTCCTTGTTTTTCGCACCCCAAAACTTCTATATTTAACTCCTTAGACCATTTAATTATTTGTTGCGGATGAATCGATTCTAGGAACTGGTCAAACTTGGGTAATAGGGTCACCTAGGCCTTAAATCTCCAAAGTGTCTCGAAACACTATTCCCTTAACCCCTTATCTTTCATTTGCGGGAAAAGCACTTCGTGGGGAAATTACATCCCGCAGTAACTTGTACCTCCTGGCATCATTTCTCTAAAGCCCTCTTCGACCCACATAACTCTTTACACTTAGAATTTTTTTTTTTTTCCCGAGATGCAATGTAGGGAACAAGTTCCTCTAGAGAACTTTGTACTGTTGAACATCTTGTACTTTTAATTCATCGGTTTTGCAATACACTGTGTCCACCCAAATACTTAGCAAAAAAAAAACCAGGATGCAGGGAACTCATTTCCCTAAGGAACTTGTAAGGTTTGGGCCACAAAACCTCGAAATGTCCACAAAGCATTGCAACTTAGCCCCTTTTCCATTTATCTCAATTTTTCTAGTCCTTAGGCCAAGTAAACCATTAGGGAGCTAGGTGAAGAAGAGTATAGTACTGCAAAGCTAGATTTATCCAATTTTATCCATTTTAAACTCAAAATTGACTAATTTTTGGATATGAAGGCTCTAGAAGAAAGGGAATGCACTAAAAATGGCTCCACATTCCCCATAATTAAATGTGAGTTCCCAAAACATGGAAAAATACCTAAAAACTTCAAATTCTCCACCAAGATCCTAGGAAATTGCCCAAGTCCAATTATTCAAGTTGTCCATTTTTCCCAAGGGGGAAAATGGATAACAGTATCTCTTTCCACCTCTCTATAATAAAAAATAAATTTTTTAAAGATAGGTCCAAACTCACATGGTAAACTTATGATCACCATAATATTTGTAGATATTTCTCAAAATCCCTATTGTGAAAATTTTTCGTAAAACTCTTGAATTCCTCTTTATACATAAAAATAGTCTAAATCGATGCTTTTCAAAGGAGAACAACCTTTAAAAAACTATTCACCTTCTTTAAGGTGGATCATTTCTATGTATGCATTTTGGTGACCATGGTGGGACATCAAGATTTGGTTGTAATTTTTATTTTCTTTTGGATATAATATAGTCATTTGAATTTATTTTAGGGTTTTAATGTTTAGGTTTCATCTATATTTTCTCCTAACTTCATTTTCCATAAATTTGGTAGGTCACTATAAAAGTAAACAAAAGAATTAAAATTGCAAGTCGATTGCACACACAATCACGTTGTAGTTTTTATATTCTAAACGTTAAATATTTAAAATATATTCACGTTCTTCACTTGTATTTGTTTTTTAATACATGACTAAAATTGTGTAAACTCCTCCTTTACACTCAAGGTAATATTTTGAATCAAAAATTCTTAGTTTCTAAGTGGCTACTTAGATTTCATCACCAAGAGCCTATATATTAGAAGGTTATATAAATTTGAGGTTTGAATTATCATTTTTGTAGAGAGTCGGTGAAATGTATGGAGTTAAGTGAGGGTTTTTTACCCTTTAATACCAATACCTAAATAGTAATCCTCTATCAATAAATTGAGTCTCACATACCACTAGGTATATTTCGGAGGATACTTCTAGCATAACATTAAGATCTTACTTTTGTCATGTTTCACTTTGTAATGTTAGGAATACAACATTCCCTAAGATACCCAGCATATCTTTAAGGTATCTCTACATGATACTAATGGATCATACACTCATTCTTCCAGCATCGGGGCCATGTTTTTTTATTTTCTTTCTTATATACTTCTCAAAATCCATAAAAATTCAAAAGTACATATACAAATAAATTTTACCTCTACTTTCCTATTATTACATATTTCTTTTTCCATCATCCTATACCAAATTAAAAAAATTCCATCACAATGTCTTACACTAATGGCTTCTCTCACGTTAACCTACTTCACCACAATCTTGTAAACCACCTTGCCAAAATCTTATAAACCACCTCACCAAACTTGAGTCACAAGAAAAAGGTTGGATATTTAAAACTCACATATCACCAAATTTATGATGATCATATTCACCCCCTATTTCCAATTTTCCCCTATCCCCCTCATTTCAAAATACCTACATTTGAAAAATTCATAGGCACAAAGGACCCTAAACACCACTTATGCTTGTTTCACTTCACTTACATGTCACCTCATCCATTATAAAGAAACACTCCTTTTACAAACCTTCCTACTTTTACTCTCTATCCAAAACTTCTACTACTACTCATGCCTCCTGCAATATAGCCTCTAATATTTTAAACTACTCACTGATTTCTTTACTAATAGTTTCTCTATCCATATTTCTCCAATAACAACATTGGTTGATCTTTATACATACTAAAAATTTGACAACGAGTCTATAATTTCATTTTATACATATCGGTGCCCTCTTGTTCATTCCTTCCCATTTCCTATTATGTAATTTGATCTCATTGACCACTTTAAAAAAATGCCTTCCCCACATCTTAAATTAATTGTAAAGCAATTGTTATCCATTTTCACCCCCTTGGTGAAATAGACAATTAGGAAAGCCTAGACTTGGACACTTGTCAAACCATTGAGGTGAATATGAATGTGTAAGAAGATTTCATGTTTTGGAGAATTTTCGGTGTTTATGGAGGTTTGGGGTCATAAGAGTATTTGTTGATCTTATGGGTTTCAAATACTTAAGGTCCAAATGGAAAGGGAAAGTGGGTCGCCGAGGCCCACATGTAGCCAAAATGGGATAAAATGAGAAAAATTTGTAAAATTGGCTCCAAGGTATTTCATTATACTCTACATGGCTCATTGACTTAGAAAATGCTTTGAGGAGATTCACGAGAAATCCAAGGTCGAGGAAAATTTGGATTGGGAGTAAAAATTGGCTTAGAGCTTCCTAATGACTCTCCAAGCTATTAGGCAAGCTGGTTGGATACATCACCAAGAAAAAGTATTGCTTACGAGGAGAGAAGATCATCAAGATACTCAACGATCTAGGAAGATGGCTTGGTTTGCGGGGTTGCATGGGTGGCTCGGCATTAGGAGCCCACAATGTAAGAGTGGAATTTTGAGTAACTCACCGAGCCGGGGAGTGAAACAATAGGGTCTTTGACATTATAGGCCAACTTGCTGAATGAAATGAGTTATCCATGGCCCATATGGGGGTATGGATCGACCGCATTGTGGAGAAGGAAAGCCTAGGGCCGAGCTATGGGAATGTTGAATGACTCTAGTAGAGCCCAAGAGTGAGTGACAACGAATACCCGTAGGACAAGAGACCCTAGTGATGCGAGTTCAGGCATGATGAACAAGTAGGGATGATCTAGGTGGTTAGATCCATGTCATCTCGGCATTGGAATGAACTCTCGGGAAAGATAGGAACAATGCAAGTCGGCACGATGAGATGGAGGTAGCTCAAATAGTGAGCTTGCCGTAAGCCGAGAGGGATTGGTGGCCAACTCGATGGGGCCAATCTTGGGGCCAAGGCAAGGCCATTAAAGAGAAGTAGAAGCATGGAGGGCTTGAGGAGTTAGCGGGTGAGCCGGGTGTATCGGATAAGAGAGCATCTCGTAGGAGTTGATGGGCGAGCCATGGTGAAAACTCATTGGGCGGGAGTTACAAAAGGTAGTTGGCGGGGATAATCCGTGTAGCTCGGGATCAAGCTCGTGGAAATGGAGTAAGGATTTGGTAGTGTTTGGAGCATAGAATTCTTTGGAAGGGTGATTTTAGAAGATTTGTGGTGTTTATCGGGTTTGCTACTATGAATTAACCCTCCCCTCATTAAACGTAAAAGAAGTAGTTTCAAAGACCGCAATGAATCAAATTGAGCAAGGAGTAACTCGGTACTCCCAAGTTACTTTTATTCCTAGAAACAAGAAGAAAATTTCCCCCAATCGATGCAAGTCATAACAATCCCAAACCATGCAAGGAGGAAAAGCTATCGGCGAGGAGTTGAAGTGATAGCACTTGTGAAGTCCACAAGGTATGACGATCTCGGTGCGAAGTGATGTTAGCTCGGTGTGTCATCAGGTGAGAAAAGAGTCGAGGTGTGGAACAATCTCATGGAAATGGAGGTGGAGGTTGCGGTATTTGGGGTGGTGAATACTTCAAAGCAAAGAGGGCTCGTTTGACACAAGTAAATTAGTGTGGAAAGACCACAAGACACGGTGATTCATTGGTGAGGTGGGAAAGTTGCCCAAGGAGTCGAGTGGTGCTTTCAAAGGTGAAAAATTACATAATGAGTGGTTCAACACAAGTGAAATTCATGGTGAATCCTGTCCCAAATACCGAGTTGGGATGTTGGAGAATATTCTTTGAGTTGAATGTGAAGTAGTGTTCTAAATGGTGAAGACGTGTGCAAGGGAGGGCTTAACCACCGAGTTGAAGCAAAAAAAAAAGAGTGCAAAATAGGTGAGATAGAAAACGTAGTAAAGCGATCTTGTTTCTCCAAGTTGATTAGGAGGAAGTGATTTGAGTGGTGAGTCGGCTCGCCACCCTGCACAAGTAATTAGCCCCTTGAACTCCACAGAACGAAAAGGAAAGATTGGAGTAATTCGATGATTGGGAATTACTTAAATTCTATAAATAAACAAGTAGAATCACTTCAAAGGTCCGATGAGCAAGAAATGAAGTTGTACACCCTTGGAATCCACAGAAAGGAGAAGTAACAAGAAGTGACTCCTGGTTTCTTGTAAAATTGGATATCTTCAAATGGCCATAATTATTGACTAGGAGCTCCGTTTTATACAAAATTGGACTTTCCAAAAATATCTTAGAACTCTCTTTGCAGAAAAAATCAATTTTTTAATTTTGGTGAGAGAAAGGTGGTGAAAAATAGAAAACTTAGTCTATATTCTCTTGAATAGTTTCCGACCCTCTATCACCATTAATGGAGCATGGGGACAATTTCTTCTCCCACAAGAAAGTGTTTGAGAGGAATGGGCTTGCGGGTGCCCCATGATGCGTTAAAATAAGTAATTACATTTTGTGGGTAAATGGAAACATGCATTTGGGATTCTCATCTTCTCTCTCTTCTCCTCTCATTCTCTATAAATTGTAAAGGAGTGGTCATTTATAAAGGTTGGACATTTTTAGTGTTTTCCTCCATTTTTCTTCCCTATGAGGATGTTTGTGGAGCTTCAAGCCTCCATTTATAAGCATTAAAATGGTGAGTCTTGCCTCTCCCTGTTATATTGATGTATTGTGCATACTTTTGGAGCGATAAAGCTTATGTTTTGTGAGTACTTATCTATTCTTTCATTAGTTTCTTTTGTTTTTCTTTCATTTCTTCATGTTTGCAAGTTGTTATGCATCTTATTGTTCCTACTACACATTTTAAATATATTTGTGCTTAATGAAAATGGTGTAATGTGTGTAATCTTGGTCTTTGATGCTTTTCCATCCTCTCTATAATCAACTTTCTCCATTCTCGGACATAAATGATTGTTCAACAACCCCCTTTTCTGGTGCTATCACTCCTTAATGTAGGATTTCTCCCTTTCACCCTTTCTCCTTCTCCCTATCTCCTTAGAATTGTTAAGATAGGTTTAGATAGGTGTGTTTCTTGCATTAAGAGTATTTGTGGCATTGTATTAGGAAGAGGAACGAGCCTTCTTTAGAGGTCCACCTCAAGTTTGCATGTCCCACAACTTAAAAGATGGTCCAATGTTAGAAAAAAGTTAGGGATCTGTCATTGCCATATCCCATGGTGATACTTTTTTGTGATAACAATAACCCATTACGCACCTTCAATGATGTTATCCTCATGGATAATTCTATTAAGGACATTAACCTAGGGTGTCATGTCACTCTTCTGCACATCTCACCTCTTCCCCCACCTTTCCTACAATCAATACCACATTTCATGATATCATTTATTGTAATGCCTACCCCATTCCCTTATCACCTTATTTTCACACTCACTTATCGACCCCCTCACAAACAACATACACTCATCTACAAATATTTTCACCCCTTCTATATAATCACTTACAGTCACTCTCACACTTGAACTCCAATCATCTCCCACTTCAATCACCTATAATGAGTCCTTTCAATCCTTACAATTTTTCCAATCCACGTATAAATTCACCCCTTTTTCAAAACCTCCTACGATCCTTAAAAAAATTCTCAATATCCATATAATCACTCTACCCAATAATTTTCCATTCAAACCAAATCAACCCCCATCCCTTTGAAAATAATCCCAAGTATGGTTTTCCTATCACAATACCGAGGACCATTCCATCAACACATATCACCAAATTTGTAGCATCGTCAAGGACCTACTTGATAATGGAGACATTATTGAAAATCCCAATTCTCCCAGACTCCACCTTCCCATATCATCGTAACCTACTTCCTCTAAATGCCATCACTACTCCCATCCATGTTATGTGCCTTACCCATTCTACATCTCTAATCAAACCTCCTAGTATCCCCACTTATAAAATTTCTCCTCTTGACATATTGATCATCATTGTATCATGCCTTTTTCAATCATGATTATCATCATCACCTATATCACTTATAGATTTTTCATCTTCTCTTAAACATATTGAATCACCCATGTTATTTCCACTAACCTATTCATTCTCATATCCCCTTAATAATTATACTTATTATCATCCCATAAATCCTTATAATTATCCCCTATGATGACACCCTTATCAGCATTCCCTATGTCTTCCCCAACGTCACTCTCCTCATCTTCTCCATCATATCCCTTTCCATTCTCACCCTCTACATCATCTCCAACATCGTTAGCTTTGGTATCTCCAAACCCTTCTTCATTCCTCCATTAACAAATCCCACTTCATTCTCTTAACCACATCACACACCACCTATCATATCACACAAATCACCATATTTCTTCACACACACATCATTACCCTCATCACCATTTAATCAAGAAACCTTCCTACTTCCATCAATTTCATCACCCTCTTCACCAAATTTACCTTCATCACCTATTCTTAGCCATAATTTTCCATTAAACAATCTCATATTTACTAAGTCACTTTGATGAGTGCATTGTTTGGCTCATTTATATCATTTCTTTAGACTGGAAATACTCTTTGTGATATGACTTATTAGTATATGGGGATGTTTTGTGTAGTCATGTCTTAGTAGGTTGATGCATTTTTCCTTGCTATTATTTATGAAAACTATTTATCCCATGAACTTCCTACTAACTACCTTTATGAGATCAAATGTGATGATGTGTGTAGGGAATCATGGAAGTTACTGGTGGATAAGAAGCCCAAGTTTGAAGCATGCGGCTGAAGACTGTTTCCATCGAATTGACCTATTAGCTTGGGCTTGACTCTAACAGCCCATAGGAATCTATGAGTTTTTAATTGATATTTGATGGACAAGTGTTTTATGCCACCTGATATGGTGGATCTTGTAACCAACATTATCTATATGAAGACTTTGTCTTCAAAACTTGAGTACCACTTTTTGATTATCGAAGAAGATTATAGGCATCTTTTCTGGATTCATTTTTGGATATGTTATGAACTTGTTTGAAGTTAATGAAAGCTATGGCATTTTTAGAATTAGAAGTTGTTGATCACTCTATCCCGAGGAAGAGCAAGGGCCCACTCAACCGAGGAGATACGAGGTTACTTTGAGTTTTTCATGCATACTGATCCTTCGATTAGTTTTACTGCAATTATCATTTGATGAGTTTTTGCATGCATGCTTTGATTAACTGTCCATGTTTTCTCCATTACCACTTTTTCTTAAACTAGATGCTTTTGTTATGCAAATTTAGTTCATGAACAGTCTTGCTTTCTACTGAAAATTCTAGTTATTCAGTTATGGTTTAAATTGTTAAGAATAAGTGTGTGCATATTTTACTTTATAGTAGAAGATTAGTTGTTGAAATCCATTTCATTTCAAATAGTTGAATTCCAGTAGACTTGTATTTAATTTCCGTAGATTTTAACTACACTTCCGTAGATTAGCTATTAAAGCTAAGCAACCCCCGACAAACTCAACGCATAACTCATTCTCCTAGAATCCATTGCATATTGCCTAGGACACAGCCTTGGTTTATAATGACACTGACAAAGATTATGTCAGTTAAATTATTGGATGAATACAATGACCCATCATTTTTGGTGCCATTTCGGGAATACATAACCATAAGCTCCATTATTTTATTCCATATGTTATGGGTGTTAATAGAGTTCATATAGGAAACCAGTAGTTCTCTCGGACCTCGATTTAAACCAACCAACCTGGATGCATAGGTCATGAGATAACCAAGGGAGATTTATAGCATGCAATATTCAACAAATCTCTTTAGACACTTCACAAGAGAGAAACACTGAGAGTGATACAGATTCCAATTCCATGCCTAGAACCTTTTCTAAGCATTTTGTATCCTCTTCACATCATTCTACAATGGGGGATCTTGGGAATGCTGAAGAACAACCTTTAGGATGAACATTTACATACCCCATTGTCCTCGATGCAGATGAGGATGCACCCATGAAAAACATCTCACCATCCATCCTCCCCCTCTTTCGAGGAATGACCAAAGAAGACCCTGATCAGTTTCTATTTGAATTTAAAATCTTGTGCCAGACATATGATTACCAAACTGACAATCAAAAACTCAAATTATTTCCCTCCACTCTCAAAGATTCTGCTATGAGATGGTTTATGGGGTTACCATCTAACTCCATTAACTCCTAGGAAGCCATGGAAATAACCTTCTTGGATAAATACCAAGACTATTGTAGAGGAAGGGATAGGAAGGAAGAGTTCTTCCAAATATGGAAAAAGGAAGATGAGAATCTAGAGGATTATCTGGATAGATTCCTCTTTCTCCATAAACATAGTGGGTATGAGTTACATGTAGACATCACTAAAATAGTCTTTCTGAAAGGACTGGATGACAAAACCAAGGATTCTCTCCATCTCATGGGAGGTGGAGATGTGCATAAGCTTACCATGGAACAAATTACTGAGCTATGTAGAAGATATTCTAGAACATGTGGAGGAATAAGAAGGAAACAAACATCCAAGTCTTTGGGTACCTCTGAACTTCTAGAAGAAATGGCCAACATGAAAATAGACATTCTACTACAATTAACATCCACCATAGATGGACTCAAGGAAAAATCCACCCCTACTAAAGAACCATTGGACATGTATTGCCCTAAATGTCGGAAGAGACACCCCTTGAGAGAATGTCCTTTGGATGTCACAGATATGTGCTTAATCTGCGAAGTTACTGACCATGACACTAAACATTACACACTTCTACCACAATTGAAGGGAGGTTTGAATGCCATCTCTCAAATAAGTGCTAAATTAAATTTTGTCCAAAGACCAAACAATTAGGGTGGGTTCCCATCTAGACCAACTCAGAATCCTTGGAGAATGCCATGGCCAAATCAGGCCTCTCAGTCTTCTTGGGGACAACCTGAGTGGGAAAACTCAAACTGGATGACTTATCCATATCCACCACCTTGGAAAAATCCCTACACTTAGCCGGGTTGGGCTCCACCACCCGCAACCAATCCTTAGCACAATCAGCAGTGGGGTCCTCAACAAAATTTTAGCCAAAATCAGTCCTGGGTGCCACCACAAAATAGTAATCAACAACGCAGGTTCCAGCAGCCACATCAAGCTTTAATGCCTCCACCTCAAGCCTACCAAAATCAAGTACAAGCAACACAAAAAAACTTCCATCTTATCCGGTAGCCAATCCTAAAAATCAACAAACAACTTTGATTGATGACATAGATGCATGTAACACCTTGCAAGTTAACATTATTGGTAATTTACGATTACGATCTGGCAAAATATTGAACCCTCCTGTTGTTATCACAGAACTACCTGATGATGCCAATAAGGAAGAAAAACTTGAAGGTAACACTGGTTCTTCACCAATGCCAGATAAACAGGATGATCAAATACCCACACCAACTACAACCCCTTTTCTGAGCGATTACAGGACACTCGGATTGCAGATGAAACAAAACTAGTTCAGGAATTGAAAAAAGTGCATATTGAGGTTCCTACGCTAACTGCAATAAGGGACATCCCTGAACTAAACCAAACCATTAGAAACAAATGTATAAAGACACCAGGAAGAAAAAATAAATACCCAAAGACTGTCAAAGTCGAAGGGAATTTGGCTGATTTAGTTGTTGGCACCCTCATCTCACCAAAATATGGGGATCCTAGGAGCCCTGTCATTACTATTTGTATAAACAACCAGTCAATATCTAACATTTTGGTGGATCTTGGTGCTGCTATTAATGTTATCACAACATAAATGTTTAACCTACTATCCTTGACAAGACTTCAACCAACCAACATTGTTCTACAGTTAGCAGATCAATCCATTGTTGTACCTGATGGTGTGGTTGAAGATATAATGGTCACTATTGAATCATGGGAGTACCCAGTTGATTTCATGGTTTTGCAGCCTAAAGCTCGGAAGTTGGGATATCCAGTCATCTTGGGAAGACCTTGGCTGGCTACGGTTGCTGCTTACATTGACTGTAGGTCAGGCAACATGACAATTCTAAATGGGTAGAAATCCAAACACATTTCATTATATCCTCCTGCCCAGCCTTATACGAACAATTGTGACCAGGTATGGGTGGATTCTTTGGATGCTAACTCTTTGAATGCTTTTTTTCTAGCCAGCCACTATATTGCAGTACACAGTACGATAATATGATGGAAGCTATAGAGTCTTATGTGCTGTGATTCTAAGGACTATGTAACTACAGAAATCAGCACTACTTCTATGGAATTCAGAATATCGGCAGAAGACATTACCTCTGCTGAGTCTGGTAGGAAACTCTATGCTTATAATTCCAAACATTTAGTTCCTGATTTCTATTGTCCTTTAACTAAGGTTCTTGTCTTTTGATAACATATCCATCCTACACATGCTTCAGCCCCATGTTTTCCCATTGAATTATTTTATCACTAGTACAGAGCTTTCTCTTGTGAATGATACTAAGCAGGTGCTTGTCAGTATGGGTAGAGAGCTGACTATAGGAAGTGACTTGGAGGTCAATCAAGAAGCTAGGGTGCTTGAGGTTCTGAAGAAACATTCTCATGCTTTTGCTTGGGATTACACTGATATGAAAGGAATTCATCCTAGCATCTATACACATCATATTTACACCGATGACGTCAAACCTATAAGGTAGCCACAATGAAGAATCAATCTAGCATTGAGAGACATAGTCAAAACTGAGATTGAAAAGCTCCTAAAGGTAGGTTTCATCTATCCTATATCTGATAGTCAGTGGGTTTCCCCATTAGTTATTGTTCCCAAGAAGAATGGTAAGTGGCGAATATGTGTTGATTACAGGGAACTTAACAAAGCCACCAAGAAAGATTATTTTCCCCTACCTTTCATTGACCAAGTCCTGGACAATTTGGCTGGTAAGAAATATTTCTCTTTCTTGGATGGGTTTAGTGGGTATAATCAAATTAGTATTGCCCTGTTGATCAGGATAAGACTACTTTTACGTGCCCTTGGGGTACATTCACTTACAGAGTCTTACCTTTTGGGCTTTGTAATGCCCCTGCCACATTTCAGCGGGTAGTCTTGGCCATTTTTGTAGATCTTGCTAACGACTGTGTTGAGGTTTATATGGATGATTTCACTATCCATGGATCCACTTTTGAAGAATCTTTGAATAATCTTGAGAAATTACTCAGTCGATGTGAACAACACCAACTATCTCTGAGTCATGAAAAATGTCTAATGATGGTTGATCAAGGAATTGTCTTAGGTCACCATGTTTCAGCCCAAGGTATAAAGGTGGATCCCAAAAAGATATCAGTCATCACCCAATTACCTACACCAGCTAATTAGACTGACATCAAAAGTTTCCTTGGCCATGCAGGTTATTACCACCGATTCATAAAATATTTTAGCAAAATTGCTGCCCCAATGTTTTCATTACTAACCAAAGATTGTGTTTTTGAATGGTCTTCTCAGTGTCAACAGGCATTTGATTCTATCAAAGAAAAGCTAACAACAGCCCCCTGTCTTACGTGGCCCTGATTGGGGACAACCTTTCCATATCCACATTGATGCTTCTAATATAGCTATGGGTGTTGTCCTTGGACAAAAAGACTCAGAAGATCATATGTATGCAATTTATTTTATCAGCAAAAATATGACTCCTACGGAAAAGAATTACACTACTACGGAAAAAGAGTTTTTGGCTGTGGTATATGCTTTGAATAAATTTTGTCATTACATCACTGGATATAAAATTTTTGTTTACACTGACCACTCTACCATTCGATATTTGATGAACAAACCAGTGGTTGGCGGAAGGCTCATTCGCTGGTTACTCTTGTTGCAAGAATTCAATCTCACTATTATAGATAAGCCTGGGAAATCTAACATTGTTGCTGAATTTCTTTCCAGAATAAATGTTTCAGGTGATGATGAAGTAGTCCAAGATCAATTTCCTGATGAACACTTGTTTTCTATCTCCACTAAGACTCCCTGGTTCGTTGATCTCACAAATTATTTAACAACAGGGAAGTTTCCTACTTATTTTACTCATAAGGAAAGAAGGTGATTGGTTAGAAATAGTGCAACATATAAATGGTGTAATGGATTCTTATTTAAATGTTCTCTGACATGGTTCTTTATAGGTGTGTTCGAGAGGATGAGGTACATGACATACTGCTGAGCATGTCATGATGAGCCAGGAGGTGGACATTATTGAGAAATGAACAATTCACAAGATCCTTAGAGTAGGGTACTATTGGCCTTCCCTCCATAAGACTGTTAAAAGTATGTGTGGCAGTGTGATGCATGCCAACGAATGGGAAAACCTACACTTTCTACAGAAATGCCTCTGAACCCTAGTTGGTTCTAGGACCATTTGAGAAATGGGGTATTGATTTTGTTGGACCATTTGATCCTCCATATTTCGGGAAGGAGTATCTCTTGGTATGCACGGACTATGTCACCAAATGGGCTGAAGTTCAAGCATTGGCATCTGCTAATGAAGATGTTGTTGTTGATTTTCTCTACAACTAGATATTGATGTGATTTGGAGCATCGAGGGCCATTGTATCTGATCAAGGTCCTCAATTTGTTTCGAAAATGATTGAAGATTTCTTAGGAATCTATAGAATCAGGCACCAAAAATCATCACCATATCACCCCCAATCCAATGGGCAAGTGGAGGTAACCAATCAAGAGCTCGAGAATATTCTAACTAAGGTGGTCAATGCCGATAGAAAGAATTGGGTACCAAATCTTCCTGAGGCCATCTGGGCCTACAACATGACCTAGAAAACAACTACTGGTTTCTCTCCCTATGAGATGGTCTTTGGGAAGAAGCCACTGTTACTTGTGGAGTTTGAGTTGTGCACCTGGCGAATAGCGTTGGAAGTTGGGATCGATTTGGATGAAGCAAAAAAATGAACGAGTGTTATAGTTGAATGAATTAGATGAAATGTGGATGGAGGCACACAAACAGACCAAAATTCTATAGCATCAATAGAAAAATTGGCATGATGCTCACATAAAAAAATGGATATTTCATGAAGGACAGTGGGTTTTGCTCTTTGATTCCCGCTATCAGTAGTTTAAAGGAAAGTTGCATACACGTTGGTTAGGTCCCTATCAGGTAAATCAAGTGTTTGATAATGGCTCTATTCGATTGATACCGATTGATGGAGACAAACGGACTCTTCTGGTAAATGGGCATAGGCTCCGAGTTTATCACCCACCGCTAGATAAGAAGACTTTCACTGACGACATTCTATTACGAACAGACATGCATGCTGAGGAGGCTCTTTTCCTCTCACGCATGGAGTAATTAATCTTTTGCAAATTCAATAAAGGAAGATGATCCTTCATTCAATCTTCTTCCCTTAGTTAGCAGTTCTTATTGTAATTTCCAATAAATGTAGGAATTTTCATTATTTCTACTACCACTAATCATGTTTCATCCCAAATTACAGGGCATAGGAATCTATGGATATCGGCTAACTAAATGTAGCATGGGTAAGTGCATTTAACTTGCTAATGATATTTCTATGCAAAACATTTCCCCATGTAGTCATTTGTCATTATGATGCCATCATGAAATGATTGCTATGGTCATTCTGGATCTCTTCCAAATCGGCTCTATGAATGATGACATAAAAGGAGTAATGGCTCATAAATCTCCACATGCTTTGATGTGTCACACTCTCCAACGTCAGGATAGATGGCGCATGCTCCTCAACCATGGGATATGTGCCGCCGCAAAATCTTAATCTCACACGGGTGGTCGGTCTCATCACTATTTTTCACCGTCACCTTCACTTGATGTTGTGCTACCCAAGGAATATGGTGTCATTTGAAATTTAATGCTCTGCAACCACCTCTTCCCATTGTGGTATGCACATCAATCACAACTAGTTTTATCAAACACTCGACGGGAAGTGGAAGAAACGCTCTACTCTAGTTTTTCCGCTCTACCGTGTATTTCTTACTTTTTGGCTCAACATGGGACCGCGAAAGACATCAGAACCTACTTCACCTGATGCCTTGCTTTGGAATTCCGCCCTTTCACAGGTATTTCATGATTTCGGATGGTTATATTTCATTCGGAAATTTGAAGGTTTTGATGAGAACATTGTGGAAGAATTCTTGAACAATTTTGAGTCCACATGCTCGCAAGTTGGTGGATGAAGAGTTGAAATTACCAGTCAGGTCATTTCTGACCTGTTTGGCCTACCAAATTTCGGTTTAAAGGTTATGACAAATGCCCCTTTGCAAAGTATGATTTCTTAGTTCCATGACAAAGGAGAGGCACTCCCGGAGGTCATCCTGACTCCATTGGGTGTCCAGAAGGGTGTTAAGTGGAAAATTTTTCCTAGAATCTGGGGTGAGATTGCTAAATGGGTCAACAGGTATTTTATATGTGATGGCTAGGCCTCTATTCTAGGTGGTGATGCGCTCAAAATGCTCATTCACCTTAAAAAGGGACATGTCAACCAGGCCCTTTGGTCAATTTTCCAGAGTACCTCGTAGATTCTATCATTAAGGTATGCCAGAAACACCGGTCTAGTGGGGGAAAGTCTATGCTTAAGCACCTAGGGTTGATTCATCTGTTGTGTTCACACCAATTTTTATTTCACCCAAAGCGGAGGCTCGAGGGATGTGTTGGTGGTGAAGGGTCTAGGCCTAAGAAATTAAAATCTGGCCTCTCTTCTGCACCTCGGTCTACCCTTGCATTGGGCCCTTCACATAGTCAAGTAGAGGTAGCTGATGTTCCTGAGCATGCCGACATGGTTGGTATTCTGAGGGACCATCCCCGTCCATTCTTGATTTAAAAGGCAAGTGTCCCATGGCCCCATCTTCCTCCATGCAACTACGGTCCCAACATCTTGGCTCATGTTTTCAGACAGGTGGTTTCCAATCGGAGTCCTTTCCTGATGACACCACCCACATTCGGGAGGAATTACATACGAGAGGATGTCCCGGCTGCTCCATCATCTACTATTCTCGTCATCTATGGAAATTCACATTATAACTCAGAAATTCTTGACACTCAAGTGGCACCTTCTTACAACTATTTGGAGGAGATAGCCCTGCTAAAATCTCAGTTACAAGGTATGGAAGAATCCACCCTTTTATTACAAGCTGAATTTACACAAAAGATAGTAGAAAAAGTTTGGGAGATTGCTACCCTGCAACATGAAGTGAGTTGTCTAAAGCGACAATGTGATAAGGGTCTTACCCTCTTGAATAATTTCCAACAGTTGTCCCTTCAGGAAAGGGAATTGTGGAAAGAAAATCAAAAATTAAAAAAGGAAAAAGAATCTTTGGAAGAGGAAAAACAAAAATTAACATCTATCTTAGACTCTGTTTGTCCTTTAGCCATCAAACTACTATCTTGTAGGAAACCCTCCTCAGTCTACAACATGTATGTCCAAGAACAATTTTATTCTTGGTAGTTATTTCAATTGTGTTCTCAAGCCCCTCACGAAATTCCCGATGGACCTAGTTTTTTATCAGTCTACAAGAACAACACTCCAGAAATTCAAAATTTTCTCTGTGAATTTTATCTACATAACATGATAGTGACCAATGTCCCTGATTTCTTGATCAACCTATTTGTGGGGGATTTTCAAATTAAAGCATTTCAATCTGTATTACAGAATTAGATAATTTGGAGGCAGCAAACAGATAGTTTCAATAACACTGCTCAGTCCATCGGATTTTACATTCACCCAACCCATCACACAGATGTCACCTGAGAAAAACTTTAGATCATTGTACTACTAGGTAGGGGTTGGGGTGCATACTTCTCAGATTTTGCTTCAGTGTATTATTGATTTTGAAAATTATAGTCAGGAGAATTTTTAAACGTAGGAGGTCCTCTCTACCCAGAATTTGAGCTTGAGCATGTGAAGAGGTGATGCCCTTATCGACATTATCAAAAAAACTTTAGAGAAAACCAGCTAGCAATACATTGATGAATGGGTAGGCCTCCAAGTGCGGCCACCACTCCTCTTAAGTCCTCTCATGACTTGGCAAAACAATGTAGCACAGTCCCATGACAGTTTCCTTTGCACTGGGTGGAAATGACCTCAATTCTCGAGTTGCAAGAATACCACAAAGTAATACACTGATCAATTCGAGGAGTATGACATGGCTGACCAACTTGGTAGGAGAACAGGGCGTAGATGAGTTGCATTGGGACATGCAATAGGTAAAGTCAGGGGGAAAATGATGAGTGCATTGTTTGGCTCATTTATATCATTTCTTCAGACTGGAAATACTCTTTGTGATATGACTTATTAGTATATGGGGATGTTTTGTGTAGTCATGTCTTAGTAGGTTGATGCATTTTCCTTACTATTATTTATGAAAACCGTTTATCCCATGAAATTCCTACTAACTACCTTTATGAGATCAAATGTGATGATGTGTGTAGGGAATCATGGAAGTTACTAGTGGATAAGAAGTCGAGTTTGAAGCATGTGGCTGAAGACTGTTTCCATCGAATTGACCTATTAGCTTGGGCTTGACTCTAATAGCCCATAGGAATCTATGAGTTTTTAATTGATATTTGATGGACAATGTTTTATGCTGCCTGATATGGCAGATCTTGTAACCAACATTATCTATATGAAGACTTTGTCTTCAGAACTTGAGTACCACTTTTTGATTATCAAAGAAGATTATTTGCATACTATTCTAGATTCATTTTTTCGGATATGTTATGAACTCATTTTGAAGTTAATGAAAGCTATGGCATTTTGAGAATCATAATTTGTTGATCACTCTATCTCGAGGAAGAGCAAGGGCCCACTCGACCGAGGAGATACGAGGTTACTTTGAGTTTTTCATGCATACAGTCCTTCGATTAGTTTTACTGCAATTATCATTTGATGAGTTTTTGCATGCATGCTTTGATTAACTGTCCCTGTTTTCTCCATTACCACTTTCACTTAAAGTAGATGCTTTTGTTATGCAAATTTAGTTCATGAACAGTCTTGCTTTCTATTGAAAATTCTAGTTATTCAGTTATGGTTTAAATTGTTAAGAATAAGTGTGTGCGTATTTTACTTTACAGTAGAAGATTAGTTGTTGAAATCCATTTCATTACAAATAGTTGAATTCCATAGACTTGTATTTAATTTCCATAGATTTTAACTACACTTCTATAGAATAGCCACTAAAGCTAAGCAACCCCCAACAAACTCAACGCATAACTGGTTCTCCTAGACTCCATTGCATATTGCCTAGGACACAACCTGGTTTATAATGACACTGACAAAGATTATGTTAGTTAAATGATTGGATGAATACAATGACCCATCACACTTCTAGTGCATGACCACATTCCTTCCAATAAATTCCCATATTATACATGTTTTCCTTAATATCAATTATCCAAATATGTTAAATCCTTCGTCGCATCGACCCTCCACAAAATATTTTGGTCGATCATCAATTCCACCACTCGTTGAGGTGCCAATTATTTCCCTTCCTCATCATACACTATTCCATCAAGGCATGTCTTGTTTATCCAATCACCCTCTCATCAAATATCATCCTTGCATATCACCCACACTTGATCACTCATTTTCTCTTCATAAGTATTTATTCTCTATTCCTTTCCCCCGACATTCACTTATACATTTCATTTCACTCATAATTTTTCTCTATTACAAAAATTCATCCTCTCCCCACATGTATTAATCATAAATCAATTGTTCTTACTATCATTCTTCCTCCTAACATAGATTTTTTTAATTCCTCTCTAACCTAACATTATCTTACATACACTTCTCTTAACACCCAACTTAATATAGTATTGCCTATATTTGCAATCAATTTTATCAATCATCACCATATTTTTCTTCATCCTCAACATCTTTACTTCATTATTTGCTAACATCATCCCATGTATCATCTCATATACTGACTTTTTGTCTACATTATGTCTCTCTTTAATTTGATTGTTAAAAAAACTAGGTGACTTGTTTGTGTTTCCACTTTTGCGCTCTCACAAAAAAGTACATTCCACTTCTTTTCATCCATAATATATTCAACATGCATCCTAATTCTCCAAAAATTTTATCTTCCCTCCACTGACACATTAAAATAAACATAAAAAATCCAAAAACATCTAAACATATTTCCAAATACAAAATATATATACACCAAAAATGCATTATATTATTAATGTAGGATATTATTTATCCATTGATTTTTTATTAGGATAATGCTTGCACTTTTGTTAGCTCTACACTTGTTGTGTTAGCTTACTTAGGTGTACTAGTTGTGTCAAGTTATCTCAATATTTGTGTGGAGTCATCTCTACTACACGTATTAGTTAGTGATATTTATTCACCACAGATCTAGGTAGTAGTTTCACTTTCCTCTTCCTATATATGTATATTTGATTATTGAGCTAATATATAGAACAAAATTAATGCAGGAGCATCTTGTACATAGCCTAATATTTGGTTTGATTAGGTTCTTAGGGTGTATTAGGACGTTTAGGAGGTGTTTTAGTCCACTTGGACTCATGAAGTTGTAATAAGATATCATAATGAAATTTCCATTCAAAATGGCTCATTTAAATATTTGATTTGTCTCTATGTTGTGTTAGTGAGTTAGTAGGCCTAAGAGTTAGGATGTATTCATTCAAATGTTAGTATATGCTTTACAATGATGTAATAAGGTGGTCATATACTAAACTACCTTACCTAACCTTACCAAGGTGAGAACTCACTAGATTTTTCTTAATCTTGTATGTGTTATATGGTGAAAACCTAACCACATTTCCTTCTCAAAATCGTGCAAAAGGAATTTGAATGGTGGTTACTAGCATTGGAAAATGAAGAAGGACGAACCTTCTATGTAATAGAGCCATAGAGCTCTATAATATTTGTAAATCTTATAAGCCATCTAATAAAAGATTCTTTCATATGAAACTGTGTAAAACAATGTTTAAATACATATTTGAGTACTTGTGTGTGGATCACTTACTTGTTTTTAATATTTGAGTTATTTATGATGTATAGGGTTTTGAAAGGTTGTATACATGTACAAAATGAAGGTACAACCATTATGAGGGCTTGGATTGAATCAAGAAGAAGATATGTTTATAAAAGGACATTCATAAAAAAAAATGTATGGAACTGTGTGCATAAGGTAAGGAATGAATTAGTGAGTTTAAGCATTTTATCACGAAGAAATGAGTATATTTTGGGGGAATATGAATTGAAATAAATGTGACAAGTTATATGAATGAATGTGGAATGAAACTCAAAAGTAAGAAGATTATACCTAAACTATATATAAATCGTGTTTCTTAGGTTTGAAATCTCTTTGATTAAAGACATAGTCTGTGCATGATACTAAAGGAGTCTAATATGGATTAAGGATAATATAGGAGGCTATAGGAAGGTTTTGAAACCCTAATAAGATCAATAATATGAATGAAACATGGTATGGTGATAAGTTATAAGAAGTTAGAAAATTTAAAATCTGAGTATGTCACTATCATGAGCAAGTTTGAATATGAATATTTTTATGGAATATTACTTTTACATGAGTTGTGACCATTGAGATCATGATAACGAGGGTGTGTGAAGGAGTGGAGGTGTGAATGAGTGATTAAAACCTTTATAAAGCTCAATTAAAGGTTAAAAACCTAAACAAATTCTTTTCAGACAAACCGTGTGTTAACTTTTGGGACAACATTAAAGGAAGATTTTATATTATGTGAAAATAAGTGACTGAAACTTTTCCAAAAGGGTATTATCATTATGATTAGGTACCTAGTACAAGACCATGAAGATATATTGCAGTAACCAACAAAACTCGGAAGTCGTGTTAATACCCTATCAAAAGGGTTGGGTCAAGAAGATCATTAAATAAATTATGTGGATTAACCTTCAAATATTATTAAAAGAGGAAGAAGGGAAGGATTAGGTGGATTCATAGATTGGTGAATGCTCAAAATAGGGTAAGTGAAACTTATAACCTATAAATTACTATGATTTGAGTATTGGATGATTGTGCATAAAAGTGAGGATTCTAAGAGAGATTTAACTTGTAAATGGTGTTTAGTCACATTTTGGGAGAGCCATAAAACTTAGTGTTAGGTTAACAAAGACTACTAATTGCTAAGGAGTCCATATAACATCACTCAAAGTTAGAAATAAAGATAAGAGGAAATAGGGAAGTACATGCGCATATTTTCTTGGGAGACTAAGAAAATAGAACCATTTTGGTAACATGGATAGTTTAAAGGGATTTACAAGAAGTGACTAGAGAGTTTTTATAATGGAAAGAGGGAAATATTGTTCAAGTATGAAGGATACTGTAAAATCAATATTTTCCCTAGCCTACACATGACTATACTAGTATAATATACTAAGAAGCCTAATAAGATAAGTATTGGTGAAGTAGTGATTCAAGTGATTAGGATAAAGATTATTGAGAGAGAGGATTATGGTTAAATTTAAAATTGAGAAATTGAGGAGTTAAGGAAGTCAAAAAAGTTGAGAAAAAGAGTACAATGAAGACCAAAACTAGAAGGATGATAAGATACCTGGTATAAGGGTAAATGGACCTTGTAAAGATCTTGAAAATGATGAAATAGAGTTTATTAATGTCTCTTAATACTTGGAAATTGGTCCTTCATAACAAAAACCTAAAACATGGCTTAAAACGCTAGTGAAGGGCTTAAGAAACCTAGTGAAAAGGAGGGTTTGGTTTTGGGTGAAGTAGAAAAAGAGATGGAGTATGAAATTTACCCTAAATAACAAGATCAACAAATGGTACTAGAATATCTAATTTGTTTTTTTGGTTGTTTATGGTCTGCTCCATACATGGAAGGTTTGAAGACAAATAGGGCTAATTAGGCTAGTGAAAAAACACTAAAAAGAGAATGAATTTTTATTGATGAAGATGTAGATACCAATTTTTGGTACCCTTGTCCCCCATCCCACATTCTCTCCCCTTCATCATCACTTTACAAATTCTTATTTATCTTCTTATTTTAAATTTGTCTTTACTAGTCCTAAATTCTTTTTCCCTCTTAATTCCATATATTTTCTCTAATTCCTTTTTCCCTACCCTAATTCCATTTTAATCCTATCATTATTTATCCCCCTTAATCCATCCCTAATCCCATTTAATTACCCATTAATATATCCTAGGATTCTACCCATAAATATCCCCATTTATGACCCCTAGGATTCCCACCACCCATTTAATATCCCCTTATCCTCCCATCACCATTTATTCCCCTCCATGCATCATTAACTCGACCAAAGCGACTAACTCGTGACTTTAACCCATTTACGACCTTGATAATAGATACTCTCATCACCTTGACCATCCAAGTGGATTTTCCACCAAAGTTACTAGCGACTGATGTAGGTCACTGATCGACACCATTAATACACCTCCAACCCGCCACTCAAAGGGCTGAAAATTTTCTATATTTCAATTTATTTCATGAGCTTGGTCTACTCTCTCTTCCTTTTGTGATTATTCATCACCCATTTAAATAGTTCTTGGATACTTGGCATGACATCCATGGATAATTGAAGATTTGAAACTTGGTTATCATCATATCTTTCTTGCATGTCTGTAGGTTGTCTTGGAGCTTAGTCATTCCATCAACCTTCTTTGATCCTCTTCATACCCATTTTCCCATCTACTCAGCTCATAAAAAATCCCAAATCTTGACTCGGTCATTTTCAACCCTATCAAGTATCCCATTTAGATCTTCCTAGTGTTGCATCCTCTTCTTTCCTCATGATCCTAAGATCAAATTTAGCATCTTAGAAAAGGTTCTAGATATGTTTTCTTCTTGAATTCTTCTCATCTATGCAATGGTCACCGTTGACCATACTAGTCGATCTGGGGTTGCCATTGAATCAAGCGGGTTTGGTTTTTATCAACATTTACATAATCATATATTTATTTCAATATCTCTACCATATTGTAGATAAATGATATCTTCATCCTTTCATCTATTATCATTTTATCAAAGTGGGTTTGAATCCATCCTAGGAAGTTATCACTTCTCGATATTTACCTTGTCGGGTAAACCACATCTTATATACTACTCTTTTTATGTTTACCTTATCTTTTATGTGTAGGTTATTCATTCCTCCACTAAGAAGACCTTTTGAGCTTGTGTCTTCATCATCATCATCATCCCGATTAGGAGGTATCATTAAACCCTAACATTGTTTTAAGTTTCTTTATTTCTTGTATCCCTTTCATTAACTTAGAACAAGAGTAGGAGATCTCATCAAACATTCTGGCATGCCTAGTGGGACCCATCCTTTCTCTTTGGTGAGTTATTTCATTATTTGATTTTATTTCTTTCTTTCCACTAACAAAGTAGGTGGGTGATTCTCTTTCTTGTGTGTGTGGTGGTTTTTATTTCTTGGATCAGCAACGTGGTTACAAAGATAATAAAAATAAAATAAGAAAATTAAAGTTATCCATTTTTTCCTCGTTTTATCATTATTTTCCTTTTTCATCTTCCCTCCCTTCTTTGTCTTCTTCTATGCATCAAATATAATGTTTTGTTTTAGAGTTAAAAAGAAAAACTTCATAATTTCTTGCTCACATGATTCTAAGTAGGGTTAATATGATTGCATCCACTTCTTTCACACACATCTAGACTCACGAATCAAACTTACTTACATATCTGAAACATATTCTACTAGGTGGAACTATTGGGATTTCTTCACCAAATAGGAAATACACCTTGGTGTTCGCCGTGTTATAATATTTTTACTATTGGTATATCATATAAGAAACTCGAAACCCTTATCATTGTGGTCGTGAAGTGTCGAAGTAGGCCCCTATATCAAACCATGTCTTGGTAGTAATCACATATTTTTGCCTCATGTACCTTTAGGTATATCATGGACACTATCCAAAACATCGTAAAACCATCATTTTATTGGCCATTTCTAGGTTCCCTTTGAGCATTTTCTTTACTTTTTCACACTCCTCTAATAAACATGATAATTAACCTTTTTCGCATGATTTACTTTTAATAGTGATAACCAACATCAGTTCTTGTTTATTTATTTCATGTCCTTTGTCACTTGATCTCAAGTTAGAAAAATGGAACAAGCTACCTCATCCAACATACTGACCTCCAACAACCATTCCCAATAAACATCCCCTCTTGCCATTTTTCTTCCTCTCCTTTTATTACTTTCTCTACAATTTCCTAGCCTATCATTGCTACAACTCCTTATAGTGAGTCCCCTATGGTCCAAACTCATTCCCATGTTGAAACTAATCCTTCCATATATAACCAATTTTTTTCTTCTAGACTAGCTACACCTCATACTCCACTTCCTTAGAGACCTTTGGGCCTCCCATTATCTCTCACTAATGCTTGGAGTTTTAGGAACTCTTGGACACTAATCCTATTTCACTTCAAGACTATCTCATCCATAAATCAACTCACCTTGGTATTGATGGACCCCCTATTCAAAACATTTATGGTTATCACTCTCAACCTAAATCCACTCAATTCTTCACCTCTAAACTCGTTTTCTTCTTTCCTAGATCCATGAATGATCTTTCCATCTCCGATTATGATCCACGGCTTTCAAAATTATTATACTATGATTCCCCAAATACATTAATCCACGAAATTTTGGTTCCCTTTCCACCCAACCTACCTCGTATTCACTTCTCTCCCACTTCTTACATCCCCATCACTTCTTCATCCACCATTATTGTTAGTTCCCCTTCCCGAAATTTATAAGAATCCCATCTACTTCTTCCATCTTGCCCAAAACAACATGATCAAAATTTGATTCATATATCTACATCCATAGTCCAACAAATTTCATCATCTCGAAACCCCACCCTTAGGAATTAACCCAAACTCATCAATATCCTCTTCGGAGTTCCTTCCACCATATGTTTCATAATCAATCTACCCTGACCACACTATACCTATATTCGACTCATTCCATGCAAAACCAATCCAATTTCCCCACCTCTCAACAATAAACACGATCATATCCATCTAATTATGTCCCCATCTCTCAACCATATCCTATTTCCCAACCTATTCAATCACAACCCTTCAACTATCTTCCCTTTATCAACCACCCCCACAAACACCTACTTATCCTTAACACTATCGGTATTACTTCTAACCTAATCCATATAATTCTTACAATCCACTACCTCAACCATCATCCAATCATCCCCATACCTCCAATGACCCTATGCAGAATTTTCTAAATAAGATGGCCAATCATCAAGAAGCTACCTTGGGGTCTAAAAAAACCTTCTCCTAGGAATAAATCTTTAATGATCCTATTAATCCATCAGTTCCTGTCAAACCTTATCCTCCGTAATAGGAACTCCCTAAGTTTTCTAAATTTAATAGCATAGAGTACCCTCAACAAAACCTTTGTTCCTTTAGGAATGCATGTTATCTCATTACACATGATTAGGACTTCATGCTCCACACTTTCCCATGATGTTGGGTGGCCTTGCTTTTGAGTGTTATAATGACATCCCTCAATACTCCCTCTTTTCATTCACCCAACTCACACAATTGTTCTTAGAACACTTATCCATTAGTCGGCATGAAATATTACCATCACCGACCTCTATGTCATTAAATATTTTTATGACGAATGCATTATAGATTTCTTCACTACGTGGCGTGGCATCATTAATCAATTATCCTTCTCCCTTCACCACACCGATCTCAACAAGATTTTATCTCAATCACGTGACAAAAACATCTCATTAAATCTTCAAAGAATCATTCACCATGGCTCGTAAACTAGAACTTTGTGCCCTTGAGCAAGGCCATATCAAACTCTTATCCAAAAAACCAAAACTTGAATTCACCAAGTCCTCCAATCATAATGAAAAGTCTAAAAATGTCTCCAATGCCACATAGTTAAATATTATTCTACGTCTACCTCTCATGTTGAGCCCCAAAAAGGGATCCTTGACTTACTCCAAACTATCCTCCATTTGGAGAATCATATAGTTCTATCTTTGATAAAATCATGGCTTCCCATCTCATCCAAAACCCTCCTATCTATTCCATCGATGACACACATCCTAAACCCACATTGTAGCATGAAGAAAACTATTGCAAACACCATTAAGTACACAATCATGACATTTAAAAGTGTCACACATTCAAAGATCTCATCCAATGCCTTATCAATCATGGGGACCTTCAATTGGATAATCCTAACGCTCCACCTAACCAACCCTTAGATGTCTTCAAGCATCCCTTCCCTAATCATTCACCAAATAAACAAGCTGATCCACCTACATATCAAGAACCCAACGCTCATACAATCAATACCTTAAGTCAAGATTTAGCACCATCACCCACTCTTATCATCCCTTCATCCACCATACCCACATCTACTCCTTTGTCACTTATCTCCACATCTCGAACCATATTGAAATCCACACCCATGTCTACATCTATCACCCCTTCATCAATCATAACAGAATCTACAATTCCCACCTCTCTTGTATGCACATCCGCTGCATCTACATCCACTACATATATATCTTCTACACCTTTATACATATACCTATCCCCACATTTATCTCAACATCTATTTCTACACCCATGCCTATGGATTCTCCTACGCCCATACATCCAATTGTATCCACATTAGCTCCTAAATCCACTCCCATATCCACATCATCCCTTCAAACATACACTTAGAAAAAACCTTCAATTGATGCAACCCTAAACAATGTCCTAATCCCACCTTCATCCCCAATGACTACCACCAAATCCCACACAATCTGCAACTCCTTCCGATCTCATCAAACTTATCATCCAAACACTTCTTCAAACATCAATCCCCACACATTTAAAAAAACCTAAATCCACGTCGGTTGGTTCTACCTCTAAGGACCCGTCATTTGAAATAATCATGATCTATGCCAATGGTAAAACCTCATGGAAAAAATCCAATAGCCTTTACATCCATACTCAAAAGTCCCTCACCCATGCACATAAGAATTTTGAGATTCCCCCTTCGAAACCCCATCAATCTAAATATCCCAAAATCTCATCTTCCATCTTAAGACATCACCCTTATATTTTGGGACCATTTCCTTCATCCAAAACAACTACCACCACCCAATATCAATCCAAATATTCTATCCCTCCTCCCAAATATACATCTAAATCATTTATCCCTTCTTCCAAAACTAAATGGAAATCATCCATCCCTCCTAATTTTGAATAAAAAACATCCAAAGTGAGATCGGAATCTAAAGTCCCTATCAAACCCCATAAGAGTAAGAAAACTTGATTTCCTTCATCATATTCCACCAAAGTCCATGAAACTTCACCTTCATAATTCCCTGTTGGATCTTATACAAAAGTCCTTCAATGTCTCATCCAAGCATATGGAATCAAATTTCCCCCTATCAAGCCCTTTTACCCATATGGGAAAAATCCCACATGGTTTAATTCCAACTCCACATGTTCTTACCATAATGTCTTCGGACATGAAATAAAACACTTTAGGGCCCTCAGAACCCTCATCGATGATCTCATCAAAGAATATGATCTTCTCCTTGAGGACGACCACCCTCTCCCCTCTACCATCCCATATTCCTCTAAGCCCAATCCTTTAAACAACTATTTAACCTCTAAAACCTCTAGCTCTACTTCCTCATCCACCTCTTATGTTACCAGCCCACCACCAAATTCTACCTCTCAGAAGAATAGTTCTCCTCTTTTTATAGATGTCATTTGTATCCCCACTCACTCTCATCCTCAAGAGTCCCAACCATCTATGCAATCCAAATAAAAATTTGTCATCAATTCTCCTTTTGGCAATCCCATTCCCTCCCCTTCTTCATCCAAGTCAAAGGTTTCGATCCTATTCGCACATAAACCAAAAAGTACACCACCATTGAGAAAATAGTTATAAAATAGCTAAATCAAGATCCCTTAAGATTTCCCTCTATGAGCTCATCCAAATCTCTCCCAATCATTGATATGTTCTTATTAAAGCCTTGTAATATATCCACATCTCATCTAATAAATCCTAACCCTTTAGGAAGCTTATTTGGGATCTTACCCTTTCAGCCATCATTTCCTTTGACGATTCTAAAATAAGGAATATCTTACCTAAGGATCATGACCTTCCTATTTTGATCACTTTCGTACCAATGACATATTTATCAATCACTCTATGATCGAAAAATAGTGCAAGAATAAATATCATCTTATCTCATACCTTTTACCATATTAAACTTCCTAAGTCCATTTTTACTCAATTACTCATGATTCTTCATGCCTTTAATGATGTTGTCACCCCACTTTGGGCATAGTTATCCTCCCATCCGCATCGGTGAAAAAATCCTCCACGAAGTCTTTTATATCATTAAGGGGGATTTTTAATATAATGTCTTTCTTGGATGCCATGGATTTGTGCCATGCATTACATCCCATCCACTCTCCATAAATGTATCAAATATGAACACGAGGGGAAGATACATACAGTCCAAAATGATCTTTTTCCATTCAAGGCATGTCAAATGACCTATCATCCAAAAGATATTCTCATCCCTAAACAATACTATCCTATGAAGCATCCACTAGTTATTTTGTTCCTGCATCTAACTTACATAATGACAAATCTATCGATAATGTGATGTAGTGTCTCCCTCTCTAGGGGAGTATCGAATCCTCACTCTCAATTTTCTTCCCTCAATCAATTAACTTGAAAGACCTGAAAAAGCACCTATGTATCAATTGAATATAAGAGATATCATTTCCTTTGGTCCACCTCATCTCAAAACTAATCTTACCTATGTTGGCATCGATTTCCCTTCCTCTCATGTTGACACTTAGCCCCACACCAAGCCACACAACAATGGATTTAACTTCCTATATAACAAAGCATTTACCTATATTTACCACCACACTGCACGTGGAAGGGATTCGGTCTTGGATGTTAAAAATAGGGTATGCATGATATTTTCATTGACCAATCTCATAAGCCTCACAAGAAGTTTGGGTTGGGTTTCAAATTACATCCCACCAACTCCCTCAAATATTCTTCTTCTAAATCTTCCATGCATGTCAACTTACCATCAAATTCTTATCCATTTCATGAATCCATGGATATGTATGACATAGTTAGTGCAAATCAGCAACACCCCTGGATGTTTTTCTCATATTTCTAGTTTGATAATGGGCATCTAGTCTCGATTTGAACATGGAATATTTTTCCCAAATGTGGGACTTGTAAAAATGGGAAAAAACTCTCTAGATTAAAGGTTAGTTCCTCTACTCCTTTGGTCAAATGTATACATGAAATTTGTATAGGTTTAACTCAAAATCCTACTCTAATTCTACCAAGAAGATAAGGATAGAAGAGAGAAAAGAAAAGAAAACTAAACTAACAAGGTGATACACCAAAGGAGTGGTTAACATATATTTCTACAGATTAACAAAGATTATAAAAATGTAACCCAAATCATGTACAAATTGCTAAAATTGTAATGAAAGATTAGGATAGAGCAAACAACACAAGAAAGGATTGAAAATTCATTCACAGAGCTTGCATTGTCATTTCCATTTTTAAATACAATGCATTACAATAGCAAGGAGGTAGAAAACATGTTGCAGTCCTAAAAAGGTCTGGTATTCAACAAATCCACTTACCAGGGTAAAGGAGAGAGCTTGTAGAGCATAAAAAATGTCCAACCCTTTACAAAATGAGCCAAATCTGGCTTTTAACAATGAAAACTGAGTTTAGGAAGGAGAAACACGGGAAAAATGAAATGAATGATTCAACCACCAACCAGATCCATCAAAATAGCATGGGTACCCTTAAAATTTCATTCCCAAGATTTTTACCATGTTGGAGAAGAATGGAAGCCATATTGCATTAAAAATGGTGGTTAAATGTCAGTTCTTCTCTTTTCCCCATGCTAAAGAAGTTTTCTCATTTTTCTCTCACTAAACTCCACTAAAAAACAAAATTGAAGATTCCATCATGTAGAGGACTTCAATAGCTTTCCAATGACACCAAAATTGAGAAAAACTAAGCTCTGGATTGAAAGATATGCCCCTCTGAAGATTTAGGGCAAAATAGGGGCAAAAATCAGGTTGGTGGGCTGAAACCTAAAATTTTTCCTATTTTTTGAATTTGGGAAAATTTCCCCAAAAAGTTCCACACCCCGCCACTCCGTTAACATGTGGCTTCTTCCCATTGGTTTGCAGGCCTTTGTAAATTTTTTTCCTCCTTCGCGCGGTCTTTCGGGCCAATATTTTCTTTGCGCCCTTTACTATTTTTGGCAAAAGCCAAAATTCACTCCACCCCTCTAACTCCCGCCTTGAGAATGAGGACACGCAGCAGCCTCCTATTGGTTCATGGGGCTTCGGGTCAATTTTTTTATTTACGCCCCCACTGATTCCTTTGGAAATTTTTCTAATTTACCTCGCCGACCCACCATTCTGCCACCATGTGGCACATTTCTATTGGTTGCGGACCTTCCTAGGGAAAATTTCCCTCAAAAACTCCGCCAAGCCATAACTTGCAAAATACAAGGAGTTAGAAGGAAAATTTCACCTTTCTGGAAGGTGAGAAAATCCTCTATCTAATGAAGCCATTTCCAAAAAAATTTGAGTTCTTGAAAAGTGAAATTTTTTGACAGAGGCACAAGGAAGGAACGAAAGAAAGTTAGTCCAAAATAAGCAAGGGGCTTATTTTGGATAACAATTTTGGTGACTCAGAGGGGTCATCTGTCTGCTGGATGAAGTGACCAGCTACCTAAAGTAATCCATTGGGTAATGGAGTCATCAACTTAACTGCTTGGTACTCTCAACTCATTAGAAAACTTCTAGAAAGAAGATTGTGGGAGTAGAACATCACTTTATCTGGAACATGGTCTGCAAAGATGCATCCTAGGGAAAACAAAGCTTGTGCCAAAGAACTTATGGAAATGTAAAACTAAGCTACAATAAAAAAATGTGCATAAGGACTTAGAGGGATGAAAATTTAAGATAATATGTACAAGGTGAGGAGTTTCCCTTCTAGTAAAGCAATGCTTTAGATGGATTCCATTAAGCGGAATCTGCGGTTCTTCACCATCCTATGTAGACAATTGGAAGGCATTGCTATTCTTACATTTTGTGACCATGTAGGGGACACTCCAAATGGCATCAAACTTTGAATGCCTTCCTGGCTTTTCTCGGTCTGCATCCCATTTCAACACGAAATCTCTAACTTGGAAGGTTGTAGCCTTAGCTTTCCTATCAAAGGTTCTCTTGATCAAGGCTTGGTCCTTCTCCATTTTTTAGGCTACATGCTCTTTAATTTCTTTGAGTTCCATCAATTTTGCATATCTAACCTCCATGGGTTCAAACTCCAACAATTCTAATTGCTTCATGAGTTCCAACATTGATAACTCAAGTGACATAGGCAAGATTACCACTCTTCCATGACAAGTCGAATGGAGAGTTACCAGTGGATCTCTTGAGGGTTATCGCATTAGCCTATAAGGCTGATTTAAGTTTAGTGTGCCAAGTCCTCGATTTTCATCAAGAGTCCTCTTGATGATAATTAATAGGTTCTTGTTAGTAGACTCATCTTGACCATTACCTTGAGGGTAATAATTTGATGAAGTGCTTAGATAAATATCATTTTTAACCCATTCGATTACCTTTGATCCTATGAATGCCAATGCATTATACGATATTATAGTGGCGGGTATACCAAATCTGGTTACTATCCCCTCATAGAAGTCTAGAATTCTAGATTCATTTGCCTCTTTGAGTGCCACCGCCTCAGTCCATTTGGTGAAGTAGTCTGTTGCTGTTAGAATCGACTTGTGTCCTTGGCTTGAGTTTGGGTTAATGACTCCAATGAAGTCCAAACCCCATTGCATGAATGGATGGTGAACTGAAATTGGGTTCAATGGAATAGCTGCTAATCTTTCCTTACCTGTGAAGAATGCACAACTTTTGCATGTCTTGATCCATGCATAACAATCACTAAACACCTTGGGCCAATAATAGCCAGCTTTCATAATCTTGAGGGCTGTAACTCTTGGAGAAAAATGACCCTGACTGATCCACAATGGAACTCTTCTAGCATTCTCTTAATTTGATTTGTCCCAATGCATCTCAGCAACACTCCATTTATATCCTTTTTGAACAAGACACCATCAACAAGTGCATATCGAATAACTTGCAATCTGAAGTGTCTTCTCTTGGTTTTGTCTATCTCTCGGAGGGCATAGGCCTATTTTTAAGAAGTGCATTATGTATTGGGTCCATCAAGGAGTGATCATACTACCATTCTCTTTTTTAACACCTCTTTGTTCTTGGTTGTCTTGCAACACCAAAACAACATCCTTCCTATTGCTTACTTCCATTAATTTGCTCAAGACCAGCTGCTCACACAATCCCTTTCCTCGACCAGCTTGGTGACTTTGATCTCAATGTCATACTCCATGACATGAGTAATCCACCTTGCATTTTTTTCATTTAGGTCTTTGTTGAGGAGGAAGTCCTTAACTCCCACATGGGAAACCAACAGTTGAACCTTGTTGTTTGAAACTAGATGCTTAAATTTCTTCAAGCTCCTAATCACTGCAAGAACATGCTTCTCAATGAAGTAATACCTCACCTCATAGTCCTCCAAGATTTGGCTAAAGAAGGTAATTGGCTGCTCTGCATTTTCTTTGTTCTGCTGTACTAAAATTACAGAAATTGTATCATCACCACCAAATGCATAAAGGATAAAATATTTAGAGAAATCTAGGTTAATGAGAGTTGGATCTTGTGAGATAGCCTCCTTGATTTCCTCAAAACTTTCCTTACCTTCAACTATCCATTTGAAATCCATAATTTTCTTCAACATCATAGTTATTGGCTTGACAAGGGCTGAAAAGTCTGGAACAAACCTTCGAACAAAATTGATTCTTCCCAAGAAAATTTGAAGGGATTTCTTGTTACTTGGTAATGGTAGTGATTTTATTGCTTCAACCCTCTCTGGATCAATTGCTAATCCCTCTTTGGAAACAATGTGGCCTAGGATCTTTCCTTCATGAGCTAGGAAAATACATTTTTTAGGATTCAAGGATACCCCAAATCTTCTACATCTTTGGAACACTTGTCTCAAATGAAAGAGATGATCTCTTGCACTTTTAGAAAATACAAGTAATATCATCTAGGTATATCAGCACTATTTTTTGATCAATCCCTTGAACACCATATCCATTTCCTCTAGAAGGTAGCTCCAGCGTTAGACAACCCAAATGGCATCTTCCTATATGCATAGGTTCCCCATTTGGTGGTGAAGGTTGTTTTGAAGTGATCATCCTCCTTTACCATGATCTAATTATACCCTGAATAACTATCTAGCAATGAAAACCTCTCGAGCCAAAGAACAACTTGCAAAATCTACTCCATAGAAGGAAGTGGGTAATGATCCTTGAGGGATGCTCTATTCAAATCTCTAAAGTATACACATAATCTGATTTATCCACTCTTCTTTCTAACTAGAACCAACTTTGCAACCCACTTTGAATGCTTGATGGGAAATATGATACTTTCCTCTATTAACTTATTCAATTCCTTCTTCATGAGAGGCTCCATGTGTGGATTGACCGAGTCTTTGTTTTTTACCTTGATGGGTTCAGCACTTGGTTCTAAAATTCAATTGTGTGTTGAGCTAGCTTGGGATTGAAACCCCTTAATTCTTCATAGCTCCAAGCAAATATATCGGGATGCTATGCCCTTAATCATATATCTTATATTGGATGTATATAGCCGACTTGTGGCTATCATAACTTCTTATCATTATGTATCTCTTTCATATATGTTATATTTTCATTAGTGGGTCGGCCTTGGTGTTTTCCATAGCATAGGAATAGTATATATAGAGGTTAGTAGGTAGTAGTTTATCATCATTGGAGCATTTGAGTATTATTGTATGGTTTAGAGGTTACCCCTCGAAGTGGCGAAGCTATTCTAATTTCATATTGAGATCATTATTATGGAATATTGTGTTATTTGGTGTTATATTTTTGCTCATGATCTAAATTATACAATTAATTTCATTACAAGTGGTATTAGAGCTTGAACTCGGCCAATACTGCGTCAAACCCTAATTTTTAAGGTTCGTCCATATCTCAACATCGGTAGCGATTTTTTTGCAAATTTTTCTATGGTGTGGAAAAATCAGTCAAGTAAGCTTCCCTCAAAATTTTAATAATTTTTGACTTGTTTTGCAAAAGTTATAGTGGTTTTATGTTTTTTCATAATTCGGCTACATAGGGTGCAATTTGTGGAATTTTTCAAATTTATTTACATTTCCAAAAATAAGATTAAAAATTAGTTTGAGTTCATTCTTTGATTTTTATAAAATTTGGCCGAATTCCTATTGAAATCTGAAACCCTAAATTTTGACCTTGATCCTTAAATCTTACCATTTTGGGGCATCATGGTTGGGCCTTCAACAAGAGGCAAAAAGAATCCCATCACTCTGGGTAAAACCCCTGATAAGGATGAGATAATAGTTGAGGAGTTAGAGTTAGAAGGGGTATCTACAAAGTCCTCAGGGTTAGGGTTTACTTCAACTGACCATAAGGTCAGCTATCTTGAGTTAGAGTTGTGAAACCTCAAAGGTAGAGTGGCCAGCAAAGAAGATGTAGAAAATATTGGACAACGATTAGAGGATTTCATTCAACAATTTAGCTACAATATCATGGGTCATCATATCATTCCTAATGAGCCACAACTCAATCATACTCATATTAACCATGGTGGATCTTTAGGTCAAAGTAATAAACAAACTAGCTAGGGTGGATCTACAAACATGACCAATCCAAATAAAAACACTCTACAAGCCTATAACATGCTTCCAAAAGTGGAAATGCGTAAGTTTGATGGAAAGGATCCACTCAATTGGATTAACTAGATGGATAATTTCTTTGATCTTCATCAGATTCCATTGGGACAAAAGGTTACCATGACATCATTGTATCTTGAACCTGACCAATTCATTTGGTATCGATGGTTATGTTCTCAAAAGAAAAAGAGTGGCCTCAATGTTACATGGATAGTATTCACCAAGGAGTTGCAATTGCACTATAGTTCTAGTGTGTCAAAGAATTATTTCAGCCAATTAGCAAAGCTCAGACAAAGAGGAACAATCAAAGATTACATCCATCAATTCAAAAACCTTTCCTTACGGGTGGAAAATATTCTTGAAGATAATTTGAATGAATTATTTCTTGGGGGTCTTAAAGAAAAAATTGAGACTGAGGTGTGTATGTTTAATCCTCATAAGGTTTCAGACTCTATGATCATGGCACGTAGGGCAGAGGAAAATTTTATTTCAAGTTGGAAACAAACTGTCAAGATCTTGTCGAGAGATCGTAGCACCCTTCCACCATCATTCCCTCGGCCAGTGAGACTGACACCTCAACAAATTGAAGAAAAGAGAGCCAAAGGGTTATGTTTTAATTGTGACAACAAATTTGGACCAGGACATAAGTGTGTGGAAAAGAAGTTGTTCTACATTGAGGGACCTACTGAAGAAGAAGAAAATGAAGAAGACGAAGAGGTAGAGCTAGAGGAGGAATTAGGAGATCCCCAACCAACAATATCATGCCATGCAATTTCTGGTATTAGCACTCCCCAAACTCTCAAAGTAGTTGGATTCTTAAAAAATAGAGGGTAATAGTGTTGATTGATTCAGGAAGTACTCACAATTTCATCAATCATAAGTTAGCGGTATGCTTGAACTGCTTTGTTTATCCATCTCCAAAATGTCAAGTCATGATCGCTGATGGGAAAACTATTAGTTGTTCAGGAAAATGCCATAACATTAATCTCGCCATGGGAGATTACTTGCTAACTAGAAATATGTATGCCATTTCCATGGGAGGAGCAGACATTGTGTTAGGAGTTCAGTGGCTTACCACCTTGGGAACCATTGAAATGAATTTCCAAGAGTTGTTCATGCAATTTCAATTAGAAGGGAGGAATTTTAAACTAAAAGGACTAAGAGCAAAGTCCCCACAGATGGTAAGTTCTCATCAGATGTAAAAATTTCTTAGAAAGGGTGCAGAAGGGTTTGTAGCACAACTATTTTCATTGGAAGCACATCATTCCAATACATTTATACCCACAAATATGCAAGTAGTTATAGATGAGCACTCAAGGTTTTTTGGAGAAATGCCCAAGGGTTTGCCTCTGAAAAGAGACCATGACCATGCCATCCAGCTAGTACCAGGGAGTCAACCACCCAACATCAGACCTTATAGGTACCCCTATATGAAAAAGAGTGAGATTGAGAATATAGTTCAAGAGATGTTAGAAGTAGGACTTATTCATCATAGTCAAAGTGCTTACTCTTCTCCTATAGTGATGGTATGGAAAAAAGATGACAATTGGCGCATGTGTCTAGATTACAGAGGAACTCAATAAGTACACAGTTAAAGATAAGTTTCCTATTCCTATAATTGATGATTTGCTGAATGAGTTACATGGTGTCGTTTACTTTACAAAACTTGATCTTCATTCTAGATATCATCAGATTAAAATCAAGGATGAAGATATTCATAAAACAACCTTCAGGACACATGAAGGACACTATGAGTTCTTGGTAATGCCTTTTGGACTAACAAATGCACCCTCTACATTTCAAATCTTGATGAATTCCATCTTTAAGCCATTTCTTCAAAATTTTGTTTTAGTGTTCTTTGATGATATATTAATCTATAGTAAAACATGGGAGGAACACCTGCATCATGTAAATAAGGTGTTGGAAACTCTTGAACAACATCAACTTTATGCAAAGCCTTATAAGTGTTCTTTTGGTGTCAAGGAGGTTGAATATCTGGGTCATATTGTCTCTTATGAAGGTGTTAAAGTGGATCCTAACAAGATAAAAGCCATGCTTGAATGGAAGGTTCCCAAAACCCTAAAAATCTCCGAGGATTTTTGGGGCTTATAGGTTATTATCATAGATTTGTAAGGAATTATGGCAACATTGCAACACCACTCACAACTTTATTGAAGAAGGAATCTTTCCATTGGAATGAGCAAGCTACTATGGACTTTGAGAAGTTGAAGGAGGCCATGTGCACCACTCCAATTCTAGCCACCCCAGATTTTTCAAAAACATTCATTGTTGAATGTGATGCTTCAGGGTATGGTATGGGGGTAGTACTCATGCAAGAAGGGAAACCCATTACCTTCGAGAGCTGCCAATTCAAAGGTAAGAATATCTCTAAACAATTTTATAAGAAATAAATGTTAGCAATACTTCATGCAATGAAACAATGGAGACCATATCTAATGGGACGACATTTCAAATTAAAGATAGATCATGATAGTTTGAAATACTTCTTAGAGCAATGTTTATCATCAGAAGAAACATAGAAATGGGTCTCAAAAATGTTGGGGTATGATTTTGAGATAATATACAAGAAAGGGAAAGAGAATGTAGTTGATGATGCTTTATCTCGGAAGGATGAATCTACGAGGCATTATTGTGTGCCATATCTCGTATTTCGGGAGGATTGGATAGAGGATGCAAGGGTCGAATGGAAAAATGAGCCAAGTACACAAAATCTCATTCATAATCTCTAACAAAATCCAAACATGTCAGAAAATGTTTTATGGAAAGGAGATGTTTTATGGTATAAAGATAAATTATATCTATGTAAGAATTCAATCCTTAAAAATAGGGTTCTATCGACCTCCATGCTTCTCAAAGTAGGGGGTCATTCTAGCTTCTTAAAGATTTATCATCGAATCAAGCATGATTTTTTTTGGGAATGGCTAAAAGGAGATGTCCAAAATTTTGTGGCAGAATTCATGGTTTTCCAACAAAATAAAGGCAAAACAATTAAGTCCCAGGTCTTTTACAACCTCTTATCTATTCCTAGTCGGAGGTGGGAAGAGGTGTCTATGGACTTCATCATAGGATTGCCTAAACCAAAAGGTAAAAATTTAATCATGGTGGTGGTGGATAGACTCACCAAATATGCCCATTTTTTTGCTTTGTCACATCCATTTGTTACAAGTACAGTAACAACAACCTTCAGGAATACAATTCAGAAGCTACATGGGACACCAAAGATTATAGTAAGTGATAGAGACCCTATCTTTACTAGTAATTTTTGGACTGACTTGTTCTCATACTTGGGCACAAAACTAGCTCGTAGTTCCTCTTATCATCCCCAGTCTGATGGGAAAACAAAGGGGGTAAAAAAGTCCTTAGAGGGATATCTTCATTTTTTACATCAGATAAGCAAGCAAGATGGGTCCAATGGTTACCGTTGGTAGAATGGTGGTATAACACCTCCTTTCATACTTCATCTAAAATGTCTCCTTTCTTGGCATTATATGGGTACCATCCACCATCTATCACTTCATCTTTGAGAGTCCAGCCAAAGGTTTGAGCAGTTAAAGAACATATTCAACACCAACAAGAGGTGCTTTCTAGTCTCAGGGAGAATTTGGCCATGTCACAAAACCGCATGAAGCAAAGAGTGCCAGGCCAACATCGTAGTGAAAGACATTTTGAAGTCGGTGATTGGGTTTTTGTGCGTTTACAACCATATAAGAAAATGTCCTTAAAACAACACAAAAATGATAACAAGCTTTCACCTAAGTATTATGGTCCTTATCAAGTGTTACAGAAGATTGGAAATGTAGCATACAAACTAGAACTTCCTCCGGCTACTCAAATTCATCTAGTCTTCCATGTATCTTTCCTAAAGAAGGTAATTGGACAGACAATATCAACCCAAACAGTGTTACCCAAGCTTGATGAAGAGGGTAGAATCATCCTAGAACTAGAATGCATCCTTTAGACACACACTAAGTGGTTGAGGACAAGGGTCATCACTGAGTATTTGATCAAGTGGAAAAATCTAGACAATGAAGACGCAACTTGGGAGGATGTAAATTTCCTGTAGCAGCATCTAGATCTTCTCAACATTGGGGACAATGTTGCTTCGAAGGGGAGGGGCATGCTACACCCTTAATCATATATCTTATATTGGATGTATATAGCTGACTTGTGGCTATCATAACTTCTTATCATTATGTATCTCTTTCATATATGTTATATTTTCATTAGTGGGTCAGCCTTGGTGTTGGCCATAACATAGGAATAATATATATAGAGGTTAGTAGGTAGTAGTTTATCATCATTGGAGCATTTGAGTATTATTGTATGGTTTGGATGTTGCCCCCTTGAAGTGGTGAAGCTATTCTAATTGCATATTGTGATCATTATTCTGGAATATTGTGTTATTTGGTGTTATATTTTTGCTCATGATTTGAATTATACAAGTAATTTCATTACATGGGAACTCCTAGAAAAGTTGCATGAACTCATTCCTTTCTTGCTTGGTTGTCACTTTACCAATTTGGAGTGATTTGCCTTCTCCCACTGAGATGGGCACTGAATCTTCTCCCTTGACTTGGATGTTTGCTTTCTCTTTCCTAAATTGATCATTAGGATTAAAGATAGACTCCAAAGTGAAAAGTCCTTTTGGCAGTTTGTTGGTTCTTAGCTGTACCACTTGATCACCATATTACTATTCTAACTTTTCCTAATTTTTGGCTGAAAACTCATCTTCTTCTTACAAGAAATTGATGATTTGCTGGTCACTTTCAAACACTTTCCAAATTACATTATTGTCTATCACTTATGGCCTTACAATCACATGCATGTTTTCCTGCACTTTATCTTCCTTGATACTTTCCACAAGATCAAACGCTGCTCCAACTACCGCAAGCCTATCAACACTTGGTTTTCTTTCCTAGGAATGGAGTTGATGCTAAAGCCTTCAAAATACTCAATGAGGTTCCATAGCCTATTCTTATAACTCTTGAGCAGGTCATTTTTGGTAGCATGTTTTCCGTTAACTTGATTAACAATCAGCTCACTTTCACCAAAGACTTGTATGTTGTTGATACCTCTCTTTCTTGACTAATGCAATCCGTGTATCAAAGCTTCATATTCAGCAGTGTTGTTAGAACATGCAAACTAAAATCTAAAATATGAATAATACTTAATGCCTTGAGGTTAAACAAGTATAGCTCCCCCTACACCTTGTCTACTTCTTGATCCATCAAATAACAACTGCCATACCTCATTGTCATCTTTATGGTCTGGCTTGGTGATGCTAGGAATAGGCTAATTTTCTTCATGCATGTAATAAAATCCTAGTTCAGATTCCTCTATTTCCTTATAGGGATCAAAATCATGTACCTTGCTTTCCCATTCATCAAGATTCAAATCTGGGATGCTTCAAACCTTGGTGTCAGCTTCATTGGTGCTTGGATAATCCTCTTGATCAAATGCTAAACAATTGGCATTGATTGGGCTTGGAGTATGAGGCTCAATGTGAAAGTTTGTAATAGGTTCAGACCTGATTATGGCCTTAGTTCCATATCTGGTCTGAAACAACATGTGTGACCAATCAATAGATAAATAGCCTCCAATTCTAGCTATGAAATCCCTTGACAAACATAGGGCAAAAAGTGGTGGTAAATCTATCACTGAGACATCTTGCAAAATAGTGACATTGGGGCATACATGTAAAGTGAGGCTCAAATATTTAATCACCCCAACTGTTGTTACTATTGTCCCATCCAATTGCACTACCCCTTTGGATATGACTTCATATTGGAGGCCCAGATGATCAGCTATTTGCTTGGGCATCACAGAACTACTTGCCCTAGAATCAATCATACAATTGTGTACTAGTTTATCCCCAATGATCAATGAAACATAGAATGGAGGGGGCTTCAAAACTTTACCTTACTATCCTATAAGCTTCCCCTTAGATTGAGCAGCATTTTTGAGTACCTTCACTTGCATATGAGCTTGTTGATTTGAAGTTTACCAATTCTTCATGGCAGCTTGTAGTAGATCCATTTGGCTCTGGGATGGATAGTGATTATCACATAGATATATTCACATTTGTATTCTTCATTTATTCAGTGATGCTTAATGGGCATGAAACATCTCTTTGCTACCCCTTAGCTTGCACACTCTTTTCTTGTACATGGGCTGCAACAACTAGCATTTGAGCTGGTCTAGAAGGTGGCTTGGGCTGTCCTTGCACATTTGGAACTGCATTTTGCTTACCAACACTTTGTGGAGTGATGGAAGGTTGTGGATCACCTGGAGCTAATGGTTTCCCTTCACCAATATTCCTCTTCTTTGACCATGTATTAGCTGCTACATTATGAGAATTTTTTTGATTCATACCACAAAAATCTTCAGCCTGCCAGTTCACAAGTGTAGTCTCATTTGGAGTTGTATTTTGTTGAGATGTTCCTTGTTGTTGGTTTGTTTCTTGACTCACCTCACTCTCTATGCCAGTTTTTGTCACCATCAAAGCTTGGTTCAAAGCACCATTGAAGCACATAGACTGGTTGTGAGGTTCATTGCATGGGAAACACCAATCATACTCTTGAGCTATATTATTTTGCATTGGCACTAAGGCTTTAGAGGTAGATGCAACATTGGGGTTATAGGGCTGAAATGGTCTATTAGCAGGAGGCCTTACTTGATTTTTATTTGCAGATGGATTGGGTGGTCTATTAGGCTGATATGGTTGCGTATGAAGTGAGTTTAAGACCTGATAAGGTCTAAAACTTTGGGCTGACTACCTCTTGAGTGTAACCAGCTCATTGCCTAAATTTTGTAATTGTTTAATGACTTCTTGAAGTTCATTTGAGGCACTATAGGATGAAGTAGAAGTTTTATTTGAACTTTGATTTCTAGGAGTGGGAATAAGAGCTAAAGTAGGTGCTTGAGTAGTGCTTGGTTTTTCCAAGTTTGGATATAAGGGCATGGGAGGCCTAGGCACCAGTTTACCAACTTGGATCAAACAATTCTCAGCCCTAATGGAAATGCTATAAGATGCAGGTATATTTGCACCTCCCATGGATTGGATTAACATGGAAGTATTAGAATTTAAAGATTTGAGATAGTATAAGAAAGTACCTTCAGCTGTTGGCGTTACTGTCACTAGGATTCTATCCCATGTCCTTTGAAATCTGAATTTGAATTCTATTAGCTACTCATTAGGATCTCTCTTGATAGTTGTCAGTTGTTCCAATAGAGACAAATTATCTCCCTTTTCTCCAAACTACTCATGGAGAGCTATGCACAACTGGTTCCAATTTTGGATAGAGCCCCGCCCAAATCTTCGAACCATTGCAAGGCTTTCCCTTTGAATGAAGATGCCAAAAATTTGATAACAATTTGCATCTCAATAATCTCATTGATTGCAGAAACATTAGCAATGTCTTTGACATGATCACAAGGAGTGGTCTGATTTTCTCCAGTAAAGTATGGGATGTTCTTCAATGCTGCAACTGGAACTAGATTTTGCGAATTGAGATCAAGTGGGATGCTACCAGTGAATTTGACATAAGGGTTGTGTTGTGCCATTCTGATTGGCCTGAAAACCCTTGTTGATTGGATGAAAGGTCTACCGAGTGGAGGAGTTGATAGAGTTATATTTGGTGGAGATGAAGACCTTTGAATTATTCTTCCCCTCTCTCTTCTTCCTGGGGATAATTGCAAATACTCAGAAAATCCCTCTTCTCTAGCCCTTGACCTTGTTTAGATCCTTCTCATGAATCTTCAGACTTGGACTACTGAAACTAGTTGATTTTATCCCTTTAGAGTCGCCAGATGTGCAAATCAAGGCTCTTTTTAAGCAAGAAATTACAAAAACGCACATCAACTTTGTTATAATGAAGATGAAGACCTCTAAGGTCTCACTGGGTGTGCCAAAACTGTTAGTGCAAATCAACAAAGCACCCCTAGATGTTTTCTTAGATTTCTAGTTTGATAATGGGCATCCAGTGTGATTGCACAACATGGAATCTTTTCCCCAAGTGTGGGACTTGCAAAAATGGGAAAAACTCTCCAAATTAAAGGTTGGTTCCTCTACTCCTTTGATCAGATGTATACATGAAATTTTCAGAGGTTTAACTCAAAATCCTACTCTAATTCTGCCAAGGAGACAAGGATAAAAGAGAGAAGAAAATAAAACTAAAATAACAAGGTGATACACCAAAGGAGTGATGAACATCTATTTCTAAAGATTGACACAAATTATAAAAATGCAACACAAATCATGCACAAATTGCTAAAATTGTAATGAAAGATCAAGATAGAGCAAACAACACAAGAAAGGATTGAAAATTCATTCACAGAGCTTGCATTGTCATTTCCATTTTTAAATATAGTGCATTACAACAGTAAGGAGGTAGAAAACATGTTGTAGTCCTAAAAAAGGTATGATATTCCACAAATCCACTTGCCAGGGTGAAGGAGGGAGCCTACAAAACATAAAAAATGTCCAACCCTTTACAAAATGAGCCAAATCGGCTTTTAACAATGAAAACCTGAGTTCAAGAAGGAGAAACATGGGAAAAATGAAATGAATGATTTAACCACTAACTAGATCCATCAAAATAGCATGGGTACCCTTAAAAGTTCATTCCCAAGATTTTTGACCATGTTGGAGAAGAATGGAAGCCATACTACATTAAAAATGGTGGTTGAATGTCGGTTCTACTCTTTTCCCCATGCCAAAGGTGTTTTTCTAATTTTTCTCTCACTAAACTCCACAAAAAACAAAATTGAAGATTCCATCATGTAGAGGACTTCAATAGATTTCTAATGACACCAAAATCGAGAAAAATTGAGCTATAGATCAAAATATATGCCCCTTTGAAGATTTAGGGAAAAATAGGGGCAAAAATCGAGTTAGTGGGCGAAACCTAAAAATTTCCCCTTTTTTGAATTTGGGAAAAATTCCCAAAACTTTCCATGCCCCGCTGCTCAATGACATGTGGCACCTTCCCATTGGTCTGTGAGCCTTTGCAATTTTTGTTTTCCTCCTCCGCGTGGGCTTTCAGAAAAGATTTTTCTTTACACCCTTTACTATTTTTAGCGAAAAGCCAAAATTCACTCTGCCCCTCCGACTCCCGCCAGAATAGGACACATGGTGGCCTCTGTTGGTTCACGAAGCTTTGGGCCAAAAATTTTCTTTGTGCCCGACTTGAGCCCTTTGGAAAATTTTCTAACTTACCTCCGTTGACCTACCATTCCACCGCCATGTGGCACATTCCTATTGGTTACGGACCTTCCTAGGGAAAATTTCCCTCAAAAACTCCATCGAGCCATAACTTGCAAAATACAAGGAGTTAGAAGGAAAATTTTACCTTTCTAGAAAGGTGAGAAAATCCTCTATTTGATGAAGCCATTTCCAGATAATTTTGAGTGCCTGAAAATTGAAAAAAATTGACTGAGGCACAAGGAAGGAAGGAATGAAAGAAAGTTAGTCAAAAATAAGCAAGGGGCTTATTTTGGATAACAATATTGGTGACTCAGAGGGTCATCGCCTCTTTGGATGAAGTGACTAATCGCTTGAAGCAATCCATTGGGCAATGGAGTCATCAACTTAACTGCTTGGTACTCTCAAGTCATTAGAAAAATTCTAGAAAGAAGATTGTGGGAGTAGAACATCACTTGATCTGGAACATTTGTAGGGAGTCCATACAAATAGTCATGAGTTCTAGGTGGATTATGGGTCAAAAACATGTCTCAAATAATGAATTTTGTATGTATGGGCATGTAAAGAGTCACCAAGAGTAAAGAATCATTTAGGTTTTTATGTGTGAAATGCCTTAAGGAGGATGTATTAAATTATATGAGAGGGAGGATTTAGTTATATCCCCATTCCTTGAGGAAGAGGAATAGATAAGGTCCGAGAAATATTAAAATTTGTATGAAAATACTTATTAACAATAAGATATCATTGTTTTGGGTCTTAATCTCTAGTTTTGGCATGAAACTTGGTTTTATCCTTTTGAAGAGTCTCTAAGTTGAAGTGTATTACAAGTAAATTGTAATTAACTATCATATATGAATTTAAGTTTTATTGAAATCCATTCCATCTTAGAATATCATTTAACTACTTGATATCTTGATTACTGTTCTAAGTATGAAGGGTAAAAAATTTTGAGACTCGTATGTGTAATGTTGTATGAGTTGGGAAATTTCTTAAGAGGAAGAGTTATTTGTGGTGTGACATTAAATTTGAAGGAATATGTGGAAGAATGTTCCTTAACATTCCATGAAGGCATGGGTTTGAATATGATTGATACTTTGTTTAGTGAGGATTACTTGTAAAAGGCTTCTAACTTTGAAAATACCGCTAGAAACTATGAATGCATTATTGGTTTGGGGCTATCTTTTTATCACTTCATGTTACATGGGTTATATCCATATAAATTTAAGGATTAGATTATATATCTCATTTATCGTCCTTTGCACTTTTGAGAAACCTCAAGAAACCATATTGTAATTGTGCATGTTAATCATTTATAAAATTTTGATATTTAAGATATAGCGTACATGCATGAAGCATCCAAAATCATAATAAGTTCATATAAGTGAGTATCTTAAGTCTGTGTAAAGTTCTCCTTAAAATTATGTAGGCACATACATCAAAATAGAGTCCGAGGTATTTTTATCTTTTTTTCTATATGCATGTAGATGAATAATCTTATTATTGATATCATTAGCATTAGTGTCAAGAATTATTTCTAAGCTAGGAGTTAAACAGAAGATAAAACGGTGAGGTGGAGTAAATTTGGGATTTTGGAAATAAGGAGAATGAAAGTTCTAAGAGTTTGAGGGTTCTTATGAAAACACAGACACCTTATTCGGGGTTTTGTATTTAAGGCCTAAAATCATCAAAGTTCTCTTTAAAACTTGTAATAAGATACTGTGATAAAGTCTATTCAAGTATTTTTGAATAAAGTATTAACTCCACCGGTGAATTTTAAGTTATCTTTACCGTTTCTTTAAGAATACAATGGCACATTTTGTAAGCCTGGTGAGAAGCATCAACTTACAAAGGAATTAAACTTTAGGGTAAGAATCGGGGTTTAAAATTTCATACACATGAAAAAATTGAAAATATGTGTTTGAAAAAGTTCCTCTTATATCTTGAAATCTTCTACAAGAAGATGTTATTTTGAGAGAGTTTGAGACATGCTAGTAGGAATATTATGAGCCTAAAATAGGTAAAGTGGGATTGAGGTAGAGATATAAGGAGAAATGACATAAAAATTCACATACACTTTAAGGCCCATATAATGTTTAGGATCAATTCTACACTTAATTGTGGGTAGTGCTAGAACATTGGAAAGACAACTTTGAGATAGATTGAAGTAGTTAGTAAGACATTTTTCTTCTAACCATTTGAGGAGTGGGGTATGTTTGGTTTGATCATGAAAAATAAGAGATAAATAGATGAATGACTAAAAAGTGTTAAAATTCATGAGGATGGCTAGGATGGAGTGAGTCTACAAGAAGACAAGTGAAGAAATATTGAATATTGTGAGTGACATCCATAGTTTTATGAAATTGGATCCTTTTTATAGGTTCATTTGTGTTTCTTGAGGTTTTTAGAATAGAAAAAGGTGTTGGTAAGGTGAAATATTGCTTGAGGGGTCAATTTTACATTTCTATCTATTCTAAACTCTAGAAATAAACCTTCAAAAATAGTGAACTAAGGTATATAAATGATTTTGAGTGTTAATAACAAGGTAAAGGAATGAAAATGTGTAGGAGCTTTGTATCATGTGGTATCGAGATAGGATTTTTGTTTTAAATGAAATTTTACTATTGTTCGCTACCAAGGAATTGTTAAAGTTGTTTGTCATTGTGAAGAGATAGGTGAATAAAATAGCAAGGATGGATAAAGAAGAAATTTTGGTGGAATTAGTGAAGTTGATATGTAACAAGGATGGAAATAAAATCTCTAAAAAAGAGATAGGATAATAGAAGACAAGAGGTATGGATTGAGGAAGAATTGAAGAATTTGAGAGAGGATGTAAATAAATTAGAAGAGTTGCGAATGTAAGAAGATAGAGAAATTGTATTTGTGATGGGAAAAAATTTCAAATGGCCTATAGCTCAGATTGTAAAGAGGAAATAGATATTACAACTGAAAGAGATCGTCAAGGAAGAAGAGAAGAAACTAAAGAGATTGAAGAAGAGTGTAAGCAAGTAAGAGAAAGAAGAAGTCAAAGAAGTTGTGTATAAGATCTTACACATGATGGATGAGGATAAAGAAAGTGGAGCAATAATAGAGAAAGTTTATGATGATGTATGAAATCCATTTCAAATGAAAAATGAAATTTTATCTTTTGTTAATACTCAAAAGGATGAAGAGAGCTTGATAAATAATGAAAGAATGTGTGAATTTCTCATTGATAAGGAAGAAATGAGTCTAGGAAGCATGATTATGCTAATGGATATTAAAGTATTCTTGATGAGACATAAGTAAGTAGGTATTTAGGTAGAATTAAATGAGTAAAATCAAGAAAAAGTGATAGGTCATAGATGTTAAATAGGTGAAGAATAAGAAGATAATGCCTTACAAGAGGCCTTGAACATGTTTTTGCAGTTTGAAGACAACAAGAGAAGTATGGTACATGATAAAGCACCCGAGAAATAATAAGAAGAAATTACAGTGAGAAAAGAAAAAGATGAAAAATAAAAATGGAAAATCTCATGATGAAGAGCTTTTGGACCTATCAAATGGTATAAAAGAGAAAAAACTAGTTGGTAAAGTGAATGAAGAAAATGCAAAGAAGAAATATGAAGAGTATGGGTAGTTTATAGCCCATTTGAAAAAATAAAAGGATGAAATTGTATTGATAAACACTTATGAAGGGTGGACAAACTCAACAATCATGAGGAACAATGACCAGTTTTATTTTTGCAGTGTAGCTAAGGAGAGCTTGAAAATGAAAAATATGGAAAAGGAACTCAAGAAGAAAATAAGTAATATTAAATAAAATTTAAGGATAAAGACCCAAGTATGGGATACAGGTGGAAAAATAATGAGTAAATAGAGTGAGAAATAAGGAAGAGGAACAAGCACATTCAATTTCAAGAATCAAAGCAAAGCAAGGAAAAAAATTACACATTTTCAACACAAGAGAACAAGGTTGTTTTTCTCCTCCTTTGGAGTATGATGTAGGAACATAATGGAAAAAATACAAAACGGCATTATGACCTCCTAATTCATGTTGGTGGAACACAATAAGATTAATTGGAGTCTTGAAACCACGAGGAGAAGTCTTGGATGATTGAGAAATTCATAATTTTAAATTGAATGTTTTTCCTCTAAAAGGGAATTTAAATTTTCAAGTGAAAATAAAAGCCATTTTGGGCTTACCAATTAATATAAGAGCTATGAGAGACAAAAGGGACCTTTTTATGGATTCTAGACAAATATTCATGAGTTATATGTGGAATATGGGTCAAAAAGATATATCAAATAATGTATTTTGTATGCATGGGCATGTAAAGATTCACCAAGAGAAAAGAATTAGTTAGGTTTTTACATGTGAAGTGCCTTAAGGAGGATGTATTCTAGTAAATAATAAAAGGAGTTAGTTAGAACCTCATTCCTTGAGGAAGATGAAGAGAAAATGTTTGATAAATATCAAATTTTGTATGAAAATACTTATCTCGCAACAAGATATCCTGTTTTGGGTATGAATCTCTAATTTTAGCATGAAACTTGGTTTTGATCCTTTTGAAGAGCCTCTGAGTTGAAGTGTATTACAAGTGAATTTTTATTTCTTCTCATATATGCATTGAATTTTTATTGAAAACCATTACATCTTAGAAGATCATTGAAATACTTGAGATCCGGATTACTCTGTTCTAAGTATGAAGGGTAAAAATTATGAGACTTTCTATCTGTAGAGAGTGTATGAGTTGGGCACTTTCTTAAGATGAAGAATTCTTTGTGGTGTGACATTACATTTGAAGGAATATGTAGAATAATGTTCTTTTAAATTCCACGAAGGTAAGGGTTTGACTATTATTTGATACTCTACTTGGTGAGGATTACTATAAACGCTTCTAAGCGTGATAATATCTGCTAGAAAGCTGTGAATGCATAATTGGTTTGGGGTTATCCTTTTAAACACTTAAATTTGCATGGGTTATAGCCATATAAATTTAAGAATTAGAGGTTATCTATGATTTATCCTCCTTTTCACTTCTAAGAAACCTCAAGAAACCATACTGTAACTATGCATGTTAGAAACTAATAAAATTTTGATCTTTAAGGTATATAATACGTGCATGAAGCTTAAGAAATCATCATTCATTCATGTAAATTATTTCCTTAAGTATATACCAAGTTATCCTTAAAATTATGTAGGCACATACATCAAAACATGGTATGAGGGTTGATTTTCTCCTTTTCTATATATGTGCATGTGAAGAATCTTATTGTTGATAGCATTAGCCTCATTGTCAAGAATAAATGGTAAGATAGGAGTGAAAGGGAAGATAAAATAGTGAGGTGGAGAAAATTTTGGATTTTAGAAATAAGGAAAATGAAAATAATAATATTTTCATGGTTCTTGTGCAAACATAGACACCTTAGCCAAGGTTTTGTATTTAAGGACTTAAATCATAAAAGTTCTCTATGAAACTTGCAAGAAGATACTGTGACAAAGTCTATTCAATGATTTTTGAATAAATCCCAAAATCCACTTGGTGAATTTCAAGTTATCTTTTTCGGTCCTCTAAGGATTTGGTTACACAGGTTACTGTGCCTATTGACAAGGGTCAACTTACAAATGAGGTAACCTTTAGGGTAAGAATTAGGGTTTGAAATTTCATACATAGGAAGAAATAGAAAATTTTGTTTGGAAATGTTTCTCTTTTATCTTGAAACCTTCTCAGTAAGGGGATATTCTCTTGAGAGAGTTTGAAAAAGCAGTGGTAGGAATATTGTGAGCCTAAAATAGGAAATTGGGATTGAGGTAGAGATCTAAGGAGAAGGGTCGAGAAAATTTCACATAAATTTTAAGGCTTGTAGAAGGTTGAGGAGAAAGTATACACTTAGTTGTGGGTAATGTTAGAAATACATAACCTTATTTCATGCAAGAGCACATGTCTTAGAGCATTAGAAATACCAATTTGAGAGAGATTGCATCAGTTAGTAAAATATTATTGTTCTAACCATTTAAGGAGAGGTTTATGGTTGGTTTGATCATGAAAAACAGGAGATAAGAAAGTGAAGGATTAAAGAGTGTTAAAATTCATGATGATGTTTGGGTTGGAGTGAGTCTACAAGAAGACTAGTGAAGAAATAGTGAATATGGTGAGTGACATCCATAGTTTCATGAAGTTAGATCCTTTTTATAGGTGCATTTGTGTTCTTTGGAGGTTGTCGTAAACAGAATAAGGTGTTGGTAGAGTGATATATTTCTTGAGGGTTCAATTTTACATTTGTATCTATTCTAAACTCTATAAATAAACCTTAAAAAACACTTAAATATGGTGTTTAAATGCTTTTGAGTGCTAATAACATGGTGAAGGAATGAAAATTTAAAGGATCTCTACATCAGGGCCACTTATCAACGTGCCATGACCTAAATTTTCCATGATCTCATCCACAAAACTGTAGAGGATTATGTCGAAAAACTCTTGGGTAAATCCAAGCATTGAAAGGACCATATTTCTATACTTAAACTCCTTTTTGTTCATCTTATCCAATTCTTCCTCCATCTCAATATCGTAAAGTGTGTGTTTACAGTGTTAACTAGTAAATTCCTTGGCTTCCTCATTTCTATTATGGGTGCTGAAGTTTACCCCACCAAAATTAAGGCCATCCTCGAGATGCCTCCCCCTTCTAATCTAAAGTAACTTTGAAGTATTTAGGGATAACTTGAATCAGTTTACCTCTTCATCTCATAGTCTTTTTAGCACTTCCAACATTTTCATCATCTCCTTTATAAAGACGCCAAATTAAACTGGGATGTAAATTTCTAGATGGTAGTCGATGAAATTGAGAAATAACTTCCGTCACCACATGTTCTCATACCTCCACGCGAGGGGGATCCCTTCTATCATTACATCTCTTCCTCTGATCATGATCTGGGCATCATGTTTGTGCATAGCGATGAGCAAGGTAGGGAAAAATTCATCTATTACATTAGTCACACTCTCCAAAATTACAAAACCTAATACATTGAAGATGAAAATTTATGTTGCAATCTTTTCTTTGCAACTTCCAAAATCCATCACTATCTTCTCAATCACAAAACATAGATCGTCATAAGCTTCAATCTCCTCAAAACCATTCATTTAAAGCCTTATCATAATGATCACATCACTTGATGGCTCATGATCATGACTGAGTTTGACCTAGACTTCATCTCTCAGAAATATATCAAGGACCAAGATATCGTCGATCAACATGTTGAATCCCATCTTCGTAACAATCATCTTCCTCATGAGCAATTTCCTGATGATTCTATCAATACCATTGATCATGAATTTTTCCCCTCAAAATGAAACTTTTTTTTATAGATATAAATGTCGAAAAGGTGGAGGCATTGGTGTCATCATCATTCCTCCCTCGAGATACTCATATCCCCGTCACTTACAATATTAACTTTGAGTGCACTAAAAACATGGTTGAGTATGAAGCCCTCATCCTAGGTCTCCAAATTGCTATTATGCTTGGCATCAAAATCCTTGATAGCTATGGTGGTTCTCACTTCATCATCAATTAAAATAAGGGAGTATATCAATGTAAAAATTAAGTCCTTAAAAATTATATATGCATCATTGAATTTCTTCTTTATTCCTTTGATGAATATACCATCAAATATGTCTCTTGTTCATACAATAATTTCATGTGATGGCATGTCTTTCATACCTCATCCCTAAGACAAATGAAGAATACAAACTCTCTATTGTTTTTCATTACATCGATCAACCATCTCATGCCCATGAGCTTCCTCGTGTCAATCATGTTGACATCAATCAATTTGACATCTGGTACTCTCAAATATTTGACTATCTATCTGTATCCAAAATCCCCTTTAACCTATCCAATAATGGTAAGAGGTAATTCCTTTAACGTGCTAACCGCTATGTTATCCTTGGCGAATCCTCTATATAATAATGGATTTAATGGTATTCTTCTACGATGCCTTAAATCCCATGAATCTATCTGCACCATCCAAGAGGTCCACGATGACATACGTCGTGGCGGGAACTTTAGTAATTTGGTTGTCACCAAACACATTATTCACCTAGGCTATTACTAGCCCACCCTTAATCAAGATGATGTGAATTAGTTAAAAAGTGTGTCAAATTCCAATATCATTCCTACCTCATCTGTATCCCTAGTCGGGTCTTGTGGACAACTCAAGTCCTTTTTCCTTTCTCAAAACGGGGCCTCAACATTATTGCTCTCATCAATATGAGCTCTTCTCATAACCATCATTCTATCATCACCACTAGTGAATACTTCACTAAGTGGGTGGAATCCATTCCACTTGCATCCACCAAATTTGATAAAATTATTAACAGGATTCTTCATCCGGTTGGTGTCTCAATGACAAGAATAATTTTAACTCGGGGATGATTTTGAAAAGGTTGTTCACCAGATTTTGGATAAGCCACGAGCATAAGAATGAAGCTACAAAATTCAATAAATAATTGTGAAGATATGGGTCAAGCCACCAGAGACAATGAATGAAGTAGCGGGTAAAGGAATGAAGCTATAATTAAAGGAATAAGCCGCACATAGAAGGAAAAAAGCTGTGCCTAACTATATAAATACGCACATAACTAAAAAAAGTCTGTAAAAGACTAGAAATTTGTACAATATAGGAAAAATCTGGATTATACTCTAGGAAGCCCTAGAAGCCGAGATGATGCCATAGAATGATGAAAAACTGAACCAATATGATACAAAATCCGATAGAGGCACAAATCAAAAGAAGTGACTTTTGGATATTTTGCATTTCATATATTTATTGTAATTAATCCATTTTATATGGGTGCGTCACAAGAAATGAATATGTGAGTGCCATATTGAGAGAATTGTATAAGGAGTGAATTATATGAGATAAAATGAGAAGGATATGAATTTAATTGAGACCAATGTAATGATTTATAAGAAATAAATAAAGAGTGGAGTTTGGGATGAATTTTGTTATATGTTTTCTATTTTTGTTCATATTTTAGATCCATTTAATTTTCCCATGTACATCCTTAACAGAAGGTCAAATGACCTAAGTCCCACATTTTTTTTGGGGTTTTAGGTCAACATTTGGTGTCTAAGCCCAGGTATCCTTTTGTTAAGCAGATGTCAAGAAAAATATCACCACTGGATATTGGAAACCACGCGACAGAGATAGAAGATTGGTGGGAAGTGCAAATTCAGAAATTTGTGAAAGGAGAAGCTAAAAGATTGAAAATTTCTTATAAAGCAAGTAGAATTAGAATTTCTTGGAGAGTACGGAGAATAATTTTGGTCACAGTTTCCTCACCTTTTGTGGCCTTGCTTATTATCTCATGCCAAAAGAATAGAGTGGTCTATATTACATCTAAGAGAACCTTTCGAGTGGACTGCAGTAAAGTTAACTATTGTTAATCACTTAGACAAACCTTGGACAAGGGCTATCGATCATAGTACGAGACTACCCTAGACTCATATATTATTACTTGGGCCATACAAGGGTGGACTAGTTTTGATTATAAGAAAGGAGAATTTTTAATTGGATTAAGAGGACACTTTATCAAATTAGTTCCCTTCTTAATTAATATTTTGATGATCAAAAATGCTTAATCAAAAAGCGCAAAAAAGTTCCTTTAGGGGACATGCACCAACATATGGCGCACGTAAAGGGGGTGATCCAAGAGACATAACTAATCAGAAATAATGGGGTGTTGGTTGGGGTGGGAGAAATATGACAACATGGGAAAAAAAGACAAAATTAATAGTTGGCTAAGAGGGGATTAAGAAAATTAAGAAAAGTTAGTAATTTGAAAAAGAGTAACTAAAATGAGGAGGATGGAAGAAAGAGCAAGGATATCCATAAAAAAGAAAGAAGCAGAGAATTTTTTTTTTAAAAAGCATAGACGAGAAGAAAGAGAGAAGAAAATGAATGAGAGGAAAGAAAAATTGAATAATGTTAAGAAAGTAGAGAAGAAAATAGAGAAAGAAGAATCACCCACATCAAGTGGAGCCAGCAATTGACTCACCTAGAAACAAAGGCAAACGCATCAATTCTAGCTATAATATCGGATTCATGTGGAGACCAACACGGTTTGTTCACCCCACAGAATCTTGTGGTTGGATACACTATAGAAATTTCAATTCAACAAGTGATAACGAGATAAACAATCCTAATAAGAGATTTGCAATTATTAGTAGGAGGTTTAGAACCAAATTTTAAGAGGGTAATAGAAGTAGAAGGTTGGGATGAAGAGGATTTTAGAACCCCATTAATGATTAAGGAAAAAGGTGAAGAAGAAGAAGAAGTTATTGGAATGAAGGAATTAATTGAGGAATTCAGAGAGAAAATAAAAATAGTAGATAAGGAAGAGGAAGGAGAAGAAAATAGGGAGAAACAAGAGGAAGAAAAGATAGAGATAATAGGAAAGAAAGATGAAGAATAAAATAAATGGGAAAAGCAATAAAAAGAGAGAGAAAAACAAAATAAGAAGAGAGGGAGTGATGAGGGATTAGAAGAAAGATATAGATTAAGAAATAATAAAGATATGAAGGTAGTTATGGAAAATGTTAGTTCTGTATAGCGAAGTAAAGCGTGTCCCCCAACCAACACATGAGCCCAAAGGATATGACCCCGGATCAGTTGCCATACCAAGTGTCACTTGAAACATTGATTAGAAAGATATTAAAAGGAGAAAGCTTATAAGAAATATATCATAAATTCAAATAAGAGAGTTTAGAGAATTACTAGGAGAATTATATTTTGATATTGATTTAACAAGAGACAAGGGATGAAAGAGTAATATAGTAAATTATCATAATCAAGAAAGAAAGGTGAAAACAATGAAACAACAAATAGTTAATCAACATGGAAGACCTTCTCAACAAGTTGGAAGGATGGCACAAAAGGTCAAATTACTGGTGTTTGATTCATATAGAAGTGATGTTTTCGAACATCTATTTTTGTTAGAAACAGGTGGAAGAACATAAATATTACAGATAATGTATTCAAGTTAAATGAATTCATTGACACTCTGAGTAAAGATGCGTTGAGGTGGTACATGAAAATAAATGCCCAAGGAATAAGGATTGGGATGCTATTGAAAAGGATTTCAAGATAGACTTCCATTTCCTAGAAGCACCATCAGAAGGGGTGAGAAAGATGAGAGACCTTGTACAGGGAGAGAAGGAAACAATTAAATAATTTAGCCATTGATTCAAAACTACTACCAAGAAATTAGAGGAACCCATCACAGATAAACAATGGATCAAATGGTTCACTTATGGGATTCTTCCCTATATCAGAGGGACATTGGATGGAAAATAGTTCAAAACACTAGCAAAGGAAATTGAAATGGCTATCAGACTAGAATCACAGCCATGGAGGAGAGAAGGAGAAACCTCAATAAAAATAGAACTAGAAAGAGTAATCTTGTTGGAATAAGAAAAATTAAAACTTTAGCAATAAATACAGAAGAACAAAGGAATTAGGAATAGTTCACCACCAAGGAGTCACTTAAAACCCAATATTTTGTGCATAGTATGCTGCATGGAAGGGCATAGTAGAATAGAATGTCCTCACTTGGAAAGTGCAAAAAGAGTAGCCTTGGTTAGACAACATTCCTCTCAGTGGCATCTTCTAGTAACATCCCAACATCAGAAAGAACATGGTGTGGGACCAACACACCAAAGATATTAGTTCCTTATTATAAGTAACACCTCCAACAAATCAATTGATGTATTTCACTATATGTGGTTCATATAGCCATTACCACCACACTTTCCCCTCTGTAGAGGCACTTTAAGACTTAAAAGAATATAATACTAGAAGAGATATGGATGCAAGACAAACTACAACACCCAACCCTCCCCCTATGGTACAACATATGCTCATAACATATCCAACCCTACACAACCATTAATAACTACACCTTAGTACCCAAACCAACAAGAGGGAAACCATAGTTTGAAGGTGGCTATCAAGGAAACAATTACAATCCAAATTACCAAGGATATAATGAAGGAGGATACCACAAAGGCTTCAGAGGTGGATTTAGGGGAGGATATAGAGGTGGTTATCGAGGAGGATACAAATTCATATATGATAATTATCAAGGTGGAATACCTTACCAATGTTATAATGATGGAGGTTATAAAGGAGGCTATAGAGACAATCAAGGAGGAGGATATCAAGATAGGAGACCAATAAACTACTATAAGTGTGGTCAAGATGGACACCTATCCAGAAACTACACCAAACTGATCCTTGGGGATTTTTTTCACAAAATATCCCATGATGCATTTAGTTGTCCTAAATCCGCGCAACTATATATGAGTAGAGAAACTAAGTCAGAAGATTTGGGGAAGGATTCTTAGAAACATGTACAACATCTAACCAGAATTTCATAGGATGAGGAAACAATAGCAAAAGATAAAACCGTGATATCATCTAGCTCATGAGTAAGGCAAAAATAATAAGATAATAAGGAAGAAGCAAAGGAGAGTTATTTGAGAAGAAAGGTAGAAAAGGGAGGCATAAAATTTGAAGAACCTAGATATAGGACGAAAATTACCACTAGAAGTGCCATAAGCAATGAGGTTACACCTAAGAAGAAAGTTCTTCAAGTGAAGAAGAATGGAACCCTAAAGAGATTAGACCAGATCTCTATATAAAAGAAATTGAGAAAATTAAGGCATTGGTACAAGAAGCACAAGCCCAGGAAGAAAAGGAGAAAAAAATTTGTGGAGGAAGAGATTCTTTCTTTAAAAGAAATAGCTAAACTAATAATTAACCATATCCTTGTATAAAAATTGAAACAATTTAGAAAATACTGGAATAAGGAAGAGAAGACTTTTATGTCTGGAGAATTGAGGCAATACATAATAAGAAGAAAATAAATGTCTCTCGTACCCATCGTATATGGAGGAAGTTCACCATCTACTTATATGGTGATATGTTCAAAACCACTATCACCAGAGTACTATTAGACCTTTCCGTGGACATAAATATGATTTCTAATACTACTAGGAGAGGTTAGGTAGGCCTCTTTTGGAACCAACCAGGTACTTTATTGTGCTTGTAGATGGATCATCAAGACAACCACTAGGAGAACTGCAGAATGTTGAAGTAAACTTCATGGGAATTAAGAAGCAATTAAATTTTTAAGTGGTATAAAATGTAGCTTTGAACCCTTATTATAATGTTATCCTAGCCTTGGAATGGTTCATGGATTCTCATGGAACACTCAATTCAAAATAAGAAGAATTGAAACTCCAAGTAGATGACATATGTTTACATGTAATCTTACATGGTAGAATGAGTGTCGTGTGGGTGGAAGAAGTATGGAATGCCCTAAAGAAGAGGAATTTAATGATATTCGAGAGGGTGCATGCTCTAAATAATTTCTCTAGTATAGATATGGAATTCGAGCCAAATTCGAGAGGGTGAAATTTTTATCAAAAATGATGCTAACAATGACGCTTTGAAAAATGTTATTGAAGCTTAGATACATATACTTCCATAATCAAGGATAAGGAAACTAAATTATGAAAGGAGGATATAACCATGACTAATCACATTGGACAATGATTCATCAATATTGATTTAGACATTTTCTCTCCCGCGTGTGATAGATTTGAAGAAGATGATGGTTATTACTCTGTAAAAGAAGAATTTGGATTTGGAGATGATAATGGGTACTATTCTATAGAAGAGGAGTTTGGACTCAAAGACAATGAGGTGTATTATCCTACAAGAGAATAATTTGAAGACTTACCCATTAAAAACATGTATAGGTTAAGCCACGGAGCGTCCCACCAAACCCTACCGAAGTATTCAGGATTTGGATATTTAGAGGGATACATTTAGATAATGGAGAGAATATTTCCAAATGAAAAGGCTAGAATGGAATCCTTGGATGATACCCTAACCATAAATACTGCAGGTTGGTGGGCGTCTCATAAACCAAATATATCTCACTGGAATTCATTGACTACATTTCTTAGGAAAATATATTTGGAAAATGAGGGTTACTATGTAGCAATACCTCAATATACTAGTGAAACTAATCCACAGAGACACATTCAAGTTTGTGAAAGACATTGGAAGATATGTGGAGAAAATTCACCATTAATTTGGATAAAAAAATTGTATGGACTTTGGGACCCATACCACAATCTGGGTATATTCACCAAGAAATCAGGACGTGAAAGAAGGGAGTGGAATCAAATTGTTAAAGACTTTTGTCATACATTTAATTTTTGGGATGCAGATCTAAAAACATTACAAAAGCTGCAAAACATAATAAATTTATTGGTCTTAACCCTTGAGAAGAAGAAGAAAACCACTATTCAAAATAAAAACCAAAAACTCGAGTACTAGAACCAATAGAATATTTACCTAAAACTCTAAAAATGGCATGTTGTTTTACAGTAGAAAAATAAGAGAGGGAAGAAAAACTAGAAAACCTGAGATACAAAACAATAGAAGGGGAAAGAGAAGTGGTAGAAACCAAGGAGGGAGATCAATATTACTATCAACCTTTGAAACTCAGGACTGAAAACATTGGCATAAACGGAGAGGAAAAACTTGCAAAAATTGGGGATTATTGGTCAGATGAGGAAGTGGCTAAGGTAGTAGAGTTACTATAATAATTTAAAGACATTTTTCCTAAGGATTTTAAGGATTTGAAAGGAATAAAAGAAGCTGGGAACAATGAATTTTCAGATAAAATAAGGCTTCAAACCATTGAAGAAAAGACTTACAGACTTATTCCAAATCTAAAAGTCAACATGAAATCTGAGATTGAAAAAATCTTGAATGCTGGGATTATCAAACCAGTGGAATATTCATAATGGATAAGTCTAATGGTTATCCAAAATAATAAAACTAGTGAAATACACATATGCATAGATTATAGGGAATTAAACAAAGCTTGCATTCATGACCCATTCCCTACACCTTTCACAGAAGAAGTCTTGGAGAATGTGGCGGAAGAGAAGTATATTCATTTATTGATGGTTTCTCTGGTTACCATCAAGTTAGAATTGCACTTGAAGATCAGCCAAAGACTACATTTTCCACAAAATGGGGTCATTTATGTATATTGTGATGTCGTTTAGCTTCAAGAATGCAACAATAGTCTTTAGAAGGATAATGATAAATGTTTTTAAAGAATTCATCCATCGTTTCTTAGAAGTTTATTTAGATGAATGGATAGTGTATGGGTTATTGAATAACCATATTCAGGTGCTGAGACTAATGTTTCAAAAATGTAGAGCATTACAAATATCTTTGAATTTTAAGAAATGTATATTTTCAACACCATTTAGTACATTATTGGGGCACATAATTTACAAAGAAGGGCTACTAATTGATCCAGTGAATACTTTTATGATTATTAATAGGTCACCTCCTAAAACAAAAAAGTATATAAGCACAATTCTAGGGTACACAGGATACCCTATAAAATTTATTAGGAACTATACGGAAATAAGTGCACCACTAGAAGAATTATTGAAGAAAAGGACAAATAAACAAGTATCATGGTCCAAAGAATGTGCTGATGCATGATGCATTTGAAATATTGAGAGACACGATTCTCTATGCTCCTATCCTCATATTTCTAGATTAGAAACTAACTTTTCACATTCATGTGGATGCATCTAGCATTGCAATTGGAGTAGTACTAACACAACCTAGAGAAAAAATAGACCATCCAGTTGCTTTTACAAGTAAGAAACTAGCCAAGGCAAAAATAAATTACTCAACAATGAGAGATGGAAGCTTTAAGTATGGTGTATGCTCTAAAAAATACTGCCAATATCTATTGGCCACTTCTTTTGTGTTTTATACTGACCATGAGCCATTAAAGTATTTATTGAACAAACTAGTATTACAAGGAAGAATTTGTAGATGGTTGATGTTGTTTCGCGAATTCGACTTCCATATAAAAGTTAATCCAGGAAAGTTAAATAATGGGCCAGGACTATTTATCAATAATAGAGAATGGAGAGGATAATAGTCATATAAATGATGATTTTCCTATAGCTCACTTATTTAGAGTAGAAGAAATACCAAAGGAACTAGATGAGATAGCTCAATTACTTACTACAAGAGAATTTCCACAGACTATACCAAACAATAGAAGAGAAATTTATCAACCAGATCCTTCCCACTCACTTTGATTCAAGGTAAATTGTACAAAAAAGGGCATGATGACATGCTAAGAAGTGTTTCTTTGGAATATGAAAGAAAAAATATTTTAACCGAAGAATGTGAAGGAGTTGCATAATGGCACAATGTCGGGATCAAATAGCAAGGAGGTATTAATGGTTGGGTTATGGTGGCCAACACTATTTAAAGACACACATAGGATTGCCATATGTTGTGATATTTTTCAAAGAGTAGGAAAACCCAATGCGTGTGATGAAATTCCATTGAAAACTTTGTTAGCACTTGCACCATTTGAAAAATGGGCATTTTTCTTTGGATGAATCAAGCCAACCATGAAACATTCTCAGGCTATGTTTATCATTACAACTACTGAATACTTAACAAGATGGGTGGAGGTGGTTCCTACCAAATATTGTACTACTAAGACTACAATCAGGTTTATATATGAAAACATCATTACAAGATTTGGATGCCCATTAAGCATTACCAGTGATTAGGGAAGCATTTTGTCAATGCCACCATTAAATAATTGTTGAGTAAGTTCATGATCAATCACAATAGGAGCACACCATACCATCCCTAAGAAAATGGAATGGTAGAAGCATTCAATAGATTTTTGGAGAAATTTTTGACCAAGATTAGTTCATTACAACAAGCAGATTGGGATTTGAAGATACCATCCATTATATGGGCATACCACACAACATATAACAAGATTACCAAATACTCTCCCTTGCAATTGGTTTATGGATTGGATGTCCTGGTACCTCTAGATTTTTTTCTCCGAATTTTAAGAGTTTTAGTTACTTTAAGAATGAATGAAGATTCATCATTGCATGAAATATTGATTAAATTGGAGAAACTAGATGAAAAAAGATTCATAGCTGCATACAACCAAACACAAGAGAAAAGAAGAAAAAAATCATGTCATGACCACCACATAAAGAAGAAGGATTTTTGTGTTAGAGACAAGGTCCTTTTATATGATAGTAAATGGAAACATCTAGGAAGCTTAAGGTAAGATGGCTAGGACCTTACATTGTCAAAAATATACTATCTTTAGGAGCCACAAAGTTGGAGAATTTACAACAAAAATGAATTACCAAGATTTGTAAATGGAGATAGATTACAAAATACAATAATTTAAGCTTGGGATGAAAAATTAAAATAAATAAAATAAAATACGACCTATTTGAAAATAAGAAATTCAGCAAATAGGACAAGGGTAGGATGAAAACCCACAAAGGGCGTCCTTACTCTAAGAAACAATATAAATAAATAAAAGGGTAAAACCTCGGAGGAAGCATACCTATGCAATAAATACCAACACAATAAAAATACTAAGCCACGAAAGAAGGAAAATAAAGTCAAGGAAAGAAAGAATAGAAAATCCATGTAACAAAGGAAAAAAGGAAAAAAATAGGAAAAATGAAGGAGAAAAACCACGAACAAAAGAAAGGAGTAATGTGAAATGAAGGAATAGGAACAAAACCACAAAACTAAGGAAGAAATATGCATCAAAAAAATCCATGGAACAAGGAAGTAACAGGAATTGTGAAAAGAAGTATCGACTACCAAAAGCATGGAATGAAGAATTGGGTAAAAATACATGACATGAAGAAAGTAAAAGAACCACCAAACATAGAAATATAATAAAGAAGTGTGAAAGGAAGGAAAAAACTAAAAATATAGGGGTAGACATGTAATGTAGAAAAACATCAAACATGGAAAATATGAGGGTTAAAGCGCAGAGCAAAAAACAAATTCTCAAAAATGAAATAAATGGGATAGGTAAAAGGAGGAGGATATAAAAATGTGTCAAATTGCAATAAGCTAAGGAAAAAAACCTAAACATGAGATCAAGTAACTCATCAAAGCACAAGTGTGGAAAAAGAGCTAGGGAAAAATTAGGGAATATCGAGAAGAGAACATGGATACTCCAGTTGAATTCGCACAAATAGATCTTCCCAAGGTGAAATTTGTAACACCCTGAACTGTTGTTACTTCCTCCTGAGCATACAAGTGTTGATATGTGATTTATTTTGTAAAAAGGATGCGTTCCTTTGATTGAGAAGTCATGCTTGATATGGAGTGTAGCTTCTTTGAAATTGCAGATCTTTGACTGAGTCGGAATATAATTGGACTCTTTTAATTCTTTCATTTTACACCTGAGTTTAATCTGATCTCGGAATGAATTATGGAGTTATCCATCTATAAGACCTAGCCTTGGATCAGTGGTATTGATCCAAGTGATGCTTTAAGTTTATTCGAGATGAATTAAAATTATAGACCTTACGCAGGTTGCAAGGTTTGGATGCATTGAATAAGCTAGTCCGGAGTCTAACTCAGGCTGATCGTGTTAAATGAATTGGTTCCCGATATCGTAATATCAGGAAGGTCTTGATCGTGGACCAGGTAATAATTCAGATACATTTAATTCACTAGCCTATTGGCAGTGCAGGAGTGAATCTTGTTCGTGAATGTATGTTGTAGGTTCTTTTTCTGAGCATTTGAAATGTTAGACCTAAACTGGAGTTATTAAGGTTAGTAACCTAAAACTAAACTATGATCTATGGGTTAGATTAGTGTTAATCTAACCTAGGCCTAAGCTATAATCTAAATGTTCTAAGTTAGTAACTTGTGCTATGGAGGTTAGACTAAGTCGCATCTTAAATCCTAACCTATGTTACTAACCTAACTATTGAACAAGGAAGAAAGGGGACTTATGGAAGGGTGCGAACCATGGGCGGCAGTTTCTATGGCATTAAATGGATGGATAAGCATGGAGGACAGGTAATTTGGTAGAAGTTTTAACGGCTAGCAAGAGCCGACGTGGCAGAGTCGCCAAAGTTAGAAATGGTCTTTGAATTTCATTTGTCCATCGCCAACTATGGCGGTCGGTGGCAATGGAGATTGAGCGGGAAATTTGGAGTAAATGCAATTAATGAGCTCGGGTTTCACGGGAAGGCATGCAAAATGGAAAATTAGTAGTTTGTATGGTTTTTCATGCGCTCTGGTTTTCCCTCTGTTTGATCACTGGTTCTTCGCACCGGTCTTCTTGGAGTTGCATGGAAAATATGAGTGTAACTCACTCTTTTCTCTGGCAAGGAAAATTTATAAGTCATGGAAATAACAAATTTTTGTTGGTGAATCTAACTTGGAAAAAGAGGAGAAGGCTCGAGCTCTTTCAGTGGTCTTCTTCGGATTTTTAAGAAAATAACCAGGCATGTTAGGCCTTAACCTTTAAAAATCTTGCTTTCTTTCAAATGATTTCATTAGAACAACTCTGTTCAGATGATTTATGGGTTCAGATGGTTTTTATGGTAGCTTTGTGTGATTTTGTTACTGTATCTTCTTACTGGTTCGATTTTTCAATTTAACCCTTGACGGGTGTGCATTGTGTTTCGAACTGTTGCTCTATTTAGTTGTGTTTTGCATTCCGGCTAAAGTTTGTGAAATGCATGCAAGAAAGTATACTAAACATGTTTCCTTTTGGGGTTTAGGCTACAATTGATACTTGTTGTTGATACTTGTCGGAAAGGATACTGATGGACTTTTGTTTGAATGTTCAGTTTAATTGGACTTCTTTGTAAGTTCTGTCATGGTTATTATAGGTGGTGGTTACTGAATCTTGTTGGGTTTCGCTATGATACTTAGGTTATGTTGAATGGATAACTGGCTGTGTTACAGTATTTAATGCGACCCTGTAGAAGTTGTTTTTCCCTCCCTTGTGTTGCAATTACGGGATTTAACCCATTGATGGTTTGCATTATATTTATTTATTTACAAGATGACTCTGTGGAGTCCTTGGATTGGTTCAGTATATTATGGACTACTGTATAAGTCATGTATGTGAATACTGGTAGCATGATTCTGTCGGAGTCCTGGAGGGGTAACTAGTAATACGACTTCTGTTATCTTGTAATGAATACCTTCGTTTAAGTAATGAATTTTTGGTACAGACTCAGTTGGTGTACTTTTTACGTTTCCTATCTGTGTAAGCTTGAGCGAATAATGTTGTAGAGGCTCAGTTGGATTCCTTGTTACGAAATCAGTATTTAGCTTCGTATAAGCCTGATTTTGAATATTTACCATTGTTGGCACGGTTGGAATCATTAACTAATATTTATCTTGTATATCAGCTTCTGTAGAAGCTTTATCGTGTATATTGTTGTTCGGATTCAGTTGAAATCCTTGAAAGGTAACCAGTGTATCTGCCTCTATATAAGCCTGATTATGAACACTTATTGTTTTTGGCTCTGTTGGGTTCCTTAAGTATAGATAGATATATTGTATCTTGGCCTCTGTAAAAGTGGGTCGTGATTATCATACTTTTTAACCTCTGAATGAGTTCAGATGTGAATACGGTATGTTATGTTTCCTTTCTGAATAATTACAATTAATTGAGTGTGCGTCTTTGCGTGGATTTCGTATGAATATCTCTACATAGTCTTAGGGAAACATCATTTGCTTTAATGTTAATGAGTCTCTTGTTGACTGAGATAAAAAGGGGAAGTTCTTTTGATTTCGACCTTGGATCTAAAACCTTACAGTGTTTAGTAGGGATTAGAATGAGTTGTATGTTGCTGAGAGGGATTGTTGTCGAGTTTGAGCATGATTACGTCTTCTGTTGCATGGATATCTAGTCTTGAGCTTGACTGAACTAAGGAGCTGTCGACTGCACCTCGACAGGTGATGGCATTGAATATCTTCTTGTTTGTCGCTTCGTGTGGAAGGTCATGTGGAGTCTGTTTGGTTGATATTCATCACTGTTTTGGCGTGAGAAACTCTTGTCTTGCTAGTAAGCTACGGGAGTTATGTTATATTTAATTTTAACAAAGCGTGGTTCTTCTTGTGGCTCGTTTGACTTATTCGTATGCATATAAGGTGAATGATTTACTTTCGAGGAGACGGTACAGTCATGAGCTTGTTTGAAAGGAAATATGAATGACTTGTTTTCTTTCTCTTCTATTATAAAGTATAGGTTGATATTTTTATCTAACCGTTGGAACTGTTTTTAACATATTGATGGAATCATGATTTGTTATGATATTCCTTTTATTATGTTGAATGTAATGATCTGTCTGATGTTAGCTGTCCTTGGGATTCAGATGGATAGTTGTTTTGGATACTTTCGTTCTTCTTGATCCCTAATATTTTGATGAAATATTTGAGAAGTATCTAGGACTATTCAGTAATGATAATTTGAGTTACGCGTTTATAGTCATGTTTGTATTACAAAAGCATAGTCTAAAATATGTTTACTTGTTTGGTGAAATGATCTCATTTAAACAGGTTGTTTAATGAAAACAGTTGGTGGATTGCAATTATTTTAAGAGTTAGTGCTTATCATGCTCAGTTCATCGAACTGACCCATGTTGAAAATTTTTGCAGATGGTTGCCGTAAGTGGTAAAAGCACGCAGATCTGATAGGATGTTCAGATTGTTTAATTTGGTTTTATGATGAATTTCAGCTTGATTCTCTAAATGTACTATATGAGGAAAGATGTTCTTTTTCCGTTGAGTATTGTATCAAGTAAGCTGAAAGCATAAAATGTATTTGATTAGCCTGAAGGGAATAAAGTGAGATATTTGTTACTTATGTGTTTGTATTCTTATCTGGATAGTTTGACCTTCTTCGGATCAAATGATCTTGAGAGCTTGTTATTATTGTTTAAATTGGAGACTTTTGTGATTATCAATGTAAGCTTGCAAGAATATGTGAATGAATACTTATGATTGTTTAGCAGTTCTAGTATGTTCTATCTAAAGCTAAATTGAAATTTAGATCACTGTCTTTCTGGAAGCTAGGGTAAAAATAAACCTAAGCAAGACGCTAAACAAGCTGGATTAAATTATTAATTCCTAGTCTTGATTAAGCCAGGACAACGTTTAATTGGATTCTTAATCATTATATCTTGATACTAATAAGTAAGATATAAATTCAGTTATGAGAGCTAATATAAACCAAAAAAGGGTTTGGTTAGCAATCTCATGTGAAGGATGGGAGTAATTGTCCAATTTTGTTGATTTAGAATTATGTATATTCTATGAACTCCTTGATGGGACCTCTAGTCTTAATAACTTCTCTTGTGTATTGGGTTTTATTAAGAAGGGTCATTCTAAGGTGAGGAACCCAGGGATTGGGAAAGACTACTCTTAAAGGGAGCATCTTATGGTATAATTTAACTCAACGTATGTAACACTTTTTAATAAGTAGATCTTTTCGAGGCAGATTTAAAGGTTGACAAAGACAAGTCAAGCTGCGGGGTTGTACCTCCGAGAAGATTAGGATCTCCTCGAAGATAATACAATGTAGGTGACTTATGATGACACCCTTTGCATTGATCATTAAGATTTACACCTTAAACTCAAACAAGTTACTCTGGGACCGATTAGGAATGTGGTCACGTTATAAGGCTGCCTAGGAGACTCGGGGCATCTTGACACCTTTGGTTTAACTAGGGTTGACCCGGTATGTCATCGTATCCCTAGTCTCGGGAGCATCCATATAACATTGTCACCATACTAATGCTTTTAACTTGGGATAGGAGTAAGTGGTATAAGACATTCTACATAACATAGGAATGGGGTGAAGGACGTATTCAAGATTGCGAGTATGTTGTTAAGGAATACGAGACATAAAGCGTATGTTTCAAATCTTTGGCCAAAGTATCGCAAGTCTTGATTGCGTGTCCTAAGTCACTTGGTCTAAGGGATGAGATGCCGATGAATAATGGTAACAATTATTCAAGATAGGTTCCTTAGCCAGAGCATTCGAATCCCAGAATAGGGAAGAGAACCGCAAGAGTGGTGTGTTAAATAAAAACGCCAACTCTTATTACTCATGAATAGATCGGTAGATTACCGAGTCATGGAATGAATAGATTGGAGGTACTCCGAGTCATTACAATGGCATATGTTTTTCTGTTATAAGAATGGTTATTTGATTTGTGAGTTCTAAATTATGTATTTAGAACCAGGAAGCATTTATCAAAAAAATAAAAATTGACTTGTTCTAATGTATAAAATGAGGATGTTACAAAATTCATGAAGTACTTAATGAAAGAAAATCAACATGATCTTGAAAGAGCATTATCACATATTTCATTCAAAGTATCCCATGCACGAGATTCACAAAAATAAATTCACTCTTTGATCTTTGAATATGATCACACATTGCTAGAAGTTGACAAAGCCCTATTCTTAGAAGAATATCCCAATACAAAGGATCAAGTATATAAGAAGAATACAAAAGTGATTGGAAAATTTAAAATTGATGCACAGACTTGCATTTTGTGCTTTCAAAGGAAGATCATGCGATTAAATTTCTTATGAGTCGATTACACAGTCAAATGTTATATTTGGATCAACTATATCTCATTGATGTAGAAGTGATGGCTAGGGTTCCAGTTATGGGACAAAGGAAGCTCAATGATTACCAAGAAGAATATGACACTAAAAGCCATGACATTGGTGATAGGAGTGAAAAAATCAAAGCGTGGGGTACGCATCGGGGACATTTTCAATCATGCACTCAAGTATGTCGCTAAGGCCATCTGTTTAAAAACATATCACACTAATAGATAAGATGTTTCCCACAGATTAAGCTCACAATTATCCCTAGATATGGTTAATTCACACTCATAATACAACCTCGTTGAATTATTAGCCACATAATTTCATGAAAATACAAGAAAAATAAAATAAGGAAAGCATACATTTTCCTATGGCTCAATATTGATATGTTTAGCAATGTATTTTACAAAAACCCTACCCCAAAAAGTGTAATTATTAGTGGTAGGCGAGATAAACTAGCCGCGGAACAAATTTGGGAACATATGAACAGTCTAGATGTCATAACCCAAATTACATCATTATTAGGGTGGATAAACAAAATTAGGAAAATAATTAGAAATAAAGAAAGGGTTTCAAAGTAGATTTTGGTGAGGTATGAGAAAGAGGTATACTTTATTATTGACATTGATTATACCTTTATTTGGCCTACAAATCCATGCACATAATACATACCTCCATTACCCTATGAGGCTTTAGATGACCTAGTAGCCACATCAGTTGAAGAAATTAGAAATCTCCTTGTGGATTCCAGAAAATCCAAACTACCTAATTTTGATGAAGTTATTGAGGAAACATTTGAAGATTATAGGAAAATGTTTCCCCCTTGCGAAAAGATAGATTGTGGTCAAATTTTAGAACAAAGTGCGAAACAAGATTGGATGCAATGGTGTGTAGAGATGGAAGAAACTATGTAGAAAATGTTATCTTCCATCTAAATAGAAAAAACCCACATCACCACCGATCCCAAACTACAAGTGGAAGTGGCTACAACAAAAGTAGTGAATGAAATTTTACAAGAAGGCAAAGTAAATCTTGAAGTAGAAAAGAAAAAAATCCAAGACAATGTAGTAGAAGACTACAAACAACAAATACTCAAACTCGAGAGTCTAGAAAAGTAGAAAGGAAGGATAGACATGCAAGTAGCAGTAACTAAGTTAGAGGAAAAATTATAAAATTCCATAGCCTATTATACATACACCATTGGGTGGCCCAATGAAACTTAGAAGGAAAAAGTAGAGCTCAATAAGCTGGAACAAAAAATTCATATAGAGTCTACAACATATGATATCAATAAAGACAAGGATGGTTCACAAAGAAGGAAGATAGCTAAATTAACTAAAAATATCAAACACAACAAAGGGCATGGAATGAAAAGATACTAGATATGTAGGAATGCAACACACCACTAGATAGAGCTGTGATTCGAATGCAACAAGAGCTATTGCCCACCACAAATGGAGTCAAGTACAAGAAAAATCACCACCATATGATATTATCCAATTAATCTAGGAAAACACACAACTACAAGAGTGGACCAAATAGATAGAGGCACATATACAATTATGGTATAATTTTGAGAAGAACATCATACCACAAGTCACTAAGTACATCCCCATAGCCACACCATAAAGAAGAGTAGGAGGCGGGGTGTACAACATACTCGGCTTGAGAAAAGTCGATTGAAGGAACCTTTTCTTACACCAGATGTCTAAGTTCTTGGGAGGTTTATGCCTTTACCTTCCCGAAATTGGTGTCCCATAAATACAATCAGGTGAATCGAGTGAGAGAATCCTTCCTTACGCCATCCATCTAAGTTCTAGTGGTTGATGCCTACATAATATGTTTTTGAATAATTTTGTTTTGGAGGAAATCACAGGGTTCTTCATGTATTTGTTGTCTCGAGGATGAGACAAATTTTAAGTCAAGGCATGATGTTAATAGGGTTCTTCATCAAATTTTGGATAATCTATGAGCATAAGAATGAATTCACCATAGTTAGTAAAATAACCGGGAATATTTGGGTCAAGCCACGAGACAAGGAACGAAGCCGAGGGTAAAGGACAAAAATGTGGATAAAGGAATAAGCCATAGATAAATGGAAAAATTCATGCCTAACTATAGAAAGTTGCACATAACTAAATAAATTCATAGAAGACTAGAAATCCATAGAATATAGGAAAAACCACATTATAATTTAGGAAGATGTGGAAGCTAACATGATGTCATAGAAAGAAGATAAACCAAACCAATACGAGACAAAAGTTACAGATGCACAAATCAAAAGAATTAAATTTTGGATATTTTGCATTTTGTATATTTATTGTAATTAATCCATTGTATATGGGTACATCACAAGAATTGAATATGTGAGTGCCATATTGAGAGAATTGTATAAGGAGTGAATTATATGAGATAGAATGAAAAGGATATGAATGTAATTGAGACCAATGTAATGATTTATAAGAAATAAATAAAGAGTGGATTTTGGGATGAATTATGTTATATGTCTATTTCTATTCATAGTTTAGATCCATTTAATTTTCATGTGTACATCCTTAACATAAGGTCGAATGACATAATTCCCACACTATTTTCGGGTTTTAGGTAAAAAAATTCATTCATTTCATCTATCAACATATCATCTTCCACTTCAGCATTCCCCATAGAATCATCATGAACAAAGAAAGTGCTTCAAAACCAATACCTCAAAAAGCTTTGCGACTCTTTTAACATTAATCTTATTTTATCTGCTCCTTAATATCCTCAAGGTAATGGCCATGTTGAATCCACTAAGAGGACTATTTGTAATGTTCTCACTAAAACTATCAATAAATTAGGACGAAATTAGCATCTTCACATCCTTTTCACATTCTAGGCCTATCAAACTAGAATCCATACATCTACAGCTGGGGACTACTACTTTCTTCTTCATCTATGGCTCTGAAGTTATTCTTCTCCTTGAAGTTCAAAACCCATCCTTACACATTTCTCTTCACAACTTCATCTCTTATGAGGACTATCGTTAGGATTGTCTATCCTAGCTTGAATTTATAGATGAGTGTCACTTAATCAATCTTCAACATCATCGTGATTATCAAGATCACATCAAATGTGACTATAATAAACATATAAAAGAACACACAACTTTAACATCGGTGACCTTGTCCTTAAATAAAATTAGAACGTCACTAATTTAGAGAGGATCCAACAAGAAAAGATTGCTCCAAAATGGATTAGGCCATATATTATGACACATAAACATGGGTCAGAGGCTATCGTTTAACCTCTTTATATGGTAAATTCAAAATAGAACCTCTCAACTCCTAGCACTTGTAATCATTATACTATTAATATGTCTACCAACGTTACCCTAGTCACACTTAAAGATCTTGCATCAATCTTTCACCTTTTATGTATCTCATTCTAATTACTTGGAATTATGTGGTTTATCCTAAATTTCCTATCTATGACCTTTAATATGGGAACCACGTCTCTTCCCATAGCATATTTCTCATGGAAAAGTTCCTCCTTTTAGTGGGAACCTGTGATCATTATTGATTAACTAAAATGTGGGAATATGTGTAGTTAAGCTAACTAGGACAATAGTAAATAATAGTAAATAAATTTAATGAATAATTATATAAAATGACCCAAGTAACTAAACTGATGAAAATGTGAAACCCTAATTGACAAGTAGGGTTGGAAGGAGCTTATCTGGTTTGTAGGCTTCTCTAGATTGTGTCGTAAAAAAAATGAATATTCTAAAAGTAGGAATGCATATGCAGAGGTATTAAAACGGATATACCTAATTTTTTTGCTAGACTCAGGGGCCTAAAAGAGGATCAGGGTATTTGTGGGCACCCTATTCTATGTTATGGGTTCCTTAGTCTATGCACAAGTTATAAAAACCATATTTTTGGGATCTCTAGATGATCTAAACCATTTGCCACATGTCACACTAACTTCATTGCACCACGTTGTATGTCACTGCTAATCAATGATGAAGAAGAGACCTACAAAACCCCATGACAAGCATCAAACCCTAAAAAAAGATTCATATGAAGGGTTCAGACTGACCTCAGCTACCACAATGGTGGAATTACTTACTTAGTATTGTACTACATCTCAAACACGATTACTTATATGTGCAAGTGTGTGCAATTCATTCCTAGGTTCTCTTGTGTCACTCACACTTTGTGAAAGCAAGAAGCAATAACTATGTTTAGAAAATGTAATAGAATCTTGGATGAAATAGAATAAAATCCCTCATATGCTTGTGTGATGGAGATGAACTAACCTTGTGCCTTGTGATGGAGCTAGATGGGTTTGAATGAGATTTATATGCCTTAGATGGATGTAACTCTAGGTGGATGATAGTAGTGACTAGTGTTTGGTCCCTCATTATGGTTTCATAACTTTATATTTATATGTTTCTCTTGTTCTAATTTAATAATTAACCCAAAAAGGGCAATGAAAAGAAATATAAAATGTTCAAGTCACTAGAAAATGCAAAAAAATTGCAAGAAAGAGGGAAAAGGATCGGGGCACCCAGGTCGGGACACGAGCACTCGTCGGTGCCCAAGTACTAGCTTGGGTGCCCAGTAAAGTGAAAATGATAGACTAAGAAAGTATGTGTTGATGGTTAGAAATGACCATATAAAGAAAAGTAAATGGATAAATGGTATCGATTGTGACTAAATAATGTCTAAAGTGCTTGATTTTGTGCTGACATTTTCCCCACTTTATGTTGGTGAGCATATATCTCGATAACATAAAGTAGATATAGATGTGTACCTAATAATCCATGTAGAGTGATGTATAAATGTTCTTAAGGAATAGAAAAGCATGGAGTGATAAAAATATGATAAAGCATGGAAACTAAAGATGTAAAAGTCAAAAAAAAAAGTTATGAGAGTAAACCTAGGGTGGAGATGCATGTGTAGTTTGCCGGTGTGTGTGATGTACCTACATGGTTAGTATGGTCATGCTGCCATAAAATTTTATTGTTATTGTTGTTTCTCATACGGATGGACCTACAAGGAGAAAATGATCAAGTAGTCAAATACACATGTATATATGTCAAAAAAACATGTATTTGTAATGAAAATTCTGAAATGAAAGTATGAAAAGTGTAAAAGGAACATGTGTACCTCATCCTTGTTAAGAGAAAGAGTGTAGAAGAGGATATCATGTCCTAGGTTTTGGGTGATCCGACACCATAGGTTGAATAAGTATATGGATGAATTCCATTGTATCCTCCAACCTTTAACTACTTCCCTGAATCATATGTGAAGAGATCTCTATACTACCTAGTTTTTTGGGCAATTTGACACCACTAGATGAAGTAGTGTAGAGAGGAAGTCTGTTGTATCCTCTAACCTATAACTACTCCCCATGATGCTAACAACAACCATGTCCTGAAAAATTCACTATGTATGGGGTTTGTAGAGTGCTCTGAACCCACTCGTTATATAACCCACAATGCCAAGGGTGGATTCTGAACTAAACTACACCCATAATGTTAAGGGTGGAAAACTCATCCGATTATCTTGGTATAGAGATTTGTATATTATTCAAACCCCAAATGATGTCATCATCTCTTTGAGGGAATATGTGATGTCATTGATAGGAGAATGCGGCCCAAAAGAGGACCAACTGCATGAACTCGTAACTCTTCCCTGTAGGGGGAAAGGAATGCACTTGGTAGAAACTAAGGCATGCAAAAACTAGAAGGCTAGCTAAAAAAGTGTTAGTATGGGCAAGCATGCATGGAAAAATTATTTATGTAAGCTACCAAGAAGTGTATAGGCTACCAAACAATGTAGGAATGTAAACACACAAGAAGACAATGATAGACTTCAAAGAGGGTTTCAAACATGGGAAACCACTAACGATGTCACAAGATATAGAAGGCCATCATGACCACATAAAAAAGCAAGTGTGAACACCAAACAAATGGAAAGGACCACATATAATATCAAATAGAAGAAATAAGTAAAAATAGCGAGATAGTCATGGAAGAAAATAATCTTGCAAATAAATGTTGCACATGAAGCACTGTTAGCATGTTAAAAGATAACCCATATGCCAAAAGTGTGTATAAGAAATTAATGTACAGTGTTAAGTAAAAAATATATAATAGCACTTGTGAGAGACGAATGTGGAAGACCCTAGTGACTAATGGAGGATGGGTAGAATGTGAGCTTCCGTAATATGTGTAAAATACTTATATGTGGGATCACCGCTAAGAAAAAAATTGAATGTGCATGTGTTTATGGTATAGATAAATGACATACAAGATATCTAACTAGCATGTGTAATAAGATGACCATATACAAGAAAATTTAAGCAAGAATAAAAGTAACTAAGATATGCAATATGATGTGGATGGATGGAGTACAAGATGAATGATAGGAGTCACGTGCCCCCAGTGAATGGAAATATATGCAATGAGGTTCATTTGGTTTTCCCCCTCAACAATCAAGAATGAACTATAAAAAGATTTCATCATCGGAAATGATCTAAATATGTGTGGTGTCTAACGTGTTGTGTTGAATGTGTATGTGTGATGATATGCGACCTAGAAATTATGCATCGTCAACCCTATATCCGAAGCTTATATGACAACAAGATGATTGAAAGAGTGAAGATGTAGTGTAAAGCATATGTCACTACTAGATGAATAGAGGGAGTGGTTATGTAGCTCGAAGCATATACCACTACAATATAAAGGGATATGTGACCATTTAGCATAAAAATATATCACTAACCTAGTAATGGCACATGATGGAAGGTTGAATTATGAACGTGTAAGGGTGATGAGTTCTATTTGATGTGTATACCCTCAATAGTCCAACATGGACCTTATGACTAGAGTCTGTCATAGGGTAGTGTGTGCGGTGCGTAGAAGACAATGTAGCATGCATGATGAGTATAGATGACCATATTATGTGTAAGATGTGTAATGCGTGATGAATAGTATGCAATGCAATGTGTGTAGATATACTAGTAGTGTGAATATGTGTGTTATGTAGTATGTAGGATGAGTAGTATATGATGCTAGACTTGTAGACAATATGAGTGTGACACATATGTGATGAATACTAGTATGATGTGTATAGTATGTATGATGTACATATGCACAATAAAAGATATGTTTGTGGAATAAAAGTGTAAGGTGCATGGTATGCAAGATGAGAAGCATATAATGTAGACCCTAAGAGTGTGATACATGTATAATGATGACTAGTATGATGTATGATGTGTAAATGTCAAAATAATGTAGAATGTATGATGTAATATGTAAGATGTAAGACATATGGTGCGATATGTTTGAATTAACATAGTGTGTAATTCCTATTGTGCCTTGTGTGGGGTTCATGTGTAGTAAGTACTCAACAGTCAAGTGATAACAAAAGCACAATAGTGTGTCATTGGGAAATGAAGATGTATGTGGTGTGGGTGAATGTGCCTATGTTATGGGAGTGATGTATGATGTAGTGCCCACATTTTACCCACACAATGTCAACAGTAAAATACCCAGATAATTTTTTTGACTTACATTGCTCACTACACACAACACAACACGGGCTCCAAGTACAAAAACTTGACTCACAATGATAGTCACATAAGTCATCAACTCACATAGACACATGCCAACACCATATACCTGTTTATACCACACCTTTCCAAATGAAAGATTACTAGCAAAAAACCCAACCACTAGACAAAAGACTCAAGGATTGGTGAACCCATAACACATCATTTCTTTAATTACGTCTTAGTTACGATTAACATTCTAAGAACATTATTGTGCAAGTATAGTTTTCTCCTTTCTCCATCTACAAAATCTTAAGTTCATTCCATTTTTAATTTATAGTTCGACCAATTTAGGTTGGCTTCCTTTATGCATCACGGAAATTTCCATAACTTACTGGCTTATTTGGCACAACTCAAATCACATATATAGTACTTAATTATCTTGTTCTTATGTTAATAATGTGCTTCTCAAATTTTTATTCAATGTTTAAAATTTAACCTTACTACACAAGTGAACCTAACGTGGTGTCAAGATGAAATCTTGGGATTGAGGGAGACATAGATTCGAGATAGCTTTTTCCCAAGAACATCCATCGATCATGGAATAGTTATTTCGCTACCATGGTTATTAAAGTTCAATAACTTATGGACTTCCATTTATATTTATATATCTTTTGTTTTCTCGAAGTTTGGTCACACCAAGGCAATTTATATTCTTTGTAACACATGAAAGTTTAAATTAAGTCTTAAGGACTCCCAAAGTGACATTATTCCTAACCTCAAATTTTGGTTTTACTCTCATATGATTTACTTTTGCGTCGCACTAGGGTCTCATTATTACTATCGTTTTAAACATAAGAGTTATGAAAGTACTTGTCTGACATATTAAAGAAGCACATGGTTAAGCTTAATTCCAGTTTCACCTAGGGCTTCAATCTCTATTATAGGTGTGATTAAGGTTAAAATGTATTTACCCTATAATCCTTTCGTGAAAGATCAAGGCACTAAATTTTCACAAGCCCAAGACAAGACATTTATCTACGAGGGACAAAAGGGTTCACTAACGAGAATGCAAGACATAGAACAACTATATCGCGATCTTCATTTAGGTCGTTTGGATCCAACAGGGATTTCATTCACTGATGAAGTTAATATCTAGATCTAATTTTGTAAGGCCGGAAATCCAATAGGATACAAGGGAGTAATATCTCTACCTACTCCACATATGGGAGGGTTACACCACTAATCATTCCTTCTAACAAGCACTCATAAGGTAACTTCCAAGGTGGTCTTCACCACTCAGCCTGGTGTCGGACCTGAAGAGAGGACATTCTTCTCGCGATTACCAAAACTAGAAGGAAACCGCATACTCTGGATAAAGTTGGACCATGTCATTCCTAAAGTATGGGTTCACGAAAATGTCACTAAACCTAATGACTATGAAAATAACTCCAACTAGGGGTTTTATTTACCTAACCTAGGAGGTATCATCGAGTGCAAAGCTTAAGTTCATTCTACGGTTTTAAATTTATTATATGGTAAAAAAAGAATCACACATGTAGGAAAGCTATGCACGAGAATTTTATTAGGGTTGAGTGTTCCCATTAAAACTCTTTATTGTATTTGCAAGGTAAGAAGATAACCCAGTAATTAATTTAATTGTTTATTGAAAACTGAGAAAGTACTACAATATATATTAACTTCAATTTCAATTTACTATATATAAATCAAACCCCTTTTTGCCACACACAACTAAGAATCAAATTGAACCGGTGATTAGATGTACATTTCGTAAGTTATCCCTAAAACTAAAGCATCTCCTACATATTAACAAATTTCAATTATAAATTTTCTGTAACAAGAGACTACATTAGGCAGTTATTCATGTTACAATGACCTGTAAAAATTACATTAACAATAATTAAATTACACATCACCTTTTTCGTCGTCATTCTTCCATCCTGCAAAACCCACGTGAGCATGATATCAATGATAAATCGCTGGCATGGCATCCACCCTAATCAATCATAATTATCATTTTTTTCCCATTTACATCTGACAATAATTATAATTTGCAATTGAAATAAAAAAGGTCTAGAAACATGTATTCATTGCATTTCATTTTTCTTCATTTTATAAACCTAGGAGAGAGAAAGAGAAAGGAAGAGAGAGAAAACATCATTTTTTCAAAAGTTATAATACACACAACAAGTTTCATTATAGTGTTTTTAAACGTTATTTACGTGTGTTAAAATTTTCCAGGGTGATTTGGTAACCCTACGAGGGTCCGCAACTTTCTACTTTTACATTTTCTCACTAGCTACAAAACATACAAAACGGGCTCGGAGGCTAAGAAACTACTTCCAAAGGTTATCTTCCAATGAACACGCACACCACGAATAACTTTCTACATGTCCCCAGATATACCAAGAGTTCATAGCAACTGACGGAATTGAAAAAGAGTGAACGGTTTGTGTTTGGCGGCTAATTTTCTGGGGCTACTGATCATAGTTGACCCAGTTGTAAAATGACAAAAGTTAGCTCAAGGGCCCAGAAAACTACATCCAAAAAAATGATGTTTGATGGAGGATAACACAACAAGACATCTCCTACTAGTTCCCCTATATAAAGAGAATTCATCAGATTCGACGGGACTGAGAACTAGAGAACTATTTTTAAACGGCAACAAGTTTTCTGGAGCGACAAGAAGAAATTGGACTAGTTTGACCTCATCAAACTGTGACCGGAGGCCTACAAAATGGCTTCGCCAAACTATCCCAAAAATTGCTCTTTCCTATATTGAATGTTCCATGCAATTGTCTAGTATAAACACTAGAGGTTTGTGAAGACGGGAAGTGATTTCTCTTTCCAGGTTTCAAATGGCGGTCCAAAACGAAAGCCAACTTTCTAGTTTTAACAACTTCCTACTGTTGTAAACCAGTGTAACAGGGCTCCTATAAGAGTGTCAAAAGGATGTCATATGTTTGTTTCAGGTCAAACCAAAGGTCAAGGTGACTCCTCTTATACCAAGGTACGCAAATGAAACTTCACATCTCGTTTCCGGAGTTACGAAGGGTACTTAGTGAGTCTCCAAAAATGCAAAATTTAACTATTTTAAACAAGAAGAAGGTCAACTTTATCAATGGGGAGTCAAATTCATTTGGTCGATAAAACGATATTGGAGTGATCAAGAAGGGTAAGAGTTTTCTAAATCATCTCGAAGTGAGGGTGATAGTTCTGGTTTAAAGTAGATGAGTTATAACGACTTCGAGAGTTGTGACACGACACTTTATTGTTTTGCAATGAGTTGAAGAGACATTTAACTATATTTAAAAATCCTAATAATTTAAAATTCTATGTAGTTGCAAAAGAGAACTAAAACACAAGAATTATGAGAGGTAAGGGAAGAAGAACCATGCCTGGAGAACAAAGTTGGTCGAAGCCACAAGCTTTGGTTCAACATCTTGCTCGGGCACTTCGCCAATCGGTTCACGAGCCTGGATCTAACCTCCACCATGTCACACCAACTTCCCGATCACTTGAATTTTTCCAACAGAGTAAGTAGTTTCTTGTGTGTTTCCAAAACCTTCTAAACAGATCCATTATGTGCATATCCTTGCATGAAATTTCAGCTATCCACGTGGGCTAATCTGTGTTTATTTCTTGGAGGAACTTTTTCAAATGCTTCATGTGCTTTGTCTCTAAGTCCAGGCTTTGCATTCAGGTCTAACCAAGCATTTACAACTACGTGCAATGGCCATATCCATACGACTTGATTTAAAGTGCCCATTTTAACATAGTCTGGGATATACTAGTAATGGCAAATATGTCCATGAAGACACTAGGTTTTTGCATTTGAAGGAACAACCACCAAGCTTCAAGGTGATTATGTGGTCTTTTGGACTATCATGGACATCCATAACCTACTCCTACGTTGCCATTTTGGCACAAACACTAAGGATGTTGGAATTGCATATTGTCAAACAGTTTTGTGCCTTTTCTACACATCCATTTTGTGCATATGCTGCCATCATGGAATTCCATGAGACAACATTTCTTTGAGGCATTATATCAAACAGTTCCATGCCTTTTAAACATACCCATTTTTTTGCATAACCTGCTATCATTGCAGTCCCTGGAACTACATTTCTTCCCTGTATTTAGTCAAACAATTCGCATGCTTCCACATTTTTACATAAGTATCTACTAGGGCACGTGTGATTACAACATCTGACAAAGTTCCTATGCTTTTTTTTTTTTTTTGCTAGGAGCCCACGCAAGTCTGGGCGCAGGCTGGGAGGACATGGCAACGTGACAAGCTAAACAGGTAGAAATCCTCCTCCATTTGCTTTGATGAGTGCCCATACTCTGTCCCCAAAGCATTTGTGACTGCAACAACATCTGACAAACTCCCTCTCTCCAATGTGTTTGATTTTCCCACGTAGGTATGTGGCGCGCACCTAAGAGGATGTTGAAATGGTTGTGGAGTCTGGCTTTACATGAATCATTGCATTTGCTTGAAAGTTTCCAAGGCCGTTTCAACAAACTCTTTTTTTTGTGTAGATCCCTGCACCCCCAAACCAGCCGCCCAACCTCCTAACCCAATGCATTCCAAAAGCCAAAAAGACCAAACCCTAACTGCATTTTTTTTTTAAACTTTTTGCCTTCCTCCACTTTGCCCTAATCCGCCCCTCACAAAGAATCACGGGTTTTCTTAGTTTTTATTATTTTATTTTATTTTTGTTTGTTTTTTTTAACTAAATAAAAACACAAACAAGCCTAAAACAAAGTAAAAAGATAATAAACACAACAATAATGATCGCCATATTATTAATAATAATAACACAAATTTATTAATAGTAATAATAATAATAATAACAACACAATTTTATTAACCGTATTACTAATGATCACCCAACAACGAGGAGTAAAGAAAATAATAATAATAATAATACACACAAATTGATTCTTCAATATAATACTTATGATGTAGACGTTCCCCTTCAGGCTGGACATGCCCTAACAACAACGAGACACCAATAAAACCACCTAAAGAATTCGAGAATGAGATTTTCCTTAACAGGGTAGTCGAACAGGGTGAAATCCAACAAGAGATCAACATGAGCACAACGACATTACCCGCTTAGCAACATGATCATTGAAGGAGAAAAGGAACAAAGGTGAATGAGGCATTACATATGATACTGAAAATATGAGAGATGTGATAATGATAATATGTGTGAGGAATGTGGTGGATGTTATGCCCCCAAGTGTGTGATGGTGCATATATTGTATGATAAATGATATAGGAAAACCAATAGAGAAGTGATGTATGAAGGTGGTGAGGAATCATAGATTTTGTAACATTTATTGTGTAATGGGATAAATGATGAGAGATTTTATGGTATGTGTGATGAGTAATAGATAATCATAAATGTATGCATGTATGAGTGATTATGTAATAGATAGATATGTTAATGTAAGACAAAATGAGGTTCTATATTGTAGCAAACCCCTCAATAGTCATATAAGAACCATAAGGATATAAATGTGTGATTATGAAGGTAGGGTGATAAGATTCACCTATGAAAGACCAAGTTTGTGTGAAGTGTTGGAAACATGGTGGGCGAGAGTAATAGTAGGACCATGCGGTGGTGGAATTTGCGGTGTGTCCCGACCGGTAAAGTAGTAGAAGGTGTGGTTGCTTCGATAATAACGAATGGCTACTGAAGTGATGTACGATGAGGAGGTATTTTAAATAGTGGTAGACTTTTTGGTGTTGATGATGTTGTTGAAGGATTGATAGGAGGCCAAGTTACACTGATTTTTAATGGAGGTTTCTTAGATTGACTTGTTAATTTCGTAGATGCCTTGAGAGGAGGGGGAGTGAGACTAATTTTAAGAGGTGAGTATATTTCATAGGTGGGGCTTGAGTGACAGAAGATGAAACATTAGAAGTGATGAATGGATTCTCAGTAGACATGGTGGAATTATATTTAGGAACCCATTGAGGTAGAGTATTTGTAGACATGTATGCAAGAGAATGTTGTGCAATGAATGAGATAAAGACCTAACACTCAATATGTTTGATTCTACATTGTAAATCATATCAATCATTTTCATTATGCCCATTTATTCGATGATAGTGGTAATATGGATGACCTTGATACTTTTCTAGTCGATAAGGAGGATAACAATGAGTAGGCGGTAAAGTGATCAATTTCGATTAAGAACCTCAATAAGAAGGTTATGTTTATTAGTATTGTGATCAATAATGAGAGACTTTCGGAATGGTATAACTCGAGGGTCGCTAATATGAGCACATGTAGAAGACATATAATGAGAATGAGATGTAGAAGTAGAAAAACCATGAGCATGAGAAACATCCTTAAGATGTTGCATTTCAGATTTGAGGGATGTAATCTTGGATTCCATAGCCTTAAAATTTTATGGAAACAAAGAATGTAAAGAGATAATTGACTCAATATGGGTTGATTAGATGGAGGATAACTAGGGTCGTCAAATAGACGAGTGAATATATGATTTAATCTCTGTATATGTGTATTGTCTTCAAGATACAAGGTTTTAGGGATTTTTGTAAAACATCATGGCAATTGGGATATCTCTTAAGTAAAAAATAAAATGAAACTTAACCCATGATAGATGGAAAATGAGGATCATAAGCATGAAGATCAAGTTTAGGTTCACCAAAATGATTAACTAAAATGTGGGAATATGTTTAGTTAATCTAGCTAAGAACAACAATAAATAACAATAAATAAATGTAATGAATAATTATAAAAAATTACCCAATAAAATAAATTGATGAAAATGTGACACCCTAATTGACAAGTAGGGTTGAAAGGAGCTTAGCTAGTTAGCGAGTTGATCTAGAATGTGTCATAAAATAAAATGAATATTTTGGAAGCATGAAAAAACATGCAAAGGTATCAAAAAGGATAGATCGAGATATTTTCTTAGTCCGGGGCTTTTGGGAGAGGATCACGGTGCTGTGGGAATCCCAGTCTACTTTCCGAGTGCCTTGTACGTGCATGAGGTCCAAAACCAAATTTGTGGGGTTTCTAGATGATTTGAATCCTTGACTACCTATTGCACTAACTTCACTGCACCGTGTTCTATGTTGCTGGTAATCAATGATGAAGAAGAGGCCTATAAAACCATAAGAAAAACATCAAACCCTAAAAAAATGCATATGAAGGGGTCTGACTAACCTCATCTTCCACAATGGTGGACTTACGAACTGAGCACTACACTACATCTCAGACCCAATGTAGTTCTATGTTTAAGTGTTTGCAATCATGCCCTAGGTGCTCTTATGTAAGTCACACTTTGTTAAAGTAGCAAGACATAACTATGTGTAGAAAATGTGAGAATGGTGGATGGAATAGAATAAACTTCCTTCCTATGTTTGTGTGATGCAGATGAACCATCCTTGTGCCTTGTGATGGAGCTAGATGGATGTAAATGATCTCTAGATGCCTTAGATAGATACAAATCTAGGTGGATGATAGTAGTAACTAGTTCTCGATCCCTCATTATAGTTTCGTTAGTGTAAATTCACAAAGTGCCCCCAAAATGACCTACGGATCAAATTTTCTAAGGAAATGTCATTTCGTGTGAATGCACAACATTGAGCTTTCCCAAAGTGTGGAACCTTTGAAAATGGGGAAAGCTCTCCGAGAGAAGGTTGTTTCCTCTTCCTAAACTACCTACCACAAGCTATTCAAGTGTAGAAAATCTAATCTAATCCTAATCTAACTATGCCAAGGAGAGAGAGAGAGAGAGAGAAAAGAGGGAAAAATAGATCCTATACTAAAATGGTGATAGACCGAGAGAAGGAAAATGCTTTGAACATCTATCAAAACTATCATGGAACAAGAAGAGGTGAGAAATGGGAAGGATGGACAAGTGGATCATAAAACCAAGGATGGATTTCACATGAAAAATGTTCCAAAACTCCATGAACACAACTCCAAAACCTGCAATGAAGATAGGAAAGAAGAAAACAAGTAAAAACAAGCAAGGATGGACAAAAGCATCACAAAACACATTTTTATTGCTACAGAAGTTTGCACAAAACATCATTGCATGGGTAAGATGAAAGAAACACCATTACAGAGCTAAGCAATAGGTTCAAACTCCATTTTCAACCCCGGGAAGAAAAGAAGGCAGAGGCGAGAGAAAAATGATGAACAACTTGTTACAAATGAGCCAAAACTGGCTTTTAACCATGAAGCAAAATGGAAGAAAGGAGAAAACGTGGGAAAATCTGATTTTGGACTTCAACCACCAACAAGATTCATTAAAACAGCAAGGGAACCTCTGAAAATCCACTTCCTAATGCATTCGAGCGTAGGACAAGAAATTTCCCATACCTCATTAAATATGGTAGATGAAAATCTGATTTTTTTCTTTTCAGTGCCAGGGACGTTTTTCCAAATTTCTCCCATGAATATTCACCAAAATCCAAAATTGAGGGGTCCAATGTGTAGATAATTTCACCATCTTTCCAATGACATAAAGAATGCAAAAATCTGAGCTCTGGATCAAAAGATATGGCCCTATGAAGATTTAGGGAAAAAATGGTGAAAACAGAGTCAAAATTCGGTCGGTGGGGTCAAACTTTAAAATTTTCCCTTTTGAAATTTTTTCCCAAAAACCTTCACACTTCCATTGCTCTAGGACATGTGTCAGCCTCTAATTCACTTGCATGTCTCGATAACATTTTTCTCCTTCGCGCTTAAGGGAAAATTTTCCTAAGCCCTTATGCCGAAAACTCCACCGATGAGGTGCACATGTGGTGAGTTCTTATTGGCTACAGAAATGTGGCTCATTTCTTGCCTTTCATGTTTTTGCAATTTTGTCAAAAATTCTAAAATCCTCCCACTACCTCAATCTCTTCCAATGAATGGACACGTGGCACCTTCCTATTGGTTGGTGGGGATGCGGTCCTATTTTTGCCTTTGAGAAATTTTGGAAAAAGGCCAAAACTTAAAAATATCTCTCGATGCCCATCGCTCCGCCTTGACACATGGCACATTGTGATTGAGTGTGGGCCTCAAAAATTCTTTTTCCCTCCACGGGCTTTTGGGTCATTTTGTCCCTTTGAGTTTTTTTCCCAAAAAGGCTAAGTGCCAAATATTTTCCCGCCACCCGCCAATGTGCTTCTTTCCTTCTCCTCCACGGGCTTGTGGGAAAAATTTCATCTTTTTTTGCACGTTCGCCACTCCGCCTTGACACGTGGCACCTTCTCCTTGGCCGCGGGCTGTCTAGGAAGTTTTCCTCAAAAAACTCTATCAGGCTATATCTTGGAATTTACAAGGAGTTAGGAGGAAAATTTTACCTTTCTAGAAAGGTGAGAAAATTATCTATTTGATGGAGGCATTTTGAGAAAATTTTGAGTCTGTGAAGCATGCCAAAAATTCATTTAATTTCCAAGACGGGAAAAGGAGGAGGAGTTAGCCAAAAAGAAGCATGGGCTTATTTTGGATAACACTTTTGGCGACTCAGATGGGTCATCTACCTGCTAGATGAATGATCAGTGGCCTTTGAAGCATCCATTTGGCATGGAGTCAATCCTGATGAACTGATTCTGATCTGAACTATGAAAATCTGACCTCGATTTACTTGGAAACCCACTAAAACTAAAAATGATCTTCACCAAAATGCCACCGAAATGGATTGTGCAAGATTAACCAAAACATCACCAAATAACTATGTACAAAACTGAAAATCATACATGCTCCAAATGGAACATTTAGAGTGTGCACAAGCACTTCTTCTACTGAAAGCAAACCTACCTACTCTACTCTAACTGGAAGCAAAGGTGGGCTTAACAAACCCTACAATGGTTGTGTAAAATAGCTTCCTTTATTGAAAATTGGCATCCATGAAAATGATTTGGAGCTGAGTATGGCTGCTTGGATGAGTGGAAAATCAACAAGAAGCTAGTCTTCTACCCAAATTAGTAAGGTGTCAATTGAAAGAAAATTGAATACCTCTTTTAGTTTCTCTGCATTTGGATTGAAGAGGTATGGCAGCTGATCCTTGGTACTTTGTAGCTCATCCTCATGCTTAGAAGCAAACATGATTGGTTGTGACTTCTCCTTTGGCTCTAATGAAGCCAAATACCTTATTAGGAAAGGTATGATCCATTTGATATGCCCATAGCTCTGATTTTCAACTCCAAAAATGGAGTCTTCTTGTAGACCTTCTTGAATGGATGGTGTGGAAGAAATGATGGAACTCTTCTGCTATTTTCCTTCCTCTAATGAAGAACATGGAAGATTTAAATCTTCCAATCTTGATTCCAAAGAGCTGCTATAAGATGTAGGCTACTGCAAATGAAAGTTCTCCTCCATGAAAATAGGCTCAAGTGTTTGGAATGTGGATGATGAAGGAGAAAATGGTGTGATTTCAACCGGTTCCTCTTCATCAAAATAGTCCTCCAAATCTGACAGATAAACTGCCTCATTGTTGTCCTACTACAAATGTTCAACCTCTCCCATGGTGTTCTCTTGATCTGCAACTTGATCACCATGGTTTCTTTCATCCTCCAACATTGATTTTGAGAGATCAAACTCTTCTTCAGCACTAGAACTCAAGAGAGATGAAGTAGAAAGAAGAACTGAAGGTTCTTCTATAGCCTGCTTTGTGCTCAAAGCTTTGGATCTGCACTTTTCTCCCCACAGCTGGAATGTGCTCCTCTTCTTTTGGATTTGGAGCAGCTTCTCCTTCCTCTGTTGCTTGAAGGAAATCTTGCTCTTGATTGAACTCTTCCTCTAGCATGAAGTTTTTCAAGTCAAACTCTTCAATCTGCTGCTCTAGAGGACAAGTTGGGGCTACAAGATCTCTTTTAGAGCTTTCCTCTTCCATGGCTGATTGTGAAACTTGAATTGGATCAACATATTCTTCAAGTAGAGTGCCAACATGGACACTACATTATGAGAAAATTGATTGTTGATCTACCTCTTCTTTTTCTCTTCTTTTGTTGCAACAAAATCAGTCCTAACCACCACTTGTTCTTCAACCTTTACCTCCTCTGTAGGCTTCACCAAGCAAAGGAATTTTCTCAATCCCATATCTAAGAGCCAAACTTACTAAGCTCTTAATCATTCCTTCTTTTCTTGGTTCTTCCTCTTGCTGTCCTTCATGACTGATTTTTGCAATTTCTTCTTCCCAACATGGATTTGGGAATGCAAGAGGAGGGGTGGGTTGTGACTCAACCATTTTTTCATTTGTTTGTGGTGGTGGAAGAGATGAAACTTCTTGTTTCCTTGGAGTGGAAGGTATTTATTTTTTCTCTTGTGGAGGGGATTTGGATTTGGAAGGGAAAAGGATAGAAGAATTGAGATGAGGTGGAAGACTAGGAGATGGAGAAATGGGATCAACATTTGGGGCAGCATATGGGAAACTTGAAGCTTGACACTGCTGAAATGATATAGATTGAGAAAGAGGAAAAGAAAGAGTATGAGATGGTGTGCTTACCCATTGACAAGGTTGCTGAATACTCCTCTCATACACCTCTATTCCCTCAGTCCACTTTGCAAGTAATGGTAGTGTTGCAATCATGAAGTCAAGCTTCTCTTGAGGGTGTAATGCCTTGGAAAAGGTCCCACCCATGGACAAGGTGCTCCACAACCGATTCCAAATGATTTCATTTGTGCTTGAGCCCTGGATTGCACCATGCCAATCTCCATTTTTTGGATTTTCTCTAACAAATCAACATCTTGCATTTGATTGTCTTCATTGTATGCATACCCCGCTCTTAGAAAGAACCATAGCCAAACTGATTTTGGCACTACTACTCATATGGGTATGCATGCTGATCTTGAATCTGCTCAAAATGCTGATTTGAAGGAGTTGTAAAGCATGTTGGAGGTGGATTTGGATGGCACTACTGTTGTAAATGTGAATTCCATGATGGAAATGAAGTCATGATTGCACAACTTCATGGGATGAAAGAAGATGGAAGAGATGGAAGGAAGAATGGATGAAAAATGAATGAAAATGAATGAAAAGGAAGGTCTACAACTTCAGAGATGGGTTGTTTACTAGATGGAGTCACCAGATGTGCTTTTGAATATGCCTCCAAAGGTGAATCCTTACCAGGAACACACCAACCTATCAAAAATAAAGTGGAAGACCTCTAAGGTCCCACCGGTGTGCCAAAACTAGAGAAAATTGAGCACCCCCAAAATGACCTATGGATCAAATTTTCTAAGGCAATGTCATTTAGTGTGAATGTAAAAAAATTGAGCTTTCCCAAAGTTTGGGACCTTTGCAAATGGGGAAAGCTCTCCAGAGAAGTATGGTTCTTCTTCCTAAACTACTCCCAAAAGCTATTCCAATGCGGGCAAGCTAATCTAATCCTAATCTAACTATGCCAAGGAGACAAAGAGAGAGAGAAAAGAGAGGAAAAAATAGCCTACACTAAAACGGTGATACACGTAAAAGGAAAATGTTGAACATTTATCAAAACTACCATGGAATAAGAAGAGGTGAGTAATGGAAAGGATGGACAAGTGCATCACAAAACCAAGGATGGATTTCACATAAAAAATGTTACAAAACTCCATGAACATAGCTCCAAAACCTGCAATGAACATTCAAACATGCAAAAATACCTGCAATGAAGAGACGCAAGAAGAAAACAAGCAAAAATGAGCAAGGATGGACAAATGCATCATAAAACATGTTTTTATTGCTCTAGAAGTTTGCACAAAACATCATTTCATGGGTAAGAGGAAAAAAATGCCATTACAGAGCAAGGGAAGAGGTTCAAACTCCATTTTCAACCCTAGGGAAGAAAATAAGGGAGTGGCAGACAAGAATGATGAACAACTTGTTACAATGATCCAAAACTTGCTTTTTTCATGAAGCAGAATGGAAGAAAGGAGAAAATATGGGAAAATCTGATTTTGGACTTCAACCACCAACAAGATTCATTAAAATAGCAAGAACACCTCTGAAAATCCAATTCCTAATGCATTTGAGCCCACAGGACTAGAAATTTCCCATACCTCGTTAAATCTGGTAGATGAAAATCTAATTTTTTGTCTTTTCTAGTGCCATGGACTTTTTCAAAATTTCTCCCCTTGACAAAAATCCAAAATTGATGGGTCCAATGTGTAAAGAATTTTACTGACTTTCCAATGACATAAAGAATTTGAAAATCTAAGCTCTGGATCAAAAGATATGGCCCTCTGAAGATTTAGAGCAAAAATGGCGAAAACAAAGTCAAAATTTGGTCTACGGGGTCAAACTTTAAAATTTTCCCTTTTGAAAAAATTTCCCAAAACCTCCACACCTCCACTACTTTGGGACACGTGTCACCTTTGATTTGCTCTATGTCTTAGATATCATTTTCTCCTTCACGCTCGCAAGGGCAATTTTTCCTAAGCCCTTCCACCGGCAAAACTCTGCCGATGAGGTGGACACGTGGCGAGTTCCAATTAGCTGTGGAAAAGTGGCTCATTTCTTGCCATTTACATTTTTGCAATTTTTGCAAAATTCTAAAATTCTCCACCACCTCGATCTCTACCGATGAGTGGACACGTGGCACCTTCCTATTGGTCGGTGGGGATGCGGTCCTATTTTTGCCTTTGAGAAATTTTGGCACAAAAGCCAAAACTTAAAAATATCTTCGACACTTGCCACTCTGCCTTGACACGTGGCACATTGTGATTGAATTTGGGCCTCAACAATTATTTTTCCCTCCACGCGCTTTCAAGCCGTTTTGTCCCTTTGAGTTTTTTTCCCAAAAAAGGCTAAGTGCCAAATATTTTCCTGTCTCCCGCCAATGTGCTTCTTTCCTTCCACTTTGCGGGCTTGTAGGTGAAATTTCATCTTTTTGCACTTTTGACCAAAGCGCTAAAAAACTTAAACCTTTCACTCAAGTCCACCACTCCACCTTGACACGTGGTGCCTTCTCATTGGCCGTGGGGCTGTCTAGGAAATTTTCCTCAAAAAACTCCATCGGGCTATATCTTAGAATTTACAAGGAGTTAGGAGGAAAATTTTACCTTTCTGGAAAGGTGAGAAAATTATCTATTTGATGGAGCCATTTCGAGAAAATTTTGAGTCCTTGAAGCATGCCAAAAATTCATTTAAGTTCCAACAAGGGAAAAGGAGGAGAAGTTAGCTAAAAATAAGGATGGGCTTATTTTTATAATAGTTTCATAACTTTATATTTATATGTTTCTCTTGTTCTAATTTTTTAATTATCCCCAAAAAGATTGATAACAAGAAAGATAAAATGTTCAAATGGCTATAAAATTCCCAAAACACAGAAGGAAAGAGGGAAAAGGATTAAGGTGCCCGACTAGAACCAGAGCACCCGTTGGCACCATAGTACTAGCCCAGGTTCCCTAATCAAGGATAAAATGATGGGAATCAATGAAGATAGACTACGAAAATATGTGTTGATAGTCAGCAATGACGATAGAAAGCAAAGTAAAATGGCCAAAAGAGGGGGTTAATTAGTAATTTCTTCACTCAAAAACCATATGAATAATAGTATAAGATTCGGACTAAATAATGTTTAAAGTGCATGAATTTGTGTCTAGACTTACATCTACCACCTTCTTATCTACCTACCTGGAACCACATTAAGAGTCCTTAGGTTTCACTTGTATATATCATTTTCCCCTCCCCAAGTGGTCTACTTGGATATCCCCATCTCTATCTTAAAGTCAAAATTTAGGATGCTCATATCAAAACCCATCTTATCCACAAATATAATACTCTCTCCAAGGTCATTTTTTCACATAATATCAAAAGAATAGACTGATCCCTTGAAGGAAAACTATCATGCATATCTTATCCTACCATATAAAAATCAATAATAAAAATCCAAAGAAAAAAACCTAATTTTAGACCACTCCTCGAAGGATGGGTACTTTCCTATATCTTGGAAATTAAGGATTCCTACATTGATCATCCTTCTAAACTATCAAAAACAAAATTAAAAAATCAAAAGATAGCACCCTCGGAAAGCTTCCCACATCAATCAAATTTCCCATCTATAAAAACATACCACATTGATCATTTTTTACCATATTTGTCATATCTAGGGTAGATACCTAGGACTACCACCTAAGTAGAACCTATTTCCCTCATATAGGCTCCATATTAATCCCTTTGTCATGTCTATATTGGGTCTATAAGCACACCTTCCACTTTTCCCTCATGATCTTAAATGTGACTAACTATTGTTAGTTATGTGTTAACACCTATCAAAGGTCGCAAGTGCATTTCTTTGTGTTGTTCCCTCTCGTGCTTTACCCTTCATCCAATTTAAAATCATATTTTACATGTGCATTCCTCCCTATGGAAGAGTGCACTTTTTCATATTTATGTCAACATATCAAGGTTTTTCCCTCTCTAATTCAACTATCTTAACTTTTACATCTATATCTAATCCATCATATCACACCTAATCTAATTCCAATCGCATTCCATCTACATCTATCACATCATTTAATATAAATCCACCATATGTCTCTATATATCCAAATTCATGAAACACCATCATGACTAACATCTAATATCATAACATCAATATCCATCAAACCCATGACCACATCATCAATATCTACATCATCCTCTATATCTAATCATATCATCACATAACTTATTGTCTAACATCTAAATCTAATCTAGCATATACATTTCCCATCTAAACTTATTGCATCTATTCTAATCTAGGTGATATCATCTCATAGCTATCATCTACCACATAACTTCCTAATCAACATATATCATATTATCACATCAAATCAAATTATCCATACATCACATCTCATATTGAATCATTCAACTTCTAAAATCTAATCAAAATATCACATCATCATACATCTAATCAACTCATCACAACACATGGGAATCACAAAAATTAATCATATATATATCATCAAAATGTATATACATCCATGATAGGCCTTTGTTGGGCTTTATCTCAAAATTTATACATAAAAATCAATGTCAAAATCTATATAAAATGGTCAGTCGTTAAGTGGTAAATTGCATATCAGATGCTCTAAGCTTCAAACCCTATCCTCCTAGACCAGGGACCTATTCTCCTTCTATATTTCCATCTCCTTCATTATCTAGATCATGATCTCGCCTCATATGTGTCACACTATCCATGCTCTCAAATGCCATTAGTCACGCCGATCACCCTAGTATCCTCTCCCCACCTAAGTATTCCACATAATTTGGCACATCAAGTATTATAGCCTTAATATTGCCTTGTAATGCTCTAGTGACACTATAATAGGAAGAGAAATCTCACTAGCTCCCTATAATTTTCCCTATTTCTCACTCCTTGTTGCCTCGGACATGGAACCAAGATATCCACACTTGGCCCCGTAGGCATATCTCTTACCTGCAGATCTATCCTGCATCCGTATATAAAGGTCTCTCTCCTATTTCATCCCATTTAACTTATTTCTCATGGTATCCCTCTCCTATTTCATAGATTTTATCTCTACTTGTAATCTAGCTATCTCATCCATGCCCCCATTTTTACCCTCTCCACCCTCCAAAAATAGTCACCTCTCCTCTAACTTGTGTTGCCTTTTTAGGGGCCTTGGTCACCTACTGCTATGTCTACCACTTCAAATACCCTTCATCTTCTCCAAAATCATCATCATTAGTGTCCCATAGCTCCCCACCTTCACCAATGTGTTTTTCATCATAGGGATAGGAAATTCACTCTCCATCTCATCCCAACTATACCTAATGGGTGCTCTAGCCACCACTTACACTACTCCAAATTGTCTCATGGCTCATGTGAACTAGATGACCTCTATCATCTCGGGCCTCCGCTTCTACACCCATCTTACCCTCCTCATCACTTATAATTTTACATATGTCCCTATCCATGTAGGAAATCCTCTTTATGGCCTCCATATTACACATCTTTCATCACATTTTTCCACCTGCTCCATGAACATATTTATGCTCCTCTTGAGACCCTCATTTCTCATCTTAAAACCCACCATTTTGGCCATCATTTCCATCTCCGACTACCCAAGAAACATATTTTTTCTTACACATGTTTGCAAGATAAAACATAATCTAAATTTGACCTACACGGTTTCCCATCCATTTGTCAAACCATTATTTTGACCATCCTCACATTTATTTGTGCATACTTTTGATGTCTTCCTTTGACCCATGGGTCCCATGACTTGCACATCCATATGAGTTGATTCTCATTGGATTCCCTCCATATCCTAGTGATATTTCCCAACTCATAAGATCTATAGGCCATTAAGGTTTCCTCTATCGCAGGATGTGTTATGTCCCTACCAATGTGTTTCCAAGGTCACCACCATATTTTTGTTTTATTCTTGTTTTTATCCTATCAATGGTCATCCCCATTCACTTCAGGCATCTTCATATCTCCTTCTTCATCCATTTCATTCTTTCCCTACTTTCTCCATTCATATTTTTCAAACTCATAATCAATTCCCCTTTGTGTCATCGATCCCTAGTTTTAGGGCAATCACCTCAGTCACCATCTATTATCACTTCTAGTTTTTTCTCGATGCTCTCTTAACACAAACCTCTTGACAAAAAGGTGTAAATTTAGATACCAATTTCTGGTACCCTTGTCCCCCATCCTACGTTCACTCCTCTTCATCATCAATTTACACATTCATATTTCCCCTCCCATTTTTAAATTTTTATTTTCGCTCCTAAATTCCTATTTCCCTCTTAATTCCATATATTTTCTCCAATTCCCATTTTTCCCTACCCTAATCCCATTTTAATCCTATCATTATTTATCCCCCTTATTCCATCCCTAAATCCATTTAATTACCCATCAATCCCTCTTATGATCCTACCCATAAATATCCCTATTTATGAACCCTAGGATTCCCACCACTATTTTAATATCCCCTTATCCTCCCATAACAAATTATTCCCCTCCATGTATCATTAAGTCATCCAAAATGGAAAACCCCTAAATTTATCTCATTTAAGACCTCCATTTTCAATATTCTCATCACCTCCACCATCTAAGTGGACTTTCTACCATAGTCATCGATGACCCAAGAAGGTCTTCATCAACTCTATTAATATGCCTCCACCCCTCCTCTCAAAGGGCTAAAAAGTTTCTTTATTTTGATCTATCTCATGAGCTTGGTCTACTCTTTCTTCCTTTTTTGTCATTCATCACCCTTTTGGAGCTTTCTTAAATCCTTGACATGAAATCCATGGAGAATCAAAGATTTGAATCTTTCTTAACATCATTCCATTATTTCTTCATCTATTTCCTACATGTCCGTAGGTTGTCTCGAGCTCAGTCATTCCATCATCCTTTTCGATCCTCTTCATAACCCTTTTCCCATCTAATCAGCTCATCAAAATCCCCAATTCCGACTTGGTCACCATCGACATAGTATGGTCATTGTCGAACCTATCAGTATCCTTATCATCTTTTCCTTTTGTTTTATCCTCTTTATTTCTCACCATCCCGGAGAAACTATCATATATATGTTAATATTTTCTTCTTCTCAACTCTGCAATGGTCATCGTCGATCATACGAGTGAGTCTCGGGTCATTTTCAACCCAAGCACATTTGGTTTTCTTTAACTTGATTACATTATCATATCTTTGTTTTAGCATCTCTAATATATTATGGATCTTTGTTATCTCAAACCTTTCATCATTATCATTATATAAAAGTGGGATGACATTGATCCTAGGAAGTTATCAATTCTCGGGATTGAACTTGTCAGGCAACCCACCATCTTATCTACTAATAATTTTTGTGTTTAGCTTCTCTTTTTCATGCAGTTTATTAATCTCACCATGGAGAGGAAATTTTACACACATGTATTTATCATCATCATCATCCCCATCAGGATGTATCCTTAAACCATCCCATTGTTTATGATTTTATCGATTTCTTGTGTCTTCTTCATTAACCTAAAGCAGAGAGTAAATCTCATCAAACAAAATATTTTAGTCCTCAAATTTTACATGCAGCTAAAAGATCTTAAATGGTATTGAAAATTTTTACCATTTAGTCTTTAACGTGAACATTTGGTGAATTTGCATGAGAAAACCTTAGTTTGCGGGGTTACTAGGAATATGCTAGGGTTACAAAAAAAAGGTGAAAATGATGAAGTGGAAGCTGTTGTAGGGTTAGAAAATGTTATCATGGTGTTTTTAAACATTTCTAAAATGATTTTGAGATTTGCATCGTGTTTTATGCATTTTGGTGCATTTGAGCAAAGTTTGGCTTATTGAGAAAAATGATGGTTCTGGAATAAAGATGATTGTTCAAGTGAAATTATGGTCTATAATTAATTATTTGGTGTTGTAATAGGTGTGTATATAGTGATCTACTTCATTTGGTATCATAGTAGAGGAAATAAAAAAAAATGAAGTTATCAATTTGAAGGTAAAAGTTAATTTTTGCTAATAAGGATTTTATATATGTCTATTGGTAAATGTGGTGAATTGATATGATTTGTTTGAAGTTGTTGATATGATAAATTTACTTCTTATGATTTGTAAGTGTGTGAAGTGACATGTTTCTCCTTTAAAAGCAAGTAAAAGTGAGAAAAAATGAAGAAAGTGGAGAAGATATAGAAAAGAGAAAGAGAAGTCAAAAGATTTTGTGAATAAGAGAACCTACATGAGGCTTGAGAACAAGGTGAAACATACTTATTGAGTGAAAATGGAATGATATAGAGTGATATTAGTGAATAATTTTCTCGATTTCATAAGTGATGAGAGGAAAGATAAAGAGATGAGAGCAAAAACTAAAAATGAAGAGAAAAAGATAGAGCAAGAAGAAAAGAGAAGAGTGTGGATGGAACAAGAAATAAGAGAGTTGAGAAAATATATGGAACAATTAGAAATTATGGCTATGACATTAGAGGTAATACAAAGACCAGGCATGTAAATAGTGATCATAAAAGTGGTTAAGTGGAGTCTAAGGCCAGTCATGGAGAGAAGAAGGAAAATGTAGCTAAGAAAGAGGATAAGAGAAGAAGAAAGAAAGATAAAGATGAAGAAATAGAATGAAAGAAAGAAAAAAGATGGAAAGTAAGAGAAATAGTAAAAGAGGAATACATTTGTGAAGAGGAACTTGAAGAAAATTATGAAAAATCAGATTTTTAGTGTGTATATATAAATCAAGAGTAGTTACAAGCTACGTTACTAGAAATTGAAAGTGCTTTTCATGGTGAACAAGTGAAGGATAATGAAGATAAAGTTGTAGTGATGGATGGAGAAACTAAAAGTGAAGAAGAAGTAGGTGAATAGACTCAAAAGTATCATGATTTTTCAACAAAGTTCTTCTACTCATGTGTTGCATGTACTTTTGATGAAGAAGTGAAAAATATTGAAGATACAACTCATATAATAGCTCAAATGAAGAGAAAAAGACATGAGGACCTTATTATTTGGATCAAGAAATGAAGAAGATGATAAAGGAACATGAAGAATATCAAAGGAAGCATGAAGTGAAGAAGATAAAGATAATGTAGTCGTAAAGAGAAGAATCTTACAAGTGGAGCACAATTGGAAGATAAGAAAGAAAAATGCCTTTTGTATATAGATTAATTCTCTCCACATCGGAAGTATGATGAAGGAGTATCTTGTACATAGCCAATATTTGGATTCATTATGTTATTAGATTGTATTCGAGTTTTATGACGTGTTTTGGTCCACTTGGACTCAAGAAGTTGTAATAATAGATCATAATGGAGCTTCCCTCCAGGATGGCTCATTTAAATATTTAAATTGTCTCTATGTTGTGTTAGTGTGTTAGTTGTCCTAAGATTTAGGATGTAGTCATTAAAATGTTAGTATAGAATTTACATGGATGTAATAAGGTGATAATATGCTGAAATAACTTACCTAGCATTAATGTTGTCTATTTTTGCACCCTTACAAAAATTGAAAAAAATGAAGAACTATGGGTTGGGGAATGAAGACTACGGAAGAGTAAAGGCAGGCCACGAAATTCAGATAAAGCCACAAGGTGAAAGAAACAATTTTGTGGATATTTTGAGTGCCGAAAGTGAATATCTAAACTTGAAAAGCCACAGAGGATTAAATCCATGGAGTGAAGCAAATGTAAAAGCTGCAGGATAAAGGAAAGGAAGTCCACAAAAAAATATGAAGTCACGCCACATCAAATTATGTAGAGTAAAGTGGAGAAATAAGCACAAGCGCAAACAAGAGACAAATCATGTGGAAGCTAAAATTACGTGGAACTAAGGAAGAAAATCCACAAATCAAAGGAAAATAAAAATTTTCATGGATTACTAAAATTAACTTGAATATCAATATGATGATTTTATCTTTGCAAATATGATATTATTTAAGAAAATATTAACATTCTCCATACAGTAAAATCAAACTTGAATTTAGGAGGGCGAAGTAAAGGAAAACTATAATTTAATGTAGTATGGGCGTCGCTCCTTCTTTAACAAGGTAATTGGCATGGGAGGCAACATTTACAGAGATAATCACATCCTTTCAGAAAATTAAATGAATTTGGTTGGCTTGTGGAAGGGAAATTCAAATTTCCCCCTCTTTTCTCCTTCTCTACTTCTTCTGATTTTCTATATATTGTAAAGTGATGCCTTGTTTTGACGTTGGATACGTTAGGAATACAAGGGCATCATTTCATGCTACACAAGTGTTCTAAGAGTTGCATGCCTTAGGCTATGCCTCTATAAATGTTTTTGAATCTTCCTCATGTATCGTGATGATTTGTGCATGATCTCTAAGAAATAAAATCTTTGGTTTTATGGCTCATTTCGGCCTTGGCTATTATTTTATTGCATTCTCTTACCTCTCATTCATTCGCATGAGTGTTGTCTTTTTATTTCAGAGGTATTTGTATATTGTGCATCTTGAAAGTAGAACTTTGAACGCAATTTTGATCTATGGTTTTTATTTTGGACCTCTTCATCATTCTTCTCTCCCATTTTCACTTTTTCTTTAGTATTCATCCCCTTATTTTTGGTGTTATCACCTTCTCTAGTTTAGGTTTATGTTTTATGCATCTTTCTCACCCTAGTCCTTGGAAAGTTAGAGTAGAGATAGATAGTTACATCTTAGTTCCTAGGAGTAGTTTATCATTAGGAATAAGTAGAGGAAGATGGCCTTCTCTCGAAGGTTTGTCTCATTTGAGTCCCACAACCTTGAGACATTCCCATATTAATTCAAATCTCAATTTGTCTATAATTTTTGCATGGGTGAATATTTCAGTTCCAATAGTTTTTACGTGCCCGATGTGACATTTAAAATTAATATTTCTAGTTTTATAAATTTTATATGTGTATCTTGGTGAAGCTCTAGCCTTTGGAGGATTTGCAGTAATAGATCCGTAACTCCATTCAAAATATCAACTGGTTTTAATAGTACTAGTAATCTAAGTGTCCCTGATTCATGAGTAGGATCCATAAAAAGTTGAGAACAAGAGAAGGAGTATTTGAGTAATTACACTTATCCCTGTGTAGAGGCAGAAGAGGAAGACAAATTCAAAGATCCCCATCTCCTCCAAATTTATCTTTTTCAACACCTCCTCTTGGCAGGCCCTTTTTGCAATCAACAAGAGTTCTCAAACCTATCAGAATGGCTCATCAATGATAAAATCCATTTGTAAATTTCTTCACAGCAAGTAATCCACTTGGCTTAAATGCTAAAATCCCTATTCTAGTAGTTACCTTAAAAAATATTCCATACTTTACTGGAGAAAATCACACTACTCCAGTTGATCACATTCAAGATATTGTAAATGTCTATGTTATTCATGAAATTGCTAAGATGGATGTCATAGTAAAACTTTTGTCTTCATCACTTAAAGGAAAATCTTTACAATGGTTCAGAAGACTAGGAGGGAATAATTCAAAACTGGGATTAATTGTGCACAACCCTTTGTGACCAGTTTGGAGAAAGAGTAGACAACTTATCCCTTTTAGAACAATTAACTGCAATCAAAATATATTCTAATGATAAAATGGTGCATTTCAACTTCATATTCTAGAGAATTTGGGACATAATTCCATCTCTTGTGAGACCTGTAGTAGAAGGTTCCTTTCTTTATTTTTTAAAAGCTCTTAACTTTGATATATCTGTTATGATACAATCTATGGGAGGAAAAAATCTACTAGCTACCTATGTAATTACAATCAGATCTGAAAATAGTCTAATACAAGCTAGGAAATTAGCTCCTAGACCACCCATGTCATTGTATATCCTGAACTACCTAAAGCTTCTCAACCTTCTATTGCTCTTATCCCTAAGCCAAATCTGTAACCTATTGCTTCCACCTCACAAACTCCTGCTCAGCAAAAGGAGGATGAAGAAATGAAGGCTCTAATTAGAAACTTGACAAAAAAGTTATATCCCTAGAGAAATAGCAAGCCCAATCCTATAATAATTATCATAATCAAGGGAAATCTTCTAATTAGGCTACCAACCATGTAGAAATTAGCATCTTAATCAAAGAATTATACAGTAACTAAGAGAATAATAGATGGTAGGCTAAAATTTCTCCTCTTCCATTAGCAACAATCCCTCCTCCACAAGAACTTCCTCCTCCCAATTCAAGTCAGGATTTAGTTCCTATACAAAATAATATGGCATAAGAAATAGAGTGGTGTTTTCCATGTAATTTTCCACATAACCAACTTGGTTTTGAAAGGGTAATGCATCTTTAAGCATGCATGATTCAAGGCTCTTGTAGTCAACAAGAACCATTGCTAGAGGCACCAAATCCAACCACGAAAGCAAGCCAAGAAACCAAAAATGATACAAACCTTATGTTCTTTAGAGCTGAAGTTATCTATGTAGTTAACCAAGTAAGGAAGTTCTAAGAGACCATTAATCATCATTTTTGATAATACGTGACATAAGAAAAGGATGTTGGAGTCATAATATTCACCTTATATGAATCATTCCAATGTCACAGAAAAGAAAAAGAAAGCGTGGTGAAAAAAGATGTCCTCCTAAGCATCTTGGAAAAGCCATGGATAAAGATATTGTTACTCAACCAAAACCACCAAATCAAATGCCTCCACAACAAAAAAAGAAGGTACCATTTGTAGATGTAGAAATTTGTAGGTCTTCCTTTTAATATTTTTGAGAAAATGAAAAAGAGAAATGTAAATGTCTTTATGTGGGACGCGCTTGCTATTCCATCAGAACGGGATCTCTTGTATGAATCCCTCAAGCATCAGCCTCCCATGGATCTAATAATGCAAAAGGCTCATGTCTCAGTTTATGTATGTCAAGAAAAGGATGATAAAGTAAGTAAAACTATCAAAAACCACCCTTTTACATGCCAATATTTTTTGGTTAATTATATGATTGATTCAGGGGATAATAACTTTGTAATGCCCAAGAAAATTATTGATATCGTAGGTTCAAATACACTCCCGTATCTAGGGTAATTTTTACAACTGGACAGGTCAATTATGAATGTCTGGGGCATAATAAAAGACTTTGTATTGACACTTCATTCTTTCCCAAGCCTCACTATAACCCATTACATTTTTGTTATTAAATTTCCTCCTATGTTTGGCATTTTTTATCTAGATACTTCACTACTAAGGTAGGTGACTATCTATCCTCATATTGGACTCACATGCTTCTAAAAACCAGATATGGTACTCGATTCACAACACAAATTGAGCCCATATTTTATTACCATATTGAGTCATATGACCCTAATCCCATCTAATCAAAATGCTTAGAACAAGAAGGAAATGAGCAAGACTTAGCTCCTAAGGAGCAGGTTATCCCTCCTCCCATACCTAATTTTCTACTAGATGAGTGGGATGAGAGAGACCAAAAGTTTGATCATTATGATGAAGATCTCAAAATTTTTGAGATTAGTCTAGGAACCTACTACATTCTCCAAGAGGAATATGTGATACCTGTGGCATTCAATAAAGAAAAATAAAATGTTTTTTGGACTATAGCCGATGTTCTTTGATGGCTCTTGAAGTAGAAATAGAGCCGAGAAGGTGTTGCACTCATTTCTCTACAAAATGAAAAAAAATTCTTTACTCATAGATTACAATTTGCATGTTCTAATAATGTAGCGGAATATGAAGCATTAGTGCATGGTATGTTAATCACGGAAAAGAGGAAAATCAAAGAGTTGAATGTCTTTATGAGACACTGAAATAATCATTCACCAAGTTTATGCGATAGATGTGTGACAAAGAAAAAGTTGTTGAAATATTACAAACATAGAGTATGGGATCTTTTAGAAATATTTGACGCCATTAACCTATAGGTTGTTCTTGAAAAATTAATAAAGATGCAACCAAACTGGTGGTGGCTCTTGGCTCCAATTCTCGACCTACCCGAGGCTTTAATTAAAGGGAATTTCTAACATATCAAGATGGTGATTAGGCCATCTATTCTAGATAACCAGGCATCTTGGTAGGTTTTTACAATGATGAGAAAATTTTGTAGTTCAACAAAATGAGGCAGAGTTCTCCTTAAATATGCAAGCTAATTTACAGGAAGTCTATGGGGATTAGACTATTCAACTAAGAATAAACAAGTTACCAAAGTGATTAGTCACTTTAGAGAGTCAGATGATGAGTTCAAATAATGGAAAATAACATGCAGGAAAAGCAAGAGGATTATCATCCAGTTTCAATTGCTCCAGGTAAAGAACTTCTTTTTGAGGAAGGTATGTGATGAATGTTAAAAGAAAGATTTTGTTTCTTTATTCAAGAAGTACAGTGATGTATTTTCATGGGACTATGAATATTTGAAATAATTCAACCTAGAAACAGTCCAGCATTCCATTGATCTTGTTCTCAACATTAAGATAATTAGGCAGAAACAAAGGCTATTCAATCCCAAGAGCGGCCCCTCATAAGAAAGGAACTCTCCAAACTCATTGAGAAAAAAATAATTTTTCCAATCAAGTATTCTACTTGGGTGAAAAATCTAGTCCCAAATAAGGAAGAAGAATGGTGAAATCAGGCTATGCTTGAATTTTTCAGGATTTAAATAGGGATTCTCTCAAATATCATTATCCTTTACCCTCCATGGAGAAAATTTTGCAAAAAAGTAGGCAGGTTCTAAAATATTTTAAATGCTAGATGGTTACTCGGGTTTCAATTAGATCAAAGTAAAAGGAGAGGATTGGTATAAGACCATGTTCATCACTAAATGGGGAAAATTTTCTTATCAAAATATTCCCTTTGTCTTATCAAATGCATGTGTTACCTTCTAAAGATAAATGGATATTACTTTCAAAGGGTATATTAATTAGTTCATCTTGGTTTACCTAGATGACATTACTATTTTTTCCAAGCATAGCACGGATTATATAAAGCACTGGATAAAGTCTTCAAAATATGCAGGAGTTTTTGTATCCCTAAATCCTCAAAAGTGTAACTTTTAAGTCCCTAGAGGAAATCTCTTAGGGAATATTGTCTCACAAAAAGGAATTTCCATCTATCTAGAAAGAATTGGAGCTATCGTGGCTCTTTCCTTTCTCGATCACAAGAAGGCATTGCAGTATTTCCTTGGAAATATCAACTTTGTTAGATGCTTCATTCCTAACATCATAGGTTTGGTAAAACCTATTGATCTCATGCTCAAGAAGGATGTAACATTCAAGTGGACCATGGAAGGGAACGAAAGATTTGAAAAGACAAGACAAGAGATTACTCAGGCCCCAACATTTATTAATCCCAATTATACCAAGGATTTAATTATTTATGCTCTAGAGTGGAATCAAGCATAGCATGTAGTTTTTACACAACTGAATGATCAAGTGATGGAGAAACTTGTGGCATTTTTCAGTCAAACACTAAAGAATTATGAGCTTAAGTATAGTCACATTGAAAAATGTGTTTTCCATAATGATAACCTTTAATAAATTCAAAATTATAATTTATGCTAACCGCATAAAGGTTTTAATATCACATTATAGCGTTAGAGACTTCATTATGGGAGTAGATATTAGTGAGAAAAAAGCTGGATAGGTGACTAAAATCATGGAATATGATGTGACCATAAAAGCTACAAAGTTAGTAAGGGGAAGAGAACTTTGTGAGTAGTTGGCTCTGGATGTTGTGGAATCTCAAGAGACTCCCTCATAAATGAAGTTCCCTCAAATGATGAACTACTTTGTATGATGTTGAATGATAGCAAGATTATAGAAATGTATTCAATGATCACGCCTAGATTGTTGATATGTAAATTTTTTTGTCTATTGGTACATACCCTCTTGGTTTAAATAAAGAAAAGAGAAGACACCTGAGGTTGCGATCTATTCCTTATGCATTGATTGATGGTTTCCTATTCAAAAGGAACATAGATGGATTACTACTAAGGTGCATTGAGGAGGAATAATGTGATAGGGTCTTGAATGAGTTCCAAGATGGTTTCTTGGGTGGGCATTTCTCTGCTAGATCTACAACCATGAAGATCATAAAATAATGGTATTTATGGCCTACATTATTTGTAGATTCTCACAAGTGGATTAGGAAATGAAAAGAATGTGCACTCTTCACTAGAAAGAAAAAATTGGTGTCCTTCCCACTTCATCCAATTCAAGCAGATCATATGTTTATAAAATGGGTTCTTGACTTCATTGGTATGATCAACCCGCCATCTAGTGTTGGTCATAAATGGGCTCTCACAGTAATAGACTATTTCACCAAGCGGAGTGAGGCCACGCCATTGAAGGAATCCACTAAATTAGTCATCCTGGAATTTCTTGAACAAATTTCTACATGGTTTGGCATCCTCGACTATCATTTCTTATAATGGAAAGGATTTATTAGGGTTAAAGATCTCTAATTTGGATTTGGGACTTGGGATTTATCTGAAAAATTCTTCCAATTATTACCCCCAAGGTAATGGATTGGAAAAATCTACTAACAAGAACTTGATCAAAATCATGAAAAGGACAATGGACATAAATTAAATAAAATAACAGCTAAAGGTAAAAAATGATCTTTGGGCGGATAGGATAAAAATGAAGAAGGATATTGGAACTTCTCCCTACAAATTGGTATATGGTCAAGAGGAAAGATTGTTATTTTCACTTGATTTTCCTTCATTTGAGTTAACTCAACAACTAGAATTTGAAGGTGTGGATCAAAGGGAAATCAGAATGGTGGAATTCGTATAACTATAGAGGAAAACGAATTCCACCATGATCGAGATGGAACAACATTAGGTGTCAACCAAACAGTGGTTTGATAGAAAATATAGAGATCAGACATTCAATGATGGAGATCTAGTAGTTAAATGGGATGTGGATCGAGATGAACTAGGGAGACACTCTAAATTTTATTCTATTTAGAGTGGACCATACATCATCACCGCCTACAAATCATCTAACTCATTCGAGTTGTTTGATCTTGATGGGAACTTATTTCAAATCCCAATCAATGGGATTCACCTCAAACTTTCTCATTTAAATATTTCATGCATCTTGTATATAATAGAGTAGAATTTCAATTCCTCTAAATGCTTTTAGCACATTGCATTGTTGGTAGTGTAGGTTTCTTTCCCTAAGTGATTTACACAATCTTATTGCTTGGAGATGTTCTTGTGCACTTTTTCATCATGTTCTCTAAGTTTTTACTAAAAGGAGGTTAAAAATATTAAGGATTAGTTACAGTCACCTCATAAAATCAAATGTAGAGAAATTAACTTAGACTCAAGAAAGTTCAAGCTAACTCCATGCCCGATGGATGCTAAGGCTACATTGATCATCTCATCTAGTAGGAAGATGGCTCTATGAGTCACCAAAAATGTTGTCTATTTTTTCACCCTTGTAAAAATTGAACTTGAAGATTCATGAGCTTGGGAATGAAAAATGTAGAAGAGTAAAGGTAGGCCATGGAAGTCAAACAAATTTATGGGTGAAATAAATAAGTCCATGGATATTTTGAGTGTCACGAAGTAAAGAGTTAAACTTGAAAATCCACGGAGGTTTAAATAAGTGGAACAAATAAAATGTAAAATCTGCAGTGGTAAAGGAAAGGAATTCCACGTAAATCAATATGAATTCGTACTACATATAATGTCATGCAGTAAAGTGGAGAAGCAAGCAGAATCGCGAATAAGAGATAAAGTCGTGAAAGCTAAAATCACGTGGAACTCAAGCAGAAAATCCATGAATCAAAGAAAAACAATAGTTTTTCATGGATTACCAAAATGAATATGAATTTCAATCGATGATTTGATCTTTGAAAATATGATATTATTTGAGGAAATATTAACATTCTCCATGCAAAAAAACAGGAGTTCATCAATTTAGAGGGCGAAGTAAAGGAAAACTCTCCAAACACGTAAAGGGTCTAATCAAAACAGATCCACCACCAGAATTTAATGTAGTATGTGTGTCATTCCTTCTTCAACAATGTAAATAGTGTGTGGAGATATATTTTATAGATATAGTTAGATCCTTTCAAAAAAATTAAATGAAGGTGGTCAGCTAGTAGAAGGGGAATCCGAATTTCCCTCTCTCCTTCTAATTTTCTATATATTCTAAAGTGATGCCTTATTTTAACATTGGATACTTTAGGAATACGAGGGCATAATTTCATGATGCACAAGCATTTTAAGAGTTGCATGCCTTGGGGTATGTCTCTATAAAATATTTTTCATCTTTTTCCTATGTCATTATGATCTCGTGCATGATCTCTAAGTAATTTTTTTTTATGGCTCGTTTCAGCCTTGGAATTTTTTATTGCATTCTCTTTCCTCTCATTCATTCACAGGAGTGTTGTATGTATTTTTGTAGAGGTCTTTTGATATAAAAATCTAGATTTGATAATGAATTTAAGCAACAACAATTTTAGATCAACACATGAAAACAGAGAAAACCCAAACAAATAAAACATAGAGAATAACATAGCAATTTCTATTGATTAGCGGAGGGCATTATACAATTTATTGTTCCTATAATCATGGAGTCAAGTCTCATAATATTATCACCATATTTATCCTCTAATCCCTAGTCTTACTCTCAATACCAAGATACTCTCACACACTCCTATCTCTATGAGTTGTGCATGACAACTAATTGTGCACACTCACATATTATTTAAATATTAAATAATACTAATATTCAACCCATATGTACACACTATGAACACTAATTTCCTAACATTCACCCCCTTAGTGTTAACATGGGTGATTTATATCTAGTATCTCGCTCATGTTCTACAATACGATAATTTTCAAAGATTACCATCAAATCCAATAGGTTTTCTAGCGGAGCAATTAACCACTGTATGTGATTTTTGAAGAGATTCACAAACTCTCAAATTGGTTTTCTAGTGAACCACCAACCACATTCATAGTAGCGTACACATTTCCTCATCCACAATTTACAAAAGAGAACAAAATATAGGAAAATATGTTCCTTACTATTTATTTACTACCACACATTTTGAAATTAAACACACCAAACACAACTGAAAAACATGGCCACCAAAGCAAAATTGTGGCCTCACAATGGTGTGTCTCGACGAGAGGTCGCTAAAACACCTCCTTCCTCTGTTTCCTCCAACCTCCATTGTGATTCTACTTAGTTAGAAAATGTAGCTTTTAGGCTCATTAAAAAAAAATTTCGAGTGTTAGATTCAACCAATAATACACCTACTTACAATGGACATCGCGTGCAAGTGAAAATGTGTCCAATTAAAAAATTACATAAATGTATTATGCACCACTTTTTTTTCAGATCCCTATTTTTATTTCCACTTTTCTCTTAAAATAGAAACTAGGTTTTTGTAAAATTTTAACAAATTTTTTCCAAATATTAAATAAACAAACCCAATAAATTTTGTAATATTTTGAATCTAGGTTTTTAGATACATTCAATCTATCAAACATTTTTTTAAAACAACAAAAATTTCACTAAACTTAAACAGAATTTTACACATATATACAAGATGAATCTGAAGCTGATGTAAATTGAAATATTTTGTGTCTTATTCTTATCTTTCCAAGAAAAAAGTGAAAGATCAATCAGATGTCATATGAGTAAATTGCATTCTTTTTATTGTGATGTGTCTGCTAGAAATTTTCTTACGGGATTCCTTCAACCATCTTCTTCTTCTTCTTCTTCTACACTTTCAGAAGGAAACTTGCTCTAATACCAAATGATATCAAAAATATAAATTCGATAATGAATTTAAGCAACAATAATTTTAGATCAACACATGAAAATAGAAAAAACACAAACAAATAAAATATAGAGAATAATGGAGAAATTTATATTGATTAGTGGAGGGCATTTTATACAATTTCTTGCTCCTATAATCATGGAGTCAAGTCTCATCATCTTATCCCCATATTTCTCCTCTAATCCCTAGTCTTACTCCCAATCCCAAGATACTCTCACACACTCCTATCTCTATGAGTTGTGCATGACAACTAATTGTGCACACTCACATATTATTTAAATATTAAATAATACTAATATTTAACCCATATGTTCACACTTTGAACACTAATTTCCTAACATCTGTCTATTGTGCATTGTGAAAGTGAAACTCGAATGTGATTTTTATCTGTGGATTTTCTTTTAGCCCTCATCATCAATGTTTTTCCCATTTTCACTCTTGCTTAAGTATTGATCCCATTATTTTTGGTGTTATCACCTTCTCTAGTTTAGGTTTATGTTTTATGCATCTCCTTCTCACCTTGGTCCCTTGGAAAGTTAGAGTAGAGCTAGATAGTTGCATCTCTTTTCCTATGATTATTTTAGCATTAGGAGTAAGTACATGAAGCCAAACTTCTCCAAACGCTTGTCTAAGTTCGAGTCCCAAAACCTCGGACACAATCCCATGTTGTCTAGAATCCCAAATTGTCTATAATTCGAGCATGGGTGCATATTTGAGCTCCAAAACTTACCAAGGTGACAACTCACTAGAGTTTTTTTAATATTTTATGGGTTAGATGGTGGAAACCTAACAACATTCCCTTATTAAAATCATTCAAAAGGAATTCAAATGGTGGTTTTGGGATTGGAAAAGCAAGAAGGAGGAACCTTCTCCGTAATAGAGCCATCTATCTCTAAAAGCTTTGCAAATATTATGAACCATCTAATAAAACCTTATTTCATATAAAGATTTGTAAAACTAGGTTTTAATACATATTTGAGTACTTATGTATGGATCAATTCTTGTGAATATTTGATTTATTTATGATGTCTAGGGTTTGTGAAAGGTTATATACAGTGTACAAAATGAATGTACAACCATTACAAGGGCTTGGATTGAAGAAAGAAAAAGAGATGTTGATAAAAAGACTAATAAAAAAGTGTATGTGGTTGTGTGCATAAGGTAAGGACTGAATTAGAGAGTTTAAGGATCGTATCATGAAGAAATGAGCATCTTTTAGGGAATAGCCATTCAAATACATGTGAAACATTATAGGGATGAATTATGAATGAAACTCAAAAGTAAAAGGATTATACCTAAAATGAATAAATTGTATTTCTTAGGTTATAGAGCTCTTTGAGTAAGGAAATGGATTGTGCATGATACTAAAGCTATCCGAGATGGATCAAGGAATATATAAGAGGCTATAGGAAGGTGGTTAAACCTAAGAAGATTAATAATATGAATTAAAAATATATAAACTAACAAGTGAGAAGAAGTTAAAAACTATAAAATCGAGTGTGTGACTGTCACGAACATGTTTGAATATGGATTTTTCAAAGAATATTACTTTTACGTGAGTTGTGATCATTGAGATCACAATAATAGGGTGTGTAAAGGAGTGGATGTATGAATGAGTGATTAAAACCTTTATAAAGTTAAATTAAAGGTTAAAAACCTAAAACATGCTTTATACTGAACCGCTTTTTTTAACTCTTAGGACAACATTAAATGAATATTTTATATAATGTGACAAGAAGTGACTGAAAATATTCCAAGAAGGGTCTTATCAGTATAATTAGGATTCCTATTACATGTAGACACCAAATCACACACTTTGGGTAACTATCTAGTCATGATTACATACTAATTAAGAAAAGTACTAATTAACCCATGTTTTTGCCCACCTTTCTTTGTCTTCTATTTCTCCTTTAAGGATTTCACCCTTAATTTCCTAATTTGTCTTTTTATACTCCAGCTTTTATCATCCTTAACACCATCGCCTAGCTAAGACACCAACATCGATGCCTTCATCCCCTTTGGGCGCCCATATCCTCCTTTTTACTTGACTCACACATTTTGGGTCCTTTCTATCCATTTGATCATTTTATATTTTTGGTATTCGGCCTTTTTGGGGTTAATTATGAAATGAAAGTAAAGGAATCATATAAATCTAAAAATATGTGATCATAGTAAACGACCAAGAACTAAGAACTATTTATCACCACCTAAGGTTACATCCATCAAAGCATCTAAGAGCTCCATTACATCCCTCTAGCACCATCACAAGGGACAAAAGGGTTGGTTTTCTACATCACACTGCATAGGATGGAAGTTCATTCTATTCCATGCACACATTTATTACATTATACATCTAGCTACTTTCTCATTATCCGAGTGTGACACGCACAAGATCAACCTAGGCCACATTTTTGCATACACACATAGAACTACATTGGGTCTGATATGTAGTTTAGTGCTCAATTGTAAGTTCACTATTGTGACATATGAGGAAATTCTGACCTATCATACTTCATTTTTTTGGGATTTGATGTCTATTTAAGGGTTTTGTAGGTTCATTCTTCATTTTAGGTTTACAACGACCTCAACGATCTTGATGCAACCTCAAAGTGATCAAAAGTGAATAACTTATGACACCTCAAATGAGGTTTTCTAAACATTTATGCTGACCAGGTGCCTAGAATCAAGAACAACACACACGCAGTACCCCTATCCTCTCTCGGGAACCCAAGTCCAACCTATTCCTCTAGTTCTATATTTTTAGGGTTCTTGTGTGATGATTCTTCCTCTTTGTTTAGTTAGTTTGATATTCAATCCACTCCAAAATTTACTATGAATCAACTAAGGCTTCTTACCATCTCTTTAAAATTAAGGTTTTTACTATATTTCTTAGAGTGTAATTTTTGTATTTCATTGTTATTCATTTACTGATGTTATAACATTCAAATTAGACATACATTTCATATTTATCTTAATTATTTTGGTGAACCTGTCATTCAAGCACTCTTGGATCCTCTCTTCTTCTCCACCTCATTATCTTAGGGTCCTTTCACCATGGAGGTCTCTCTCCATGCCTTTTTGCATGATAATCTTGATTGTCAAAATAAACTCATATCTTTTTTGGCTAACACTTATATTCATCCTCACACCTCTCCCGAATATTTATATCATAGGTTTACTATTGCTTTATCTATCAATGAAGAGCATATCACATTTACATATGATGAAATCACTTCTCAGTCTATCTTAAGTAATGATTCCCCCCTTTATATTCAAGTCTGTATCAATAACATAGGGGTTAAGTGAGCTTTAGTTGATAATGGATCTAGGCTTAACATCTTGTAATCTGGCATTCCTCACATAACTTGTCCTCTCTAAATCCTCCTTAACTCCATCATCCATTTCCATTCATGGTTTTGATAATGTTCCTAAACGAGTCTTAGGTATAATGATGGTTTCCATTACTCTCGTACCACACACTTTTTCCATCCCATTCCATGTCATGCCTAACAATATTAACTATAATCTTCTCCTCGGATGGCCTTGGATCCATGCCATGAATGTGGTCCCTTCAACCCTTCATGCACGTATTAAATTTTTATATCAAGGTGTGGTTTATGAAGCATTGGCATATCCCTCTCCATTTTCTTATTGCAATGTTATTGATCATTCACCTAAATCCCATACTTTGGCCACCTCTCCTCCTAACTTCGAATAATATGGCCTTGGGTATCGGTATCTATGTCGCTACGGTTTCAATGGAAATGGATTAGGAAAACATGCAAAAGGATTTAAAGAAATTATTTACATTCGACACAATCTGCTAGGCTAGGCCTCAAATATCTAACTAATCTCATTTATTTTGTTCCTTCTGCATCTCCTCTTGAGGTTTACATTATTTCACATATTCACCATTATAAAAATAATTTCCATCTGCTCTCAATGCTACAACTTACTTTGGAAAATATACTACTCCTAACACATTTCCACATCCACCACCATGGCATGCTTTCTCTTCCATCCTAGGATAGATCTCCACCACCCACTCTAGGGGCATCACACTTATTCCCCCTTCTAAAATCATTAGCTATCTTCCACCTTAAACACATCACATCTATTCTATTACATTAATCATACATTTTAACCATCATTTCCCAATGATGAACTCTTGTGTTATGGTTCACACTTGATTGTTGAGGGCATACTATACACATGAGCCTCAAACATTGTACTACACACTACACTACAAACTACACATTACCCATCTTGCACAACACACATTCTACACATGCAAAATATTCCTCTCATATTTTCTATCACACATTAGGTACATTACTCACTATGCACATTCACTCTACATCTCTCTTACATCTACTTTTATACATTGTTTTCTTTATCCCGTGACGCACTTTAGTTCCACAGTCCTTACTTGACTATTGAGGGTATACATATCACATGGGCATCATCACACTCACGTGTTTAATCAACTCGTTCATTCACTCACATGATTATACTCTACACTTTTCTCTTTGACGATCACATCTTTTAATACAAATAATTAAAACCATTTCGACGAAGCACTCTAGTCCCATGGTTCGTACTCGACTACTGAGGGTCCAAATAAAAATTTAACCTCACCTCATCACACTTAATAATTATACAATTTGATCTTCATAATCAATCAATCAATCCATCTATTCCACTATGGGACTTTTTCTAGCCATCACCTTATTCACACACTTCATGATATACACTTTGTGCTACATCATCACATTTTCTAGCATGACATCCATACATTTCATGATATACACCTTGTGTTACATCATCACACTCTCTAGCATATTACTCACCCATATTGTTATATACACTTTAGGCTAAATCATCACACATCCTAAAAACTCATTCTATAACTTTAAGATCAAATCATCCCTATGTCGCATTTAATATCATCTACACATTATCATTCGAAAAACAACCCTCGTTGCTCAACTCATCACCTATTTCTAACACATGAAAACACATCACTCAAACTATTTCCTAATAATTCACTCTCATTTACGTTTCATTCATGACTGCTGAGGGGGCATAACCAAATGAACCTCACTCCATACCATTCCATTCATATCTACTCGGGGGAACACTGATCCTATCATTCACTCTACATTCCATTCCACCTCATTCATAGCGTACTGCATATATTTGTTACATTTACTCTTATTTACATTTGATTTTGCATATTCATCTTATTACACATATTATATAGATATCTTATATTTCATTATCTTTATCATACACATATGTGCATTCACTTGCCTTACTAGTTGTGATTACAAATTATACAAATATATTACACACAACATGGATACGTGACACAATACCTATTACTGACCCATAGTGGCTCGAGGGGAATCCATTTTCATACACTACATGTGATATTGTTTCATTTGTTTCATATCACATTACTTTATCAAAGTTATACACACCTAGACATACTTTTATCTTTCTAACATGCTAATAGGTGCTTCATGTGTAGCATTTGTTTTGCAAGACTATTAGCTTCCATGGTTGTCTGATACACTATTTTCCTTTTCTTGTCATTGTTTTCATACTTTTCCCTATGTCTTTATTGTTCTCTGATTGCTTGCGGCCATTATGGCCTTGATTTTCTTATGACATCATGAGTGGTGTCCCATGTTTGCAAACCAGTTTGTCATGGTCTACATTATCTTCTTCTGTGTTTAATTGTGTCTTAGCTTCCACATCATCTTCTTAGCTTACATTTTTATACATTTATGTCTTTCTTTTCTTCCACTAACACTTATTTCCTAGCCACTTTTTCTCGTGTGTGCCTTGGTTTCTACCTAGGCATTCTCTTCCACCTATAGGGCACACTTTTAGCACATTAGTTGGTCCTCCTTTGGACTAGATACTCCTTCAGCAATCTCACATGCTCCAAAAATTATGGGGACATCATTTGTTAGGATCATTCATGCCATACAACATTATACATAGCATGGTATTGGTATAACATAGTTCTTAGTTTGAGACGGGGCTCAAAATCGGACTTGGGTCTTTAGCAGAGTGACCTTTCTTAGATGGATAAAACTAGGGGCAATTACAGAATGATTAGTAGTTCAACACAATTCTCACGAAATCCACACATACCAACTTTTACATGGCATACATTTCTTAACACATGTGTTTATACACACCATCTCGCAATGGTTTTCTACATTACAGGAAGTAGTTAAAGGTTGGAGGATGACATCGTACTCTCCCTACACTTCTTCCATTTGATTGGCATGATATCGCTTGAAAAACTCGTGTGTCAACATACTCTACATGATCCTTTTCTACACCCTTTCCTCATCACAAATTAGGTACACATGTGCCATTTTCACACTTTCAACATTTTTTACATACTTTACTTAAACACTTTTTTTTTACATATTTTGATCATATACATATGTATTTGACTACTTATTCGACTTATCTTTTTTAGGTCCATTCGTATGGGAAGCGGTAGTCAACATAAAAATAACAACATCAAACACACTAAAAATGACATCAAAATAAACAACAAACACATTGCGACATCTACACATGTTTTTATGCCCTAGGTTCATTTTCATCACTTTTTGCACTTTCTCCTCCTTAGCATCCATGCTTCATATTTTTTTATCATTTCATGCTTTCTCTAGTCCCTTGGCATGTTTTTTTATCATCGATCTACATGGTTTTCATGTATGCATCTCTATCTACTTTATGTTATCAAGATTTTCTCTCACCAACATAAAGTGGGGGAAAATGTAGAGACAAAATCATGCACTTTGGGTAAGTATCTAGTCCAGTTGTATACTACTATTCCTACGATTCCTATGAAATAAAAGTAATAATTAACCCATGTTTGTGGCCACCTTTCTTTGTATTTTGTTTCTCCTTCTAGTATTACACCTTTAATTTCATTCTATATTTTTATACTCCATATTTTATCATCTTGGACACTAACACCTAGTCGGGATGCGCTTTAGGCACCCCTATCCTTTTTATATTTTACTCACACTTTTTGGGTCCTTTCTAGCTATTTGAGGATTTTATATTTTTGGTAGTCATTTTTTCCAGGGTTAATTATGAAATTCAAGCAAATGAATCATATAAATATAAATTTATGTGACCATAATAAAGGACCAAACACTAAGCACTATCTTTGACCACCTAAGGTTGCATCCATCAAAGCATTTAAGAGCTCCATTGCATCCATATAGCTCCATCACAAGGGACACATGGGCTATTTTTCTGCATCACACTTCATAGGAGGGAATTTCATTGTATTCCATGCTCATATTTATTACATTCTACATCTAGCTACTTACTCGCTATCTAAGTGTGACATGCACAAGAACAACCTACCGCATAATTCATCACACACAAAACTACATTGGGTTTGAGATGTAGTGTAATGCTCAGTCGTAAGTTCACCATTGTGATAACTAAGGATAGTCTAACCCCTCATTTTGCATCTTTATTTTTGGGATTTGATGTCTATTTGACGGTTTTGCAAGTTTATAGCAACTGGGTGATCTTGGTGTAAACTCGGAGTGACCACATATGACTAAAGGAGAACATGTTGTGACACCTCGAGAGGATATTTTATGAACATTTCCACAAACCCGGGAACCCCTATCCCTCTCTAGGTGCCCCAGTCCAGCTTGTTCTTCTAGTTCTACATTTTCTAGGATTTTTGTGTGATGCTTCTTCCTCTCTCGATCACCAGTCAGAGATTTGATCCATCCAAAATTTAATACGAATGAGCTAAGGCTTCTTACCCTCTCTTTCACTTTATTGCATAGTTTATTTGGGTGAAATTTCTATATTTCATTGTTATTCATTTACTACTGCTATAAAATTTAGATTAGGCTCTTATTTAAATATTTAACTTAATCAATACATGACCATAAAGATATATTGCAATAAGCAAAAAAACTCGGAAATCTGTGTTGATTCGTTGTCACAAGGGTTGAGTCAAGAAGATCATTGAAGAAATCATGTGCATTAACCTTGAAATATTATTGCAAGAGGAAGAAATGAAGGATTGGGGGATTCAAAGATTTGTGAATCCTTAATATAGGGAAGTGAAACTTCTAACCTATAAATTGCTACAAACTAAGTATTTTCTTCTTTGTGCATAACAATGAGGGTTCAAAGAGTGACCTAACTTGTAATTGGTATTTAGTCACATTTTAGGGAGAGCCATTAAACTTAGTAATAGGTTGACATAGATTACTAACTACTAAAGAGTCCATAAAACATCACTCAGGTCAAAAATAGAGATTAGAGGAAATAGGGAAGTACATGCACATATTTTCATGGGATATTAGGATAATATAACCATTTTGGTGACATAAATAGTTTGAAGGGATTTCTAAGAAGTGAGAGGATATTTTTTGATGATGGAAAGAGGGAGAGATTGTTCAAGTATGAAGGAGACTATGAAATTAGTATTTTCCTAGCCTACACATGACGGTTCTAGTATAGTCTACTAAGCGGGGTTCATTTTAAGACCCCCCTCCGAAAAATTAGATTAGAATTGGCGGAGAATCTCCAAAATAAAATTTTGTATCAATGGAAAATTTCTAAAAAACCATTTCATGGAAAATCCAACTGGGTGGCACAATCCTCCATTATTTTCCATACAACCTAGGTTAGATGCCACCCAACCTAGGTTATACGACAGATGATGTATGACCATCAAACACGGGTTAGCAGTCTTACATTATTTGTCATCTAACCCAACCATCTAACCTAGGTTAGAAGGTCATCCGTTGATCTGGATTGGATGGCCATCCATTTTTGTCGTCCAACCCAGCCGTCTAACCTGGGTTAGACAGCTATCCATCGTCTATCATCCAACCTAGCCATCTAACCTAGGTTGGACGACCATACATTATCTATTATCTAGCCTAGGTTAGATGATCGTACATTATCGTCATCCAACCCATATGTCAACCCGGGTTGGATAGTCGTACATTATCTTCCATCAACCTGTCGTCGCCCAACCCGGGTTGGATGATCGCTATCCATTGTCTATCGTCCAACCCAACCATCAACCTAGGTTGGGCGACTATCCATTATCTTTCTTCCAACCAACTATCAACCTAGGTTGGATGACTTTCCATCGTCAACCATCCAACCTAGCTAGCCAACTCTGGGTTGAAAGACCGTACATTATCTATTGTCTAACCCAGTCATCCAACCTAGGTTAGACGGTAATCATACATTATCTTCTATCCAACATGGGTTAGACGGTCGTACATTATCTTTCGTGTAACCCAGTCATCCAACCTAGGTTGGATGACCGTACATTATCTATCGTCTAACCCATCCATCCAACCTAGGGGTTGGATGGCCGTACATTATCTTCATGCGCCCTAGCCATCTAACCCTGGTTTGAACAACTATCCATCGTCGGTCATCAACCCAGCTATCCAACCTAGGTTGGATGACCGTACATTATCTATTTTCAAATCTATTCATCCGAACTGGGTTGGACGGTCATACATTATCTTTCATCCAACCTAAGTTGGATAGCTAGGTTGGACAATAGAAAATGGATGACTGTCCAACCCACATTAGATGGCCATCCATCATTTGTCATCCAACCTAGGTTGGACGGAAGACAATGGATTTCCATCTAACATTAGTTGGATGGACATTCACTTTTTTGGATGTTTTTATTAAGTGGGTACCCCCTATTACCCCCGGACTACTGGCAATGTATTATACCTCGAAGAATACATGTATGAGTTAATTTTTACATAAAAATAGTAGGAAAACTAACCCATACAAATGACTTTTTGACTGATTTTTTTGCAAACTGGGCAGCAGCTAACTACTGAAAATTCACCATTTCCAATTTCCAAAATCCCTAATATTTGTGATTTTACAAAAATTCACCAATAAAATTTTCCTTGCTACTTAAGAAGCCTAGTAAGATAACTGATGGTGATGTAGTGACTCAAGTTATTAGGATAGAGATTCTTGAGACAAAGGACTGTGATTAAAGTGAAAATTGAGAAAGTGATGAGTTAATAAAGTCAAACAAATTTAGAGAAAACATAGTACAAAGAGGTTGTGGTGTTGAGGGATAAAAAGCCTAGTGAAGAACAAAGCTAAAAGAATGATAACATCAATGGTATAAGGGTAAATGAACCCTATAAAGAGCTTGAACATGATGACATATAGTGTATTAATGTTTCCTAAGACTTGGAAATTGGTCCTTGGTTACAAAAACCTAAAATTTGGCGTAAAACCCTAGAGAAGGGCTTAAGAAACCTAGTGAAAAGGAGGGTTTAGTCTTTGGGTGAAGTAGAAAAGGATATGGAGAATAAAATTTACCCTAAAGAACAAGATCAATAAAGGGTACTAGAATATATAGTTATTTTTATGGGTTTTTGTGCTTTTCTCCTAACATGGAAAGTTGGAAGGTAAATAGGGTTGATTAGGCTAGTGAAAAAACACTAAAAAGAGACTAACTTTTTATTGATGAAGAGTTAAGTCCTAAAATTTGATATGCATATAAAAGAGCTTAAAAGGTATTCAAAATGTTTACCAATCAGTCTTGAAAGTGAAAATTTGATGAATTTTTTTTTAAGAAAACCTCGGTTTATAGGGCTACAAGGAATGTGCTACTTTTACAAAGCAAATATCTAAAAATGATGATGTGGAACTTTGTTACGGGGTTTGAACATGTTAACATGGTGATTTTAAGCATCTCTAAAATGATTTTTAAATTTGAATCAATTTTTTATGCATTTTGGTGCATTTGAGAAAAGTTTGGCTTATTGACCAAAGTGATGGTTCTTAAATAAAGGTGATTGTTCAAGTGAAATGGTGCTTTCTAACTAACTATTTGGTTTTGTAAGAGGTTTTTATGAAGGGATCTATAAATAGAATATTGATATGGAGTGGAGTATTGAGATTGATCAATTTCTTGTTTCGTTACAATTATCTCATTGTTCTTCATAACTTGTAGTTTTGTGTGTGTATGCCTAGTCTTGCCTTTATGTAATTCACACTCACATTTCTCACCAATGCACTCTTCGATTTAGAAAATACATAACATTCCCATTATGGTATCAAAGCCATGTTGTTCTTGAGATTGTTTTTTTGCTATGTTGTTAACTTTTTCATGAAATATTGAGAGTTATTGGATATGCTTGTCAATCCTTCTTTGGAGAAGTTTTTATGGTTATTTTTGTCTCGAATGCAAACATGTTACCTTAAGTATTCAATAACCCCAACATACCTAGAGAAAGCACGTTCCATATCCAGTGGTCAAGGTAGTAAAGAGGCATTTTACCATTCCGAGGGCATTTTTGCTATTAGAGGGGTGTTTTTACATTTGAAGACATGGATCTATTTTTTTCAATGCACTTTCATCCATTTGTAGGGAATTTTTACTATTTGGAGCCATGTTTTTGTAGTTTATAAAGGCATTTTTTTCTGTTCTAAGGGTTTTTTTGTTAGAAGCCACATTTTTGTAGTCCGGAAGGGCATTTCTATTGTCTGGGTGTTTTTGAACTATGGAAACCATGGCGTTTATTGTCCTCATGCAGGATATAGAATTTTTTTTTTTACCCCATGCAATCCCTTTTAACCCTTAGCAGGGCTATTTGTATCTTCAAAGCAAGTGGTTTGACTATTTTCTAGTCTTTTATAGTGCATTTTACCCAAAATGTCCCTAAATTGACATGTACAATTCCCTGGAACAAGCCTTTTTGAGTTTGGTGATCTTGAAATGTATGAACTTTCCTAGTTACTTGATATTCTACTATACAAACCTTCTTTTTGGAGTTTTGTGGGGCCAAAGGAGTAACGAAATCATAAAGTTTTTAGGTTTTGAAACTCTAAAATTGCCTCTAGTTTCCTCCTTGGTGGGCCCACGTCCAGTGGCAAAATAAGTTGTATTTCTCCTTCTTTGCATGATATTACAAATTTGACTTTTAAATTATCTCAAAATTATCATTTCATGCCTTTTGAAAAATTAGGAAATTCAGGAAAAAGTACCTTAAGGAGGAATTATTTCATTAGTTAAGCTTGTATCTTTTTACGGAGATGATGAAGTGTGACGCTTGAGTTAGAAAGAGGAAAATTTCCCCTCAAAAACTAAACCACTTTCTTCTAAATTTTGTGTCGATTCTAACGATTGGTTGGAAGGCTAGGTTCATCCTCATTTAGTGCATTTTTTAATGCTTGAGTGCAATTTTATTTAAAATAGGCCTTATTTATAGAAAATCATTTTTGTAATAACTTTTGATCAGTAGCTCGTAATTGAGCATCATATTTTGAAAAAGTTTAAAATTTTAATTTCCCACGCATTGGTCCTATTTATTATGTCAACTTCACTAATTTATAAAGTGTCAACATTTGGGGGGTGTTGTAATTGCATGTGGACACATTTTCGGCTGAGCCCGACATCCTAAATTTTTTGGGTGTTGAATTCTTACATCTATCATGGCTTCGATAACGATATTCTTTTCTTTGAAGTGTATGGACTTTAAGAGGACATGTTCAAATTTGTGGTAAAAAATCAATCACTTAAAAATAAAAACTATCTTTTCATAACATTGGTAAAGATGCACTCATTCACTCTTTGCAACAAAAACTTGCTACCCTATAAGATCATCCTCATATTTTTACTCTAATACACCTATTCCTATTTCACTTGCAAATATTTCTCATGTACCCATTGACCTTTTTTTCTCGAGTTTCTTATCCTTCTCATGTTGTTGATGCTCTTAATCCTATTGAGCATTCTACAACATATTCTATTGCAAATGTGCTTATTGTAGTAACACATTCTATGTACCCCACTTTAATTCCTTCTACTCACATACATGGCTCTTTTGAGAAGAATACCACCGCACGTTGTTCTTGCATGCTCTATTCTATGGTATTTTCTAGCAGATGTATTGGCAAACATTCACATGGTATTGTTTCACATATTAAACCTATTAAGTTGCATTATCGCCATGGAATTTTTTTTCAACTAGGTAATTCATTGGGATCACTCATTAATAGAACTCATAGTTTTGTTTGTTAGACTCTTTCCAAGCATCATGAGCTACAAATGAGTTATGCACCTTCAATCAAGCCTCGAAGCACGAGATTTCAATTCTAAGCATGATTGAACCGACACACTTTTTTATGTTTCCTTACATGCTTTAGTTGTACACTTTACAAAAAATCATATGCATACATATTATTTGGCCATTTGTATTCATTTGAAATGGATATTTTATCACTAGTGGTGGAAACTTCTTGCTCCACTTTTTCTCTCCTTCAATGTAAGGCTCCTTATTTTTGTGTTATTTTCCTTAGTAGGTGTTATGAGTATCTATTTTTGAGATATATTGTATCTTAATTTTCACTACTTTTAAGGCATGTTGATAGTATATTTTGTTATGGAGCTATTCGGTGGATCCCAATGTCATATTATCATTGTTTGAGTAGTAATGTGGCCACTCATATAGATTTTGTAGTGTCACAATACCCATTCAAAAATATGGGAGGGTGTGGTGTTGATTCTACTTCTTCGGGTCTCATGTCTTTACCTTGGTTCTTATAATAGGTTCATGGCACACCTTTATCTAGTAGTAGATTGAACTAAGTTTGGTGATTTCTTGTACTTTTGACATCACCTCTAACAGTGTCCTTCAGTTTATTTTTAGTGTGTTATCCTTCTAAAGGGTAGTTATTCTGTTGAATTATAGTGTCACAAACTCCATTGAAAGTCTCTTAGTATGGATATATTCTATTTTATCATAGTGTCAGTCATTTTTATTTTTATGATCAAGAAGTGTATCCAGGACCACAAAGTAAACCAAAATTCTTCTTCAGCAAAGTAGATTTTTGCTAATCTTTTTAGGATTCCTTAAGGTGGTTTTTTCTCTCCACTTTTTTTTACTAGTTTTTGGTTACCTTGTTATGATTTGTTTATTCTATGGTAACTACATTTTCCCATTTATTAAATACATGGGTACCTCATCAAGCCTTGTTGTCGGGACCTACCTTATTTTCCATCCACCTAAGATATGATTACGTGGGATGTTAGTGTAGGTTATTATTTATACTTTTATTTTTTATGAGGATAATTGTTGCACTTGTGTTAGCTCTACACTTGTTGTGTTAAATTTCATAGGTGTACCATTTGTGTTGTGTTATCTTACCAATTATGTTGAGTTGGCTCACAAGTTTTGTGGAGACATATCTACTACCAATATCAGTTAATGAGAGTTATTCACCACTAATCTAGGTGGTAGTTGCACTTTCCTCCTATATATGTATATATGAAATTATTTATCTAATAGATGAAACAAAGTCTTGACATTGAATGAAGTATTGAAATGGAGTCATTTCTTATTGTATTGTAATTATCTTATTTTAATTAATAACTTGCATTTTTGTGTGTGTATGCTTAGTCTTTCTTTTATGCAATTCATGTCTCACATTTCTCACTGGTGCACTCTTTGATTTAGCATATCTCTAGCATTCCTGATATATACCTCACCTTCACACATATGGTCTTCCCATATCTCTATCAATCTCCATTTCACCCATTATTGCCACACACTTTCTCTACACTTTTTCATATTGCATGTCTCGGGTTAAATCACATATCTAGGTGGCCTCTTGATTAGCTTGTTAACATGCTTTCTCAGTCAATAGTCTATACTACATATTTTTAAACTTGATCTTTCAACACCTTGGAAACTTTAAGAAGGAATTTTATCCTATAAATCCAACCACTATTACACAATCAAAACCTTTTTGTAAGGATGTTTGATTATTATCTATTAACACTATCCAATGTACTCTATGCATACTTCCGTTAAAGCACTAGTAGTTATAAACCCCTAAAAAAACTTTAATATCCTTTCAAAATCATATAGTAAAATAAAAAGTAAATTTAAAAGTCAAAATAAATATCAAAAATATATATTGGTGGTATTTTTAGTATCTCTGTCTGGGTTATGGATGTATGGCTTGTAGTAGACAAATGTTGTGACCAAAATCAAATGCATATTCGTTGGGGCTATAGATGTATGACTGGGAGTGAAAAAAATTCATGGATTACATTAACATTTCACATACCATAAAGTACCAATAAACTTATCACAATCATCCCACACATTTTTCAGTCAAACTTTAGTTATTATTCCATAAAGTCCCCACTTCAAGACACAATTAACTTTCACGTACACGCATTAGATAAAAATAAGAAACAACATCAGTATGTTGTCAAGTGATGTTTATGTATTTTTTAAACTCTTGTTTTAGTCTATCTTTTGACTCATAATATGTGTCTTAGATCTATGCTCACCAACCATATTTTTTTCAAGACCAAGTTCACTACATAGCCACTTCACTTTCTTCATTGAAACTATGTCACTTATACCCTTACATAATACCATTGAAGAAAATAAAAACATGATTCAATAACCATATATCTAAAAAAATTATTTATCACTAAATTTAACTCATAACTTCATCATATTTACGAAACATAACACAAAATCACCCTTAAACAAATCAGTACACCAGTCATCCATGATCACTTATAAGAAATTATTCAACATGAAAATGAATAAACTATTTAGCATTCACCTAGGTCATTCCATACTTTTGAAGTAACTTAAGGAGTAGATAGATCAAGTGAGAAAACATCTTCTTAGATACAAAGGGAATAAATATTTTCAAATAGTTAATTCTTTTATAGAAGAAGATGTAATTCTAACATCCTAGGATTATATCACAATAAAATTTTCAAATTGGTAAATTCGTGAAAAGGGAAACATAGTACAACTAGTATGAATTACACAAAATCAAGTATACCTTCAATAATATCACATTATCAAAGTTTGACTTAAACAACAACATATGTATGATTAAAAATAACTTTAAAACTTTCGCTACTCTAGGTTTACTAATCATATATCCTACTTCTCCTATTCCTTTTTGGAAGCACAATGGACTAAGAGAGGGAGTGAATCAGTCCTTAAAAAAATTAATTCATTTATCTAATTAACCATCCTTTTAATAGTCATAAACCATTGTGTGCTTATTAAGATATACAAAATCAATCACAAGAGTATGAAACAAAATACACAACACAAGAACACCATATGTAAGTGGGAAACCCTCATGGGGAAGAAAACCCATTGAAACTTTGTTGATATTACACACAACAAATAAATTTAGTGAATCACCAACTTCATAAGGAGCACCAACACCTAGTTTAGTAGAGCACCAACCCCTAATTTAGTGAAGCACCAACCCCTAATTTAGTGAAGAACCAACTCCACAAGGAGGCTAAAACCCCTAATATGACTAAGTGTGAAATCATCTACCTAATGATGATGATCTTTGAATTTTTTTCTTCCACAACTAATGGATATCTCTAATTCAGCTCATACACACACTTGAAACCCTCATTCCTCTATCTCACTCTTTCTTATTCTTTCACACTATCTTAGATATAAACCTTTGAACACATTACATAAATGATTAATCAACCTATAAAACACATCATCATATTTGAGTTCATGCATTAGTATCTCCTTCACATCCTTAGGCAAGTCGAACTTTTCCTCTCACAAGACTAGTTCAAATTTGAACTCTAAACTCACTTTTATATGCATTTCACTTCACCAAAAAAATTTATTTTTGTACTACACCTTTATTTACACCAATGAATCATAATAAAATCCCAATAAACTTATTAAAATTGTCACATATGACCCGTATAGGTCAAACATTCCCAAAACCATCCAACTTGCACAAAAAGGCTCAAAACCCCATCACTAGGATGATTACAATCAACTAACAACATAAACATAATTATTTAATCTCTAAAATTCGTCACACATGTGTAATATATAATAAAAACATCATCCATATACTCAAATTTTCTTGAAAAATCAAATAATTCATAACACTAGCAAAAGGTTTATATCCTTGATAAACATCCTGTCTCAACACCTTATCTTTACCTTTGGGCATCTATACCAACCTAAATTAACTCAACTATGGAATGTAAAAATATATAGAATTATTAGGACATGTATAAAAATCCATGCATGTTAGAAATCATGAAACATCCATATTCTCAAACCACAACAACATTACTTTTCACCAAAAATGCTTCTGGAAAGTATTTTTGTAAACTCATCTAGTTTTCACCCTTGTTGAAACTTCCAAGATGTCCAAAGGAATTTAATAGGAAAAATTTCATCCCTATTCACTCTCTAGTTGATAAAAAACCATTAAAAATCCATTTCGTAAATCAACCAACTCAATCTTTCGGCTTGAACAAACATGTCTTGAAATATAACATTACTTTCTTCCTCACAAACTGACCTCAAAGAGCCATAAAATCAACACAAAAAGAAACAAACATTATACCATGGTAAATCCCTTGAAATTATATTTCCATAAAATATTGGAACTCATTCCAACTCCAAGTATAAGGCCTTCATCCAAGACCATCTCTCGTAAAAGTCGAACATGGGCTCAACATACTCCATCATGTTAAAAATCACTTCCAAACATGATCAAAGCATATGTCACATTTAGACATTATTTATAAGAACTCATCATCCTTCAATGTTCAAGAACAATACATAGTCAACACTTTACCTCATGTATCTACTTGGAACCTCTGCTAGACCAACCATCTTGTAAAATTAACCCTAAAGAAAACTCATAAATTATTCCTACTATATTAAAAACAAAAGTTTGATATATCATTGGAAATATCTACGAACAAAGATTACAAAAACTTTAATGGAGTCTTAATTCCACATGTAGCTCCTATAAATTCACTTTTAGTGCAAACTTCTCCAAACTACTACAAAACCAATCTTCATAAATAGGGCACACTTTTCCCTTTTTCACCTCATTCATGACCTGAAACCTTCTGAAATATATTATATATATATATATATATATATATTAAAACATTAGGGAAAAAATAATGTCAATTTAATCTTTACCTTCTTTGGAGAAATTTTTTAAAAACTGGACTTCTTCATAAACAAGCATTTTCAGGTGGGGCCCACATACATTCACATGCTCTAATACACCTTTATGGAAATCTAGAAGAGTCCTCTACAACATCCAATCATCACTTTTTCAAAACCAATCAATACAAGCTGGCTATACCTCTTTTCTCCAAGTCACTCTTAGCTAGGGTTTAGCTAGGGTTTCAAACCACTTTATCTTGTTAACAATCATTCATAAAAATGTGATGATCAAACCACCTCATTATTTTTGTGAAACCTTAATAACTAAACTAAGAAGATATTCCAAATAGATTAGGTCACCATGAAAAGAAAATAATTCACAAGCATCGGAAGGTCCACTTTTTCTTCAAAACCAAATCGTAATACCAAAACTTGCATATCTTGCAATTTAAAGAATGACCTAAAAATTATCATGAAGCATCATGAAAACATCCTCTACTTGTAAATACTTACATCATAACTCAAATAGCTCTGAAACTCTCTATCCAATCTCATTTATGTATGCTTACTTGCAGTTTTCTCACTATTTGCTTCCCAAGGACCTCAAACATACATTTTATCATTAAATTTTGACTTAAAACTCACCACACACCTCGGGTAAAGTATCACCATGTTACTACCGTACTCCACCTTTATTTATTTGGTAAAAACCTCATACCTCCTTACCATTCTGCATGTACTAGGGCTATGAATAAGCCTGGAATGACCGACTCAACCATGTATTGACCATGTTGACCTCATGCGAGAATCATAGAAACATCTAACACACCTCATGAACCATGAATTGGTTTTCTAAGCTTACAAAATTGATCTCTCTCTTTCATAGATACAATGGAAACACCTCAAGTCTGTGGGTATACCTATTTTGAGGTGAGTCTCTAGGATTAAAAGGTCGGTTCCTTATTAGTGTATCCTAACATTGATTTTGGGAGTTTGAGAGTAAAAGATGATTGCAAAATAAATAAAACTGAGGTGATACACCAAATTTATGTGAGGTATTTGAATGAGTATATGCACAATTTCTATGGGAAGGATTCTTGATGCATGAGCCAACATTTTCTTTGCATAATATTTAAGGGAAAAAACTTGTTGATCTTGGGAAAATCACAAATGTACTAATAAGTTAACATGCACATTAAAATTAAGCAGAAAATAATGAATTTGTAGTAGGGTAAGATGATTGATCAGGGAACTTGCATTCACAAGATTAATAGAAACATACACTAGACTGTAAATAATTGGAAAGGTAGAAATACTTCACAATACAGAAGGCAAAACTGGCAAAAATTGCTTCAGTACTCCTATATCCAAAAAGTCCTCTAGAAGTTTCTCCCTTTTTTTTGCAAAGGCACACAATATATAGCAAAAATAAAATTCACCTTCTTCCTAAAAATAGCCTAAGGCTTGTACTCACCCATGCATTCTATTTTTATCCTTTATTTAATAATAGATAAAGGAATAAAAATAGAGCATGCAATTACAAATAGGCATTATTAGCCTTAATTACAATACTGATCAAACTAAAGTTGATTATTCTATTTTTAAGAAAGAAGGATGAATAATTTGCTAAAAATAAGATTTCTTGCTAGGCAAGTTTCTCTCCATGAACATGCAACTCTGTCTTCTTTCTATTATTCTGTCTTCTTGAATGCAAAAATTAACTTCTTCTGTATTGCTGTTTGTGAGTAAAATAATTGCAATACTTTGCAAAATATTTACAAAAAAAATATTCATCCCCGATTGGGACCATTGTCTATGTGTACATGCTATGACATTGAAATATATTTCTAAGTGGTCACATGAGTGACTCTAGTACTAACAAACTATCTCTAACCTCCTTGTGGGGACCACCTCCAACTTGCTTGGTTTGGCCACCTTGGTGGACTTAGGAAATATACATGCCATCATACTTTAGTCTCTACCACCTTTTGATTACATTGCATTGTAATATGGGGTTTTTCTTTGTCTCACCCTTGTAATTTTTGTAATTTTGAATAACACATGATGACTATAGGTCTAATTTTGTTGTATTGACCTTGGCATATATTGATCATTATTTGATTATTGATGCACATGTTATAGTATTGTCGGTGTTTGAAAAATCATGCATAACATAATGTTTTTTTATCACTATCTTATCGGCACTGATATGTTTCTAGACCTTAAATAGGTCAATGACAATGATTTTATTTTAATGGGACAAGGTCCCCCTCCACCATGATGACTCACCCCTTTGTTATGTCGGTGGCTTCCTTTTAACTCAGCCCTAATTAGGGTTTTTCTGATGCTGCCACGTTGGTACCTGATATGACCATGGTTGGGTTTGATTAACTTGGAGAGTTAGATGGAGGAAAAGGTGTCGAAACCCTAACATTTAGAATTTTTCACTTGAGCTCTCTATGAGCTAATTAAGTTATGTAAAAATTTTTAGTGGCCATGATCTATATCTCGATCTCGATGTGCTCGCTCTGTAACTCCTTCAGAGGGTGTATTTCGGCCATTATTTTGCTCTAATTTATTTAGGGAAAAAGGTCACCATTGATATTTCTTTGGGATTATGTAACTTCATTTTTTCACTTTTTACTTTGTTTGATATCCTCGAGAACTTTTGACCTTGTGATTTTTGAGATCCTCCCTGTTGGAGAGATAAAAATATGGTTTATTCGTTGGGATTTTTCTACTAGGGCCAATTCATGCTTGTTTCTCTATCCATTTCTCCAATCTATGTGGCATATTTTCTTTCACAAATGGTTATGGCCTTGGAGGGTTTTGAGAATTTGTATGTAAGCCTTTGATTTCTTCAGTAGAGTCACCATTATTTAACTCCAAATCTATTGAATTTTTATATATTGGGATTGATTACTTTATTCACCACTTTGCCAATAAGAAATTGATTTTCCTTGCTCTTTTGTAACAACCCAAAATGGGTATTAATCATTTGATTGAAAAGTATCATATTTTTCAGGGACTTTTAACCTAGGTAATTGTATTTTCTGATTTGTGCATATTCTACCTTTCATTCTAGATCTGTAAATTTTTTTTTCAATTTGGGTATTCTTTTCTCTCGTAGAGGGTTTTGCATTTACTTCATTTTCTTGTATTGGAAATAAAGTAGTTTTCTTCTTCTTCATCTTTCATCCTTTTGATTTTAACCCTTTATGGTTTTCTCGGGCTTTGATTTTTTTTTTTAACTTTGGCTCATTTTTTGATCAAACTAAGCTCTTTTACTTTTTTTAAGTGGGAGGATTGTTTTGTTTTCCGTCATTTTATAGACTTCAAGCTTGGAACTATATTATCCTTTGACCCATGTGAGTTTAGAGTTGAACATGAACACTTGATTTTTAAGGTTTTTTTATTTTGCCTTTTTTTTTAAAATTTTATTTACTGTGAATATTTTCTTTGGGTGATTCTCCTTTATGAAAATCTTATCATCACACCAACTTGGAGCTATCTTCCTTTCAAAATTTGTGTTGTCATCATTATCGACTTAGGGAAAGAATTGGCTATTTAAAGCCTTATCGAATTTTGAGCTCATTTTTTAGTTGATTATAGATCATCATCTTCTTCTATTTGGTTTGAATATTTTACATATTTTCTTGAAACCTTATTCCATCATTATAAAGAGCTCTTTTATTTTAAATTTTGTACTTCTGAGTTTTTTTCATTTATGACTTGGTATTTTTTTTTGATTCTTAATTCAAACTCTAAACTATTATGTTAATAATTTGAGTTTTGCTTCATCCTAAGACTTGAATACTTTGATGCTTCAAGAAAATTATGAAGTCTCACCTTTTGGGTTGGTATTTTCGTATCTATAGTGGCATTTTCTAAGTTGAAAAGTCTCAATCATGTTCTTTCAAAGAAACAGAGGTTTTTGCAAAGTATTATAGCTTGGATTCTTGTGTGAAGTAGTCTTTCTCACCTTGACTTCCTAAAAATGATGTACATTTTATTCTGAAAATAGTACCACATGATGGTTGTCATTTTGTAAAATTATGTGCTTGATATTGATTTCTCCATTTTCTGCAACTCTGTACTGGACATCATTCTTATTTCTATTGTGAATAACTTTGAAACATTTGATTCTGAGAAATGAAAACTATAGAAGTTAATCATTTATTTTGTTTGAGAACCTGGAAGGGACACATTATTTTTGGAATTTTTATTTCACAAATTCTGTATGCTGAACTTTGAAGTTTTGTTGGAATGTTGTAGTTTCTTTTCCTTTTCTTCTTAAATATTGTATTTGAGCTTCATTATAACTTTACATGCATGCTGGAAAATTTGAAATGTTGATTTTTCATGGTGAAGCCCTATCAAAATTTTCCTAGAATTCTCTTTTCATTTTGTTTCAGCTACAATTTTATCTCGTTTTCAGTTGACTTCAACCTCTTTAAATTTTGTTTCTTTTGCTTCACTTTTGTTACACTTTTCAATGCATGAATTTCTGAAGTTGGAAGTATAAAGAGTTAAATTAAACCCTGAGCTCAGTATTGATGATCATTTGCTTCTCCCTTTTTAGGTACCATGATGTAGTTGTAGTGGATAGCTGAAAAAGTTTCAGAAAGAGAAGAACACTCCCTCAAGGAAATGATGGGTTTCTTTTACCTCTTTACATTTTCAGCTTCATAAATATATGCATTGTTTTTCCTTTAGTTATTTCTCATGGCTTGTGTGAGAAAAATATGTACTATTATTCCTCATGAATAAATGAAAATATTTTCATGTTATGAGATGTATGTCCTTCCTTTCTATACTTTCTTTCATTTGTATGGATAATGAATGAACTTATACAACTCAAAACACTTAAATAATTCACTTAATCATAGAAATAAATAAACAATCAAGTGTACCTTATTGTTCATCATTAAAAATGCAAGTGCTTGTAAAACTATAAATTGTCCTTCAAAACTGCCACCTATCTGTAGCTTCAAAACATCATGTCTGATACATGCTTGCCCTTCCTACCTTCCTCAGGGCCCTGCAATGGTTGTTTATACTTTTGCATAGTTTTGATGAGGGTTTCAAATGGAATGGTTGCATCTATGAGGCATGGCATTCTTAAACTGTACTCAAGTTTTAGTTTTGATTCCAAATGACTTCCAAGTCTGTCCAAAACCAAACAATTAAAAACTGTATCTAAATCAAAGGTGGTTGTCCCAAACATAACCAAACTCATAACTGACCAATCTGAGAAACTTTAAAAGTTTTGAGTTGACCTTTTTGCACAAGTGCAAAAATTGTCAACATTTTTGGTGATCCTATGGGGAAAGCTTCCTGCTAGCTTATAGACCAGTGCCTTGCTCTTTTCCATTGGGCATGGAGTCCAAAGCATGTAACCAAAATCTACCTTTCCTTTTGAAAGGTCCAACCCTTCCAAAATGGAACTAAAGTTGGGAAAGGATCTAGTAAACTAGATCATGTGCATGAATGCACTTATTGAATTGAAAAACATTGCAATGTACAAGAACTGCACTTATTGAAAGGAAATCCTAATCTACCCTACTCTAACTCTAAAAAATGAGGCTAAACAAAACCTGAAACATGCAAGTGAAAAATAGCTCCCTTTTCTCCAAACCGAGGCCATGAATTCATCTCTAGAAACCAACAAAGTGACATAGCTAGGAATGAGACATGTACCTTTATTTCACTCATTAGATCAGTCCATGAAGTGGGAAGCACCTCTATCTGATCTGTAATCTATTTCTGGCATGATTTGAGGCTTTATATTGAGAATAGATAACTCACTTTTGTGCTCCAAGGCAAGCATGAAATCTGAAATACCGTAGTTGGGTGAGAATTAGCCAAATATCAAATAGGACAAGGCCTCTTCACAACAAAATTGTTGATAGTTTTGATTTGATCTGAATCATGAATATCATTTTCAACAATGAGCTCTTTTTAAAGCTATCCTAGAGGTTGTTTTGTGTCTTCCAACTATTGTAACTCATCTTGAAACTGTTTTGAGATCTGCTTCTATTCTGTAAGTTGTTGTTCAATGACTATTGTAAGTGACCTTTCAACACTTCTATCAAATGATTCTGCATTTCTCAGATCCTCCATGTAGTCTAAAAACTCAAGTTCATCTCTTCTTCTTCATAGGCATTGTCCAGATACATGGTACAATAAAAAAACTAAAGATCATCTTCTTCATTTTCATAAGTACTTATATGAAGTTGTTGTTTGAATCAGCCTTTTGGACATTCTAAAACTGATTTGAACATACTTCAGCTCCTTCAAACTATTGTACCACAACTGATCTTTCATCTTGATCATTCTAGTTTGACAATAATCTGTAAGATCAAAATTTCTGTTTTTTTGCACAAGATCTGATTTGAGCAAGCATGTTGTTCTGAGACATTCTTCTCCCAAAATGGTTCTTCCAGAGGGAAAATAAAGATCTGTAATTAATAGCATCTCTTCCTCTTTTTCAAGTACAAGAGGACCTTATCCACTAGAGGTTCTTTGAATGCTGAAACTACAAAATCAGTTAGTTCTATAGGTTGTTCTTCACCTATGCAGTTTTCCAAATCTGACAAGAAATCATCAACCTCAAGTTGTAAACTTGAAACACAATTTCCTTTAATTTCAACCTCCTTTTATTCAAAATTGATCTATCCTCTTCTGATATGGCTGTAAGTTACGTGAGTATGGTGCCTTCATGCACACTACACTCAGAATATGCAAGATTGTTGATCATCTTCCAACTTCTCTTGATCTACTGGAAAAATAGATTGTACCTTTTGCATGGTTTCTTTTTCCAATTTTGGAATAAAATCAAACTGAAACTTTGATGTCCATCCATGCAAGTTCTGCAAAAATTCCAGCCTATTTTTTTTCGATAGCTGCCCCTCCTGCTTGATCTTTTGATTCTCTATTTCCTTAAACTGGAAGTATGGGTAAAGAAGGAGTGGGCTTAGTTTCAGATTCAACTGGAAAATTTTGGACAAGAGGTTGGGGAATAAGATTTGTATTTGGAACAACATCTGAATGCCAACTTGGACACTTAATTTTGACTTTCAGTATGTGATTGTGGGGTAGAAAAAGTAGGAATTGCAACAACTTGATAGTTAGGAAATGGAGGAATAAGTTGCATTGGCTGACAAGGAGAATTTATAGGCATTGAATTTTGATAGGGAGGTAAGAAGGAACATCCCATTGATAGGGTTCCCTATCCTGACACCTATCATTCTTCATTGTTTTTGATTTCTCAATTTGTTCCTTGATAGCTAAATATTGTTGCTTCAAACTATTAAACTCAATTCTAAGATTTCTTCACCTTTCATACTTAGCATAACCCTCTGCATAACTTTGACCTTAAACAACATAACCATATTGGTAATCATTTTGATATACAGGGTTTGGGTTATAAGGGTATTCATTTTGATAAGGGTTATAAAACTGATCTGAAGGAGAAGGTGGATAAAAGGACTATTGATTTGGCTGATAATATTGTTGAAAGTGAGGATTCATGGTTACAAGACCTCATAAAATACTGAACTTATGAAAATAGGTCTGTTGTTCACAAAACAACTGATAACAACAAAATAACATATCTGAATTTCTTGAAAAATACCTGAAGACTGCATAGCTAAAAATTTTAATACTTGTTGAAAAGTGTTATACTGATCTGGAATCAGATTTATGGAGTCCAGATGAGTTCTACTTCGGATCTTGAATCTTCAGAATGCATCAATAGTAGTTCTTTCCAAAACTACTATGCATGGTGTCTGATCTGCTTGAATGATGAAACACCTCTGAAAGTGAAACTTTTAGTTGTGTGTGTCCCACCGGTGTGCCAAAAAACTGTTATCTCTCGAAAGTGCACCTGTAGAGAGATGGTTGTAGGTTTTCTAAGCTTGAAAAATTGATCTCTCTCTTTCGTAGATACAATGGAAACACCTCAGGTCTGTGGGTATACCTATTTTGAGGTGAGTCTCTGGGATTAAAAGGCCGGTTCCTTATTGGTGTATCCTAAACTGATTTTTGGGAGTTTAAGGGTAAAAGATGACTGTAAAATAATTAAAACTAAGGTGATACACCAAATTTATATGAGGGATTTGACTGAGTATATGCACAATTGATATGGGAAGGATTCTTGATGCACAAACCAACAGTTTTTTAAAATATTTAAGGGAAAACACTTGGTGATGTATTGAGGGAAAATCACAACATTATTAATAAGTTAACATGCACATTAAAATTCATGAAAATACTAAATTTACAGTAGAGGTAAGATGATTGATCAAGGAATTTGCATTCACAAGACTAATAGAAACATACACAAGACTACAAATAATTGGAAAGGTAGAAAATACTTCACACTCAGAAGGAAAAACTGGCAAAAATTGCTTCAATACTCCTATATCCAAAAGTCCTCCAAAAGTTTCCCCTTTGCTTTGCTTTGCAAAGGCACACAATATATAGCAAAAATAAAATTCACCCTCTTCCTAAAAATAGCCTAAGGCTTGTACTTGCCCATGCATTCTATTTTTATCCTTTATTTAATAATAGATAAAGGAATAAAATAGAGCATGCAATTACAAATAGGCATTATTAGCCTTAATTACAATATAGTCAAACTAAAGTTGACTATTCTATTTTTAAGAAAAGAAGGGTGAATAATTTTCTAAAAATAAGATTGCTTGCTAGGCAAGTCTCTCTCCATGAACATGCAACTTTGTCTTCTTCTCTATTATGTCTTCTTGTGAAGGCATGCAAAATAACTCTCTGTTTGTGAAAAAATTAATTGCAATTGTTGCATATATTTGCAAAATAATTCATCCATCTATCTTGATGTGGGACCACCTTTTTTCCATGTGTACATGATATGACATTAACATCTCTTTTTAAGTGGTAACATGAGTGACTCCCTGTAACTACACTCCAACCTCCTTGTGGGGACCACCTCAACTTGATTTGGTTTGGCCACCTTAGTGGACTTAGAAAATATACATGACATCATACTTTAGTCTCTTGCCCTTTTGATTACATGCATCGTAATTTTTACCACTTTGTTGTCTTTTGGGTTTGAATAACACATGATGACTATAGGTCTAATTTTGTTATATTGACCTTAGCATATATTGATCATTATTTGATTCATTGATGCACACATATATATAGTATTGTCGATGTTTAAAAAATCATGCATAACATAATGTTTTTTTATCACTATCTTATCTCACTTGATATGTTTCTAGACCTTAAATAGGTCAATGACAATTATTTTCTTTTGATGGCCAAGGTCCCCTCTACCATGATGACTCAGCCCTAATTAGGGTTTTTCGATGTTGATTCATGTTGGTATGTTGATTTGACCTCGGTTGGGTTTTGATTAATTTCACTTTGGAGAGTTAGATGGAGGAAAAGGGGTTGAAACCCTAACATTTAGAATTTTTCACTTGAGCTCTCTCTGAGCTAACTGAGCTATATCGAAAAAAGTTTAGCAGCCATGATTATATCTTGAGATCTCTCCTCTTGAGCTCCTTTCGAAGTTGTATTTTGGCCATTTTTTTCTCTAATTTATTTAGGGAAGCCTTTCACCATTGATATTTGGAAATTTTGGGCTTCTTAACGAGCTTTTCTAATTTGTTGCCTTTGCTTGATATCCTTGAGAGAGCTTTCTCGATTTTGAGATCCTCCTGTTGAGAGATAAAAATATATTACTTTAAGCATTTTTTTCTTCTACTAGGCCCTCGAGATTGTATCTTTTTCGATTACTTTAGTTATCTTTTCTCTTTCTAGCTATTTTTATTTGATTTCAGCCGTGGATTTTTGAGCATTGAGCATTTGTTCTTTAAGTTTAATTTCTTTAAGAGCCATTCGCCATTTTTTAACACCAAATCTATTAAAGTTTTAGATGTTTGGATTCCTTTGAGTTTTCGATTTTTGACTTTTTCACTTTGGGTAAAACTGATTTTCCTTGCTCTTTTACTTGGTTAACCCAAAATGGGTATTAATCATTTGATTGAAAAGTATCATTTTTTTTGTAGGAACTTTTAACCTAGGTAATTGTATTTTCTGATTTGTGCATATTTTTTCCTTTCATTCTAGATCTGAATTTTTTCAATTTGGGTTTCTTTCTGCAAAAAGTAGAGGGCTTTGCATTTACTTCATTTTCCTTTTCTAAGTAAAGTAGTTTTCTTCTCCATCTTTCATCCTTTTTGATTCTTTTCTTTGAGAAAATGTAGCTCTTTTAATGAGTTTTTAAGTGGGAGGATTTGTTGTTGTTTTTTTCGTCATTTTATAGACTTCAAGCTTGGAATATATTACTTTGACCCAACTTGAGTTTGTGAACATGAACACTTTTTTTGTAGGTTTTTTTCTTTCTTTTTTTTCTATTGAATTTTTTTCTCCCATTTCTTTGAATATTTTTTTGGGATTTCCTTTATCAAAAATTCAAACATGTAAACATCTTGAGCTATCTTCCTCAAAGAATTTGTCATCATTTCACTTCTTCAATTATGGGTATTTAATTTTCTCAAATTTGAATTTTTGCTTCAATCACTAATGTTTTTTGATTACAAATCTGAATTTCTTCTTTAGTTCTATAGATCTATTTTAAAATTTTATGCATATTTAGATCCAAAATTATTCATTTTTATTTAAATTTTTTATTTGAAATTTTTTTTACCTTGTTTTGAATATTGAAAAATTTAAATTTTGATTTTTGATAGAAAGGTAACTATTATGTCATGCTTATTTATTTATTTTTGTTGTTTCATCCTAAGACTTGAATACTTTGATGCTTTTTAAAAACTGAAGTCTCATCTTGATTTTGGTTGATCTTTTTGTAACTTGTAGTGGCATTTTCTGAGTTGAAAAGTCTCAATCATGTTCTTTCAAAGCAACAGAGGTTTTTGTAAAGTATTATAGCTTTGATTCTTGTGTGAAGTAGTATTTCTCACCTTGACTTCCTGAAAATGATGTACATTTTATTCTGAAAATAGTACCACATGATGGTTGTCATTTTGTAAAATTATGTGCTTGATATTTATTTCTCCATTTTCTATAACCCTATGTTGGAAATCATTCTTATTTTGTTATTATGAATAACTTTGAAACATTTGATTCTGAGAAATGAAAACTGTAGAAGTTAATCATTTATTTTGTTTGAGAACCTGGAAGGGACACATTATTTCTAGAATTTCTATTTCACAAATTCTTGTATGTTGAACTTTGAAGTTTTGTTGAATGTTGTAGTTTCTTTTCCTTTTCTGCTTAAATATTGTATTTGAGCTTCATTACAACTTTACATGCATGCTAGAAAATTCGTAAATGTCCATTTTACATGGTGAAGCCCTGTCAAAATTTTTCCCAGAATTCTCTTTTCATTCTATTTCAGCTATAATTTTATCTCATTTTAGTGACTTCAGCCTTTAAATTCTGATTCTTCTACTTCACCTTTGTTACACTTTTCAATGCATGAATTTATGAAGTTGGAAGTATAAAGAGTTAAATTAAACCCTGAGCTCAATATTGATGATCATTTTCTTCTCCCTTTTAGGTACCATGATGTAGTTGTAGTGGACAACTAGAACAATAGTTTAAAAAGAGAAGAACACTCCCTCGAGGCAATGACGGGTTTCTTTTACCTCTTTACATTTTCAGCTTCATAAATATATGCATTGTTTTTCCTTTTAGTTATTTCTCACGGCTTGTGTGAGAAAAATATGTACTATTATTCCTCATGAATAAATGAAAATATTTTCATGTTATGAGATGTATGTCCTTCCTTTCTGTACTTTCTTTCATTTGTATGGATAATGAATGAACTTATACAACTCAAAACACTTAAATAATTCACTTAATCATAGAAATAAATAAACAATCAAGTGTACCTTATTTCGTTGACTCATTGAAAATGCAAACTGCTTGTAAGAGTGTAAATTGTCCTTCAAAATTGCCACCTATCTGCAGCTTTGAACATCATGTTTGATACATGTTGCCCTTCCTACCTTCCTCAGGGCCCTACTGTAATGGTTGTTTACAACTGTTACATAGTTTTGACGAGGGTTTCAAATGGAATGGATGCATCTATGAGGCATGGCATTCTTAAACTATACTCAAGTTGTAGTTTTGATTCCCCATTTTTTTGATGCCTCTCTCCCCTTTAGACATCAATGAAAAAGGATACAATGATTACTACATGGAAAATGACAACACTCAATGGAAAAAATGCACAAACTTTGACTTACTTGACTCCAATAACTCCCTGGGACTGAAATCTCACTTCCTTATCTTCTACAATAGGAAAACTTGATCCAAGGACCTATAATGATCCATAAAGTATCTCCCCTTGAAATTTAATATCCATATTATCCTTCATTCAAGCTAATCATAAATTCTTAGGACTGTATCATACTGATAAATCACTATATTTTCCTCCAACCCTAGCATGTTCACTTTAGGATCATTGTCCTTAAAATCCAATTTGATTCAATTTTTGGCAAAATTCTTCAATCCCTAGAGGCCCATACATTCATGAACCTTCTTCTCATCACTCCCCCTAGACCTATATCATCCTACATTAGTAAGAAATGTAATTTTTTTAAATTTTTACCTTGAATGAATGCCTTGTAGATTCCTAAGACACTAATCATTGTCCTAAAATTTTCTTCTTAGTATTTGCAACATTATTTGAACTTATTACACTTGTTTGAATCAAATTTTGACTTACCTTTGGAATCTACTATCCCAACATTATCAGTTTTTTTCCAAATCGAGGCCATCTTGCCATCTATCATACCGATTTGAACTCGAGAGAACTCACCCCACCTTAAAGACCTCTATCATGCATGTACATTGTATTTTTCTTGATTTACAGTCATATAAAGCTTATATCAACTAAGAGCTTACTTTCAAGGTCTTGATCAAACTATAACTTGACTCCACAAATTTACACTTACATTTTTAGTGCCTTTATCTTTTCATGCTTATGACAAAAAAACACCTCATCTATGGAAGTGAAAATAGACATGTATCTTAACTCTTCTTCCTTTCACATTACTATTTCATAGTTATTTTTACCTTGCAACTCTTCTAATAACTCTTATTGAGAATTAGAATTCATCTAGAGGATCAAGACTAGTTACCCCTATCTTTAGGTGCCCTTCACAAACCTTACCATGTTCTTATCTTTGTAGAAAAATATTTTTACTTTCAAAACACTATAACACCTTTATTCTTACTTAGAGAATCCTTAAAAGACAAGTTAAATCCCTCCATGCCAATACATATATAACTATAGTGGAATTCACCTATCTACATGATAAAACCTTATAGATATTCTTACCATCATATTGTGTTTTTTCATAGAGTCCACTTAGATCTCTTTACATTACCAGTATCAAATGTTCTTGTAACACTATAGGACATATAACATCTTTTAGATCACATGAATACCTAAAACAATATGAAAATACACTTTTACTCATTTTACATCAAGCTTCAAACCAATTTCATACCCTGGAGACTCCTCAAAGGTCCTCAATTCTCCTTACTAGGCTTGAAATATCTCAAAAATGTCCAAAACCTATAGATTTCTATTATTGTGTCAAATTTCTAGAGTTCTTTCAACATAACAATGCATGCTTTTGGACCTCATTCATCTCAAAAAAGAAGACCTCAAATAGCATCCTTTTACAGTCTCATACTTACTTAAGATCTTACACCAATCACCCTAATCCCATGTATGAAACACACTATAGACACAAGATCACCATGTATAGGTTAGTCTCAAATTGAATATTGTACCCAGACCTCATATCATGTCTTGGATTTTAAAGATATTCCTTTGCATTATAGTTTCAATCCTTGAATTAACTTGCTTATCCTTGACAATTTACATACACAATCAACATACAATTTCCTGATGATCCTAATTCTAGGTTTTCATGAAACAAACCCTTAACATTCTTCTTATCAATCCACATTTATTTGAAAAAACTATTTTTGACAATTCTAACCTTCGTGCTTTGACCAACTTCAAGTAACTTCTTATGGATTGAAAATATATTTTTACTCATTTACATTACTTACATATTTTTTCCCATATACCTTCAATAAGGGACACAAACCTCTAAGAATTTTTTTGCATTAATGTAATCATCTTGAGAAATGGAACACATTACCCTCAATCACGATACTTCATTTGACTTGTACATATTTTTTATTTCTTTGTAGCTTGACTCCATTGGTGGCTAATACATCACACAACATGTTCACATGAATTTAAGACACAAGATTAAATGCTTACACAACCACATATCTTTAGATGAGATAGGCTGCATACATTATCGACCTCATCACCCATCAAGAATTAATTGCACTTCCTAAGAAAACATTTTTAAAGATAATATACATGTCACCTTTACACTTTCAATTCTTGTTATTGATAAACCATTCTTGGTAGTAAGTAACCATACTATGTCATCCATGATGCGTGCCCTCAAGAGCTGTTATCCATTTTACCCCAGTGTCAAAATGGAAAATAGGAGAGGATTGGGCTCGAGGATTGGATAGGACCTTCATGAGAGGATCCAAGGTTTACGAGATGAAATTCATGTTTGGGAGCATTGCAGTGTTTTAGGGAAGGTGTGGAATCATTTAAAATATTTTTTCCTCTTCTCGGTATTAAAAAGGACTCATAATTTACTCAAGAATAAAATGGGCTCTAAAAGTCCCACATCCGACATAAATGAGAAAAAAATGAAAAAATGGACAACAAGCTCGAAATTCATCCCACTCGACTACCACGGTTAGCTCACCGATGTGGAAGAATTCAAAATAACTTAGACAACCCAAAAAAAAAGAAAAATTTGTGAAATTTTCCCAAAGGGGTACCGAGATGAAAAAGAAATCACCAAGCATCTCAAGCTCACGGTGGTTAGGGTTCTAACAAGCTTGGGTGAGCTCATTTTGCATTTGTGGGTCAAGACAAATTAGTTTTTTCTCAAGTTTGAGCTCGATGAGGTTTCTTCGGCAGGTTTAGCACAAGTGTGGAGCTAGCAATGATTTGATCTCATGGGAAGATTGAGTCAGAGGAAGAATGAATGAGGCTCGACATTGAGAGGCCGATGCGAAAGGAACGATTTTAGGGGACGGCTCACCGAGAACTTCGGTGAGCTAGGGAGATAACATGGTGAATGCATATAACAATGGCATTGGCCTGGGAGATAAATGGAAGTGGCAAGGTGTTAGGAAGGATGTGGTCGGGTGAGAGAGATGAATTATCGGGAGTGATGAAGATGCCAAGTAACTCAAGATGCGGTGGTAACAAGACATATTTGGTCGAGGTTGATGGGTGCATGATGTCGAGTGAGCTAGTTCAAAGGGTGTACAAAGAAGAATTCAATGAGGTCCATGTCATCAATTCATTTAGCACATCATGTGAGGGAGGAAGATATCCAGTGTAAGGGCCAAGCTCAATGAGGAAGAGGATTGGTGAAGTGAAGCTTAATGGGTCGGTGAGTAAGTTGCCGAGGTAGTAGAGTTCACAGGATGAATGGTGTGGAGGCACTTTTTAGTCCAAATAATTCAAACTTCGGAGGTGCGAGGCCTTAGGACTTGATGGGGTGAATGGGTGTAGTGGGAGGAAATCCTCAAAATTTTGAATGTCCGATCTACGATTAGCTTGGAGCGGTGACATGTAAATTTCTGTGGTCGACGCGTCGGGTTCAATGTTGGGCTTGATGACTTCAAGGAATCGGTATTATTTGCATCAAATTTTGAGGGATGTAAAACCCAATATATGAGACCTCTAAAATTCTGAAGTGGTTATATGGTTAGTTGCATCGAGTTTAGGGTTGGGTTTCAAACCTTAAAGATGCGGGGGGCTGTTGGCAAGTTATGGAGCATGTAATTCCGAAATCCTAACAAGCTAGAGTCCAAAGTTGTCAAGGATCTTAGGCATTGTGTCAAGGTTGGTAAGGCTCCATTTAGCACTGAATAGAGGTGATTTTGGTGGAAATTTTATGAGGTATGGAGCTTGGTTGGTTAAGGAATGGAAAAATAAGAAAGCTAAGAAAAATGATGATAAATTCCTCCAAACTCATCAAAATTGCATAAATTTATAGTCATTGCAAAGGTAATTTGGAGCTCTATGACACAAAATGATTTTAAAAATGTGAAATTAATGGGTTAGGTGGGAGAAAAATTATGATGAAGTGTCGAGAGCTAGATTCCATACCTTGGTGCATAGATGGAGTAAATGAAAGCATGGAGACCCATTTCTTCTTGCACAAGGAAAAGTACCATGAAGTATGATTTTTTAGGTCTTCCCATCCATGATATAGAAGAAATGATTATTTTTATAATGTTTGAAGAAATTTCATAACTCTCTTCTCTCTCCTCTCTTCAGTTTTTACTTCTATAAATTGTAAGGAGGGGTAATTTTTTAAAGGTTGGACATTGTTGCATCTACCCCTACCTTCTTTCTTAGTTGTGAGCAATTTGTGGAGTTTTTAATCTCCTCTATTAGGCACTGTAATGAAAAAATCATGCCTTTGGCCCCTATTGTAATGAATTGTATCAACTTCTTGGAGCAATAAAATCAGATATGTGGATGTTTTGCAACCCTTGTTTTTGTATTATTACAAATTTTGTTCTTTTCATTACATTTAAAGGTTCTTGTGCACTATCTTATTTTCATTGTAGGGTTTAATGGTGTTGTGTTTTTTGGGAATGTTGTGTGAATTTTATTATAGTATGTAGTGTTAGATCATCCTACCCACATCATTTTCCTTCACTCCATGTAGTGTGATTTGTTCAACACCCCTTTTCTTGGTGCATCACTCCCCCTTAGTGTAGGTTTTATTTTGCATGCAATCTCCCTCTATCCCTATCTCCTTGGAAGTGTTAGGGTAGGATTAGATTAGGTATTTTCTCTATTTTGGATTAGTGTTAGTTCTAGGTTTAGGAATAGGAATCCAACCTTCTCTGGACAGCTATCCCATTTGTAAGGTCACATGCTTTAGGATTCCTCCATGTTTCCCAATCACAAAAATGCCTCAATCAAGTGCTAGGAATTTAGGGGGTGTTGTAATTTATTGATAATAGTTATGGAACACTTGGTGGGATAAGGAAGTCATATCTTCACATCTTTAGAGGAATTTTCAAGAGATTTCAAAATCTCGAGAGGTGGCTTTGCATTTCATATTTCGTAATTCAAGGGTTGTCTTGAAGGGTCCAAGTTCTGAAATGACTTTTAGGTGTTTCACATGTGTAAAATTGGTCTTAAGTACAAAAAGAGTAGATTGGGGGCCAAAGGTTACAAAAAGTGGTTTAAAGTTCCAATTTTGGTATTTCAAACTTTTGAGGTCATTTTACATTTTAGATTTTGAAATTTCAAACTTTGGAGGTTCATTTCGGATTTCAAATTTTTGAGGTCTCTTTAAATTTTGAAGTTTGGACTTTGGAAGTTGTTTTCCACGAGCCAAGTTCTAAATTTTAGATTTCAAAGACTAACAACTTTAAAACAAGGTCTAAGCTTTAAAATCAACACATAGGCCCTTCAAAGTTAAATATTTCCATTTTATCAGGATCATATGTGTGTCTTGGTAAAACTCTAGCCTTTGAAGGCTCATTCTCAACACATCTAGTGACTCTCATGAGTAGAAATTAGTTGTGTAGCAGCCAAAGTCCCTAAATTTTATGAGAAGAATTAAAACTTAGTCAAGGAAAATAGAAGAAAACATCTTTGATTATTTACGATTATCTCCGGTGTAGAGGAAGGAGAGGAAGAAGAGTACAAAGATCCCAATCTCCATCCGATATAACATTATCAATGGATCCACCTAGTAGACCTTTCCTTCAATCAACCAAGGTCCTTAGACCAATAATAATGGCTCAACAACCACTACAAAAACCATTTGTCATCTTCATATGAATAATTCCACTTACCCTCAATGCATGAATCCTATTCCGGTGGTAGCATTGATGAAAATTCCTTGCTTCACTAGGGAGAATCATATAACCCCTATTGACCATATTCAAGACATTGCAAATGTCTGTGCCATACACAAGATCAATGAGATGGATGTTGTAGTTAAATTGTTAGCTTCTTATTTCAAGGGAAAGTCTTTACATTGGTGTAGAAGCTTTAGACCGAGATTGATTTAGAATTGGGTTCAATTGTGCATGGCTCTCTGTAATCAGTTTAGAGAAAGGGAAGATAATTTGTATTTATTGGAACAATTGACCACAATCAAGAGAGCCTCAAATGAATAGATGGCCAACTTTAATTTTTGATTTCAAAATACACGGGATAGGATTCCAATGGTCATGAGACCAACTACCCAAGGTACATTCCTCTACTTCTTGAAGGCTCTAAATTCTGACATAGTTATGATGATATAATCTATAGGAGGGATGACACTGTTGTGAGCCTATAACATAGCCATCAGAGGAGAACTACTTGATCCAAACTGGTAAAATTTCACTAAGGCCACATATGTCTCTATATCAAGAAATGGGAAACCCCACTTTCAGCCAATCACTTGAGTTAAATCTCATTCCAAATCCTAGAAATAAGAGTTACATTGAGGCCTATACTTATTCTAGTACTTCCAAATAACTTCAAGAGGTTATGAAGTAACTTCAAAACTTAGGGAATGAGTTGATGACTATTAATAGGACACAAGATCAAAACTTTAGATAATATCATCCTTAAGCACAATCCAATAGGTCTCCATATCAATCAAATGGACCTCCAGATCAAGCTACAAATCGGATGCTCAACGGGAAAAACCTCAAGTTGTCATGTCATTTCAACCATATAATCCAAATGCATTTTCAACATCCATGCCATTGGTTCCAACTCAAAACAACATTACATAGGATTATGAATGGTATTTCCCTTATGCACAACCCCATAATTAGGAAACATGCTTCAATGGTGCTCTAAATCAAGCATTAATTATATAGATCGTATGTGTGACCCAAGAAACAAAGGAGGAGGAAAATCAGTAGCAAGTGGTTACTCAAGTGATGCCTCTGAGCGAGACCTCGCTTGTGAACTGACAAGATGAAGATTTTTGTGGAATGAATCAGTCTCCTTATCAAGGTGTGACAACCAATATAAGATCAAAAATAGAAATATAGAGGAAGGGAAGTCCTCTAATCCAATTATTTCTCATCCTTCTATCATACCCCAAGGTAGTGGCAATGTAAAAGCAGCCCTAAACCCACCAAATCAACCTAATGAAACTATTCTAATAGCCCATGTACAAACTCATCTGCAGGAAAAGGTTGTGCCAAGTAAAGGGAAGTAGAAGGATAGTCCACCTCCTTTCAACATTATTGATCAAATGAAGAAGATGAATGTCAACATTTCCATGTGGGAATCACTGGCAATTCCAAGGTAGCGAGATTAACTACAAGTAGTAATGACCAATTGGTCTACCTCAAATGAGTCATCCAAAAAAAAAAGAAAATATTATCACTCATGTAGTACAACAAGAAGGATTTCAACAAAGAAACAATTTGAAGCCTCCACCATTTTATGTATCCTTGATTTTTAGGGATAATTTAGTACACAATTTCATGATTGAAATAGGACTAAGAAGTTCGGTAGTCTTTGAAGCCAATAGCAAATCAATTAGGCATAAAATATTAACCAGTCTCTAAAGGAGTGGTGCAATTAGATTTGATAGTAGTAGGAACCGTTGGAGTGATCAAAGGGTTGAATCTCACACTATATTCTTGTCCTAATGTCATAGTCTTACAAGATGTATCATTGATTGAGCTGCCACAACTTTTTTATTTATGCTTATCAAGAGACTACACAACTAAAATTGGTGGGTACATATCTGTTGAATGGTCCCATATGATTTTTAGAACAATGTATGGATCCAAATCCATTATCGGGTTAGATCCAATTGTAAAATTAGACATTGAACCTCATTTTCCGTGTCCAATCAATGCCAATTGCTCATCTTTTGATCAAGAATATTTCCCAAGTACTCTAGAAACAAGTACTAAAGCTGGATGCATTCCAAAATCAACATTAGATGAATGCAAAAACAAAATATGTGGATATGACCCTTACAGAGAGATGGCGAAGTTGGGTTGGGTATTTATTATTAACATGAGGAAAATCAATCTCTCCCTAAAGCATCACTAAACCGGATGAAAAGTATGACAATGAAGTCTAGTAGTTGTTCTTTGACAATTCAAGAAGTAGACAAGGTGTTGGAGGAGGTGCAATGCTTATTTCACCCCAATGGAAAGATTACTACTCAACCTTTCGATTTGATTCGATTGTTCAAACAACATAGCTCAATATGAAGCATTAATCCAGGGGTTTCCTTGGGAGATGAAAACAGTATCAATAACTTCTAAGTTTTGGGGATAATGAGTTAATTGTCAATCAAGTTAATGGATTAAATGCAGAAAAAAATTATCTCCTAAAGAGCTATAAGAACCAGGTATGGGACCTCATCAAATACTTTGAAGCTCTTAATATTGATTCCATATCAAGGAAGAGGAATGAGGTTACGGATAGACTTGTAACAATAGGAGAAGTATTTGATGTTGTTGAGAGTATCAAGAAGGATCAAACTTAGCCTCATATCTAGGTGATAGTGAGGTCAAATTTTGTGGACAACAACACAAGTTGGCAAGTGTTCAAGAATGATCAACAGATCATCAATTTCCTATAGGAATAAGTTGAGTTCTCCTCGAGGAATCAGGATAAATTGAAACAATAGTATGGGGATCAAGTGGTTCAACTGAGAAAAAATAAGCTCCTAAAAGGCTTGGTCACATTAGAGTCAATCTTTAATCCCAATGAATAATTCCAGAAGGAAAAGGAAAATATTCAAGTCAAGGGGGAAGATTCAGTGACCATTTCAATTCGAGAAGGTAAAACAATCCAAATTAACAAAGTAAGTACTGATCAAGAAAAACCTAATTTCATAAAAATTTGTCAAGAGTTTCTAGACGTCTTTTCTTAGAGCTACAAGGACTCAAGTGGGTTTAATCCAAGGTTGGAACAACACACTATTGAACTAGATCTAGAAGCTAAGCCTATTAGATAGAAACAAAGACCATTCAACCCTCATATTTTTCCACCCATGAAAAAGGAACTGAACAAGCACATTGAGGAAAGAATTACTTTTATAATCAAACACTCTTCATGGGTTTCTTATCTAGTGTCGTTAGGAAAAGAAACAAAGAAATCATATTTTGCATTGAATTTCAAAACTCGAATAGGGGTTATATTAAAGATGACTATCCAATTCATTCTATGGAACAAATCTTGTAGGTAATATCTGCATTAGAAATATTCTCTCTCCTAGATGGTTACTCTAGCTATAATCAAATTATGCTAAAAGAAGAAGACCAATTCAAGACAACCTTTAACACAAAATGGGGAACCTACACTTATAGGAAAATGCCATTCAGGTTTTCAAATGCCGAGATACATTCTAGAGGGCTATGGACATGGTATTCAAGGGAATAATAAATAAGATAGTTCTTGTATATCTAGATAACATCACCTGTATTTTCCAAAAATGCATCAAGTCACCTCCATCACCTCAAGCAAGTGTTCCAAAGATACAAGAGATTCAAAGTGTCTTTAAATATAAAGAATTCAATATTCCTAGCTCATTAAGGTAATATCCTTGGCCACATTACATATAAACAAGGTTTGGCTATTAATCTAGAAAGGGTTGAAGCTATTTGTGCACTACCATTGCCAATTCATAAGAAGGATCTCCAAAGCTTCTTGGGGAGGATCAATTTTTGTCCGAAGGTTCTGGACTGATTTTTCCACTCTCGTGAAGACATTGACTATGATCCTAAAGAATAATATGGGATTTAAATGGACAGCATATGGTAAGGAGATTTTTAGGCCATCAAGCATGTAATATCCCAAGCCCGAATCTCATTAATCCATAATTTTACAAGGACTTCATACTCTATGCCTTTGGTGATTCGGACACAATTTCTGCAATCTTTGTGTGGCGTAATAAGGAGGGATCTAAGCAACTAATTGCCTTCTTTGGTCAGATCTTGGAAGAATATGAAGTGAGGTACTCTTTCAGTGTGAAACATGTCCTCATTGTCATTAGAAGTTTGAATAAGTTCAGAACTTAGTTTCGAACAAAAAAATCAGATTCTTTAGTGTCTCATGTCGGGTCAAGGACTACCTCTTGAACAAGGAATTAAACAAGAAAAAGGTAGGTTGGATTAACCAAGTGATGGAGTATGACATAGAAATGAAAGTGAAAAAGCTGGTCCATGCTAAGGGATTATGTGAATAGATAAGTTTAGGTAAATATGTTGAAACAATTCGCAAAGAAGAAGTTGTTCTGGTATTTTAATATGATGAAGAATAGGAAAATGATAGTGTTCCCATTCCATGTTAGACTTGGGATATGATACATTTCCTACAAATAGGTCTATGTCATTCAGAGTTGAGAAAGGAAAAGAGAACATATTTTTGACTCCAAGCCATTCTATATGTCCTTATTGACGACATCTTGTTCAAATGGTACATGGATGGGGTTCTCCTTAGGTGCATCCCAATAATTGAGATTTAGAAAGTGCTACGTGAATTCCATGACAGAGAATTTGGAGCACATTTTTACCCATAGGTAAAATCCCTCAAGATTATGAGGGATGGTTACTATTGGCCTACAATTTTTAGCGATTTCTATACATGGATCAAGAAGTGCAAGAAATGTGCATTCTTCATACGTAAGGAGAAGCTAGCGCACTACCACTCCACCTAATATTATTTGATCAACCATTCATATAGTGGGGATTAGATTTCATCGGTGTCATCAATCCGAGCTCAAGCCTACACCATAAGTGGATCCTAATAGCTACCAATTATTTCACCAAGTGGACTAGAGCAAGAGCACTCAAGGAGGAATGTGAATATAGTATACTAGACTTTTACAAAGGAATAATAACAAGATTTGAAGTACCGGATACTATCATATCAGATAAAGACCTAGCATTCCTTGGTGTAAATATCATTGAATTTTTTGTTAGAAATGTGATATGGTTGAGAACCTCTTCAAACTATTACCCCCAGGGTAATGAACAATTTGAGTCCACTAATAAGAACCTATTGAGAATCATCGGAAGGAATCTTGATGAGAATAAAATGATGTGACACACGAAGCTAAAATCATCCTTATGGGATGATAGAATCACACCTAAAAGATCTACAGGTAACTCTCCTTACAAAATAGTCTATGAAAAAGAGGTAAGGCTGCCTATATCCCTTGAGTTGTCGGGTGGAGATCCTAAAGTAGGTAGAGTTGTCCTAGTTTGAGCCTATGGAAGCTAGGTATGTGGAACTTGTGGAGTTATAATAAATAAGAGAGCATGTAATGTAAACCATGGAGAAGGATCGAAATCTAGGGAAATGACCTTCAAGGAGGGAGACTTTTTTCTGAAGTGGGATGCAAACAGGGCTAAGTCGGGAAATATTTCCAAGTTCTATACTATATGGAGTGCCCCCTACATGGTCACAAGATGTAAAAGTAGCAATAATTTTCAATTATAGAAGTTGGATGGAGAGGAATTACAGATTATAGTTAATGGAATCTACCTCAAGCATTATTATTGAAGGAATAATTCTAACCCTTGTATATATTATTTTAGGATTTCAATTTCTCTAAGATCTTATGCACAAATTTTTTTTTATAATAGCTTTTAGTTTCCCTAAGTGTTGCAAGCACATGTTTTAATGCTCCTAGAGGTGTCATTATACCTCCTATAAAGGAATGTTGTAACAAGAAGCTTAAATTTGCAGGATAAGTTGTAATCTTTAAAAGGTTTCAAATGCAAGAGAAACTAAATATTAGATTTAGGGAGCATTTTCTAAGTTTTATTTCTCTTGTCCCTTCTAATCAGTCATGGTTTGAGCTTCTAGCACCTCCGTCAGATCAAAATTTCATCAGCAGCTCCAACTTTAAGTAATGTTTTGAAACCACTCATGAGGGGAAAATCAGCTTGAACAGATAATTATAGAGGTTTCCCAAATCAGCATGTAGTCCAAAGCTCTGTAATGTTCATTATTGGCCAAGGAATCATCATTGAATCATACCTTGGAATTGGCATAAAATATTGTTTTGGGGATGAGTTTGGGTCTTCAATTTCTCCCAAGAAAATAAATTTTCTGAAATTAAGGGAAAAAGGCAATTTCAAATAAAAAAACATTTACACTCATACAAACTTTGAGTTTTCTTACAAAGATTAGAAAGTGCAAGTGGAAAATCAACTCCGAGTTCGAGTAATTTTTCAAGTAGAGTTCGGGGTTAAATTTCAAAGGTTCGATCAATTTGGGATATCAAAACCAACTCCGTGCCCAATACATACATTTAGGCTACTAGCCAACACATCTAGTAGGTAGATGTCCCCGCGAGTTTGAAAAATTATTATCCATTTTACTCTGGGTAAAAATGGATAACATGAGAGGATTAGTCTCGGGGATTTGATAGGACCTTCATGAGAGGATCTAGGGTTTATAGGTGAAATTCCTATTTCGAGAGCATTGCGCAGTGTTTTAAGGAAGGTGAGGAATCATTTTTTAAAATATCCTCTTCGGGTTTTGAAAGGGACTCAGAATTTACTTAAGAATAAAATGGGCTCCGAGAAGGTCCACATCCAACAAACATAAGAGAAAGAGAGAGAAAATGGACAACAATCCTAAAATTCATCTCACTCGGTCTCTGTTGGCCCACTTATGTGGAAGTATTCAAAAGAACCTAGGAAAGAACACAAAAAAGAAACAAATGTGAAAAATGCCAAAAGGGGCACCTAGCTGAAAAATAACTTGCTAAGTAGCTTGGCAAGCTCACATAGGTGCATGGGGGTCGTGGTTCCAAAAATATTGGGTTAGCTTTTTTGCATTTATGGGTCGAGCTGGATTAGGGATTTCTCGGGTTTGAGCTCGGCGAGGTGACATTAGTGGGTTTATCACGGGCGTGGATCTCATGGTGAATCGAGATCATGGGAAGACCGATCGTAGGTAGGATGAACGGGGCTCATCATTAAGGGGTTACAATGAAAGGGGTGAGTTTAGCAAATGATTCTCCAAACACTTCGGTGAGCTAGGGACATAGTGTGGAGAACTCATGTTGGCATGACATTGGCTAGTGAGATAAATGGAAGTGGTGAGGTGTTAGGGCCGAGGTGGTCACCAAGTGAGAGGAATTGGAAAGAATCTCATGAAGAGGCCGAGTAACTCGGCAGCGATGGTAAGAAAATCAATTTGGTTAGGAGGATGAGTGCATGATAATAAGAGAGATAGCATTTGGGGTTCATAGGTAATAACTTGGAAAGGGCCAAGTAATCAACACATTTAGTACATTATGCGAGGTAGGAAGATATACAACATGATGGTGAGCTCTATGAGGAAGAGGATTGGTAAAGTAAAGCTCGAGTGTCACCGAGTAACTTTCTAAGGAGGGAAAGTGCGAGGGATGAATGGTATGGAGGTAATTCATAGTCTAAAAATTTGGACTTCAGAGGTGTGGGGTTTTGGGATTTGATTGGGTGAATGGGTGTAGTGAGGAGGAGATCCCCAAAAATATGAATGTCCAATCTCCAATCGGCTCTGGTCAATGCGACAACTTGGAATGTTCAAGGTAAATGACAAGATCGATGACTTTAGGGATTCAAGTATGTTTACATTGAAGTTTTGGGTATGTTAAACCTTATATGCATGACCTCGAAAGTATGAAGTGGTTAGGCAAAGTGAGTTGTATTAGATTTTTGGGTTGAGTTTCAGACACGGAGACATGGGTGGGGTTTTGGTGAGTTATGGGGAATTTATAGCCCAAAATCCTAACAACATAGAGTCCAAAGTCATTAGGGAGATTTGGATGTGTGCTAGAATTAGTAAGGCTACATTGATCACTAAGCTAGAGGCAAGTTTTTGGTAATTTGATGAGGTATGGATCTCGGTAGGTAAAGGGATGGAATAAGAAGCAACCTACAAAAAATGATGATAACTTCATCCACACTCATCAAAATTGCACAAATTTGTAGTCATTGGAAAGGTAATTTAAAGTTATATGACATGAAATGATCAAAAATGGGAAATCGATTAGTTATATGGGAAAAATGATGATGAAGTTTCAAGATCTGGAATCCATACCTAGGTGCATAGATGGATTAAATGAAAGCATGGATACTCATTTCTTCTTGTACAAGGAAAAGTACCATGGGATATGATTTTGTAGTTCTTCCCATCCTTATTGCAAGAGAAATTATTATTCTTGGAATGTTTGAAGTAATTTCATAAATCTCTTCAATTTTTTCTTCTATAAATTTCAAGGAGGGGCAATTTTTTAAAGGTTGGACATTCTTGCATCTTCCCCCTCCCTTTTTCTTAGTTGTTAGCAATTTTTGGAGTTTCAAATCTCCTCTATTAAGCATTGTAATGAAAAAATAATGTGTTTGGCCCCTATTATAATGAATTATATCTACTTATTAGAGTAATAAAATTAGATCTATGGATGTTTTACAACCCCTGTTTGTGTATTATTGTAACTTCCAAGTATTTTCATTACATTTAAAGGTTCTTGTAAAATATCTTATTTTCGTTTAAGGTTTTAATGGTCTTTTGTTTTCTAGGAATGTTGTGTAAATGTTACTATGGTATCTGGTGCTAGATCATCCTCCCCACATCATTTTCCTTCACTCCATGAAGTGTGAGTTGTTTAAAACCCCTTTTCTTAGTGGATAACTCTCCCCTTAGTGTAGGTTTTATTTTTCATGCAATCTCCCTCTATCCATTTCTCCTTAGAATTTTTAGGGTAGGATTAGATTAGGTATTTTTCTACATTTTTAGTAGTGTCAGTTCTAGGTTTAGGAAGAGGAATCCAACCTTCTCTAGAGATCTATCCCATTCAAAAGGTCCCACACTTTAGGATAGATCCATGTTACCTAATGACATCGAATTCCTTAGTCAAGTACTAGTAATTCGGGGTTGTTATTATTTGGGGATAAGAGTACCCAACACAATTTTTTTAGACTAATAGAGATCACATGTCACATACCTCTGTGATATCATCTTTTAAGAGTCATGAAACCCTTAATTATCCCTTGAGATGTAACCCTAACATTATTGAGTACTAAAACATTCTTGTAATCATCTAGAATCCTAAGACAATACTATATACATGAAACACTCCTTTATTTTCAAGGCACAAATCATGCCTTGGCACCTTTAAGACCCCGGAAGCACACTTATAGCCTCAAATTATTTATAGACCCTGCAGTGTAGATTCTCCACATACAGACTTGAGTCAACATTGTATAATCCATCTTGAATCTGTCATTTAGAATTAAAGATGTGATTTCTCAAATTTATCGCACTATGACCGAGTTAGACCTTGTCTTACTTTTTCAACCTTGCTTTAGAATATATTTGCATAGGCTCTATGTATTTTTAGACTTGTCTCACTTGTTTCAAATGACACCTCTCAAGATGCATGATCATGTTGAATATTATTTCAACAACTGCTACTTAACGCTTACATATATGCTACAAATCATTCTCAAATAAAATCAACTTCTTCACCCTTTGTTTTACAAGTATTGTATGATAACTTTTATGAAATCAATGAAATAAAATTTTAATAGACCTAATTGGAGGTTACATATGTACTTTGTAACCATAAATGACAACTTGACTCAGGATATACTCTAACCAATGACACTTTTCATGATATGAACAGTTCATTCTAGACTCATTAAATCAAAAAAACCACCTATTTGAGCTACGGTGAAACATTTGATGAACTTTAACTCATAAAAATATAATTAAAAAACCATAATCATGTCTTGAAGGATCCAAAAATATCAAATGAATACCATCAATAAAAACACATGAATATACACCTTTAGTGAGACACATTAATAGTAGACTCACACATTGACTTGTGACATAGACTAGAGTTTTATAATCAAGACACAAGGATAAGCTTTAGGCAAGATATTATTGTATCCTTTAGACTTTCAATCATAAGTAACAAATCTCAAACCTAGAAAATCTTGGTAAATAATCTTTTCTTGATACTTTTAAACATCAAGACTCAACAATGAAAGCCACACACATTCTTTCATCTCATTGTTGACATTACATGATTATTTTGGACTCAAACAAACTCAAGCACTTAGTACACTTAGACTCACTCAGATTAAAAATTATTTGCTTCAACTTGAGTAACATGACCATGAACTGTACACCTAAAAGAATCTTTGATAAGATGACAACAAGATAGCACTATGAATTCATAAAAACTTATAAACTTCTCATATTGAAAAATAAAGGCATAAGGATACCATGATAGACATGACACAACTTGGAGATAAAGACAACATTATAAACTCAAACACATATACATAACAGCTCAAAGACACACAGAGAGATTATTTGACATACCTTATCACACTTGAAGTGTTCCAAACACCTAGCTCCTTTAACTTCTCATGAATTGAAGCATTGAGACACATGTGATCTTCTTCAACTAGAGAAAACACACCTCCTTGGTATGATTTGGAATTGTTGACTTTTATTTCCACCTTGGCAAAGTGGAATTCATTTTTTTAGCTAATTTTGACACTTCAAATTTTATAATCTGATAATCAGATCTCTTCACCTCATTTATGGTCCTAATATTTCTCTTGAGAATTCTTCAATTTTTCCTTTAGTAGCTTGAAACATTTTGGATGCGCTGGAGTTTCACCTTGGTGATATAATCTAGAAATGTGTTCTTGTTTGTGACACTTATGACACACAACACCATTCCTCTTTATTCTTGGTTCAAACACACTTAAGTTCCAACCACAGTCCTTAGATCTAACCAGACCAAGGAGGTGTGTTTTCCTTTAAACCCTAAACCTATTTTTTCACTAGCTATTCTTTGGTTATCCAATATCCCCTCAATTGTTTCAGAACTCTTCTCCAACTTTATATACACCTTCAACCTATTGGAAAAATCATCTACATCATATTCCAAAGATTTAAATTTCTCTTCATACCTAGAACAAGTGTATTCTTTCTCCTTGAGGATTTTGACATGCTTTCAACTTTGTGATTCAAAATTCTTGAATTGATCTTGATATTTCTCCATATCACTCATTTTTTCTTTTAATATAGATACCAAACAATTGACACTCTCATACTTTCTTCTCCAAAGATCATATGACTTATCCATTTGTGCTTCTAGTATCTCCTTCAAGTTTGTAGACTTGCTTCTCAAGGAACTACTCCGATACCAATTATTGGAATAAAAATGGACTTAGAGGGAAGGTGAATAAGTGCTTCAAAAAATTACTTTATTTATCTTAACATTCATACACCATATTAACGATCTCATTAAATACTCATAAACCATTATGTGCTTATTAAGATATTCAACATCAATCATAAGAGCATGAAACAAAGTTCACAACATAGCAACACCATATGTAAGTAGGAAATTGTCAAGGTAAATAAACCCACTACTTTTTTTTGATATTACACATAACAATGAAATTTACTGAAGCACCAACTTCACAAGGACCACTAACCCTTAGTCTAGTAGAGCAACAACCCTACAAGGAGTATCAACCCCTGATTTAGTGAAGCACCAAATCCAAAAGGAGGATAAAAACCCCTACGATGAATAATAACCAACTCATCCACCTGATGATGATGATCTTTGAACTTATGGAGACCTATAATTTAGCTCACACACCTTTAAACCCTCATTCCTCTAGCTCGTTCTTTCTTCTTCTTTCACATTTTTTCTTGGTTGTAAACCTTTGCACACATACCATCAATTATTATTCAATCTGTCATAAACATCATCAGATCTGAAATTATGCATTATAATATCCTTCACATCCTTAGGCAGGTCACACGTTTTCTCTCAAAAGACTAGTTCAAATTTGAACTCTAAACTCACTTTTATATGCATTTCACTTCACCAACACAAAGAAGGTAGGAACTAAAAATTTATGTATAGTAATGAATCATTAAAAAATCCCAATAAATTTGATAAAATGGTCACATATGACCCATATAGGTTGGTCATGCCCAACACCACCCAATTTGCACCAAAAAGGCTCAAAACCCCATCACTAGGATGAGTAAAATACACTAACTTGAAAACCAAGATTAGAAAAGCTATAAAAATCATTAAAAATTTGTAATATATCATAAAAACATCATCAATCATCATAAATTATCTTGTACCAATCAAATAATTCATAACACAAGCGAAAGGGCTTATATCATTCATTAAACAGTTGTCTCCAACACCTTGTATTTCCCTTCGGGCATCTATACCACTTGAAATAAACTCAGATAAGTCATTTAGAAACTATATGGAATCCTCATGACCTATATAACACATATATGTATGTTATACCTCATGAAACATCCATATGATCAAACCACAATATCTCTACTCTTCACCAAAACATGGTGCCCAGAAAGCAAATTTGTAAACTCAACTATTTTTCACTGTTGTTGCCACTTTCAAGATCTCTAAAGGTCTTAAATAGTAATTATATGCATACCTCTTCACTCTCCAGATGATATTAAGCATCAACCAATCCATTTCATGCCTCAACCAACTCAATCTTTCAGCATGAACAAACATTTCCTGAAATCTAGCATACATTCTTCCTCACAAATTGATCTGAAATAGACATAACATCAACTCACCAAGATAAAAACCATATATCACTATAAATACCTATAAATAATATTTAAAAACATATTGTAACTTCATAAAACTCCAAGTGGAAGGAATTCAACCATGACCATCTCTACAAACTGCTTCTTAAGCCTTCTAGAACTCAAGAACTGAACGTGGGCTCAACATACTCCATCACCTCTAAACTAACTTCCACACTTAATAAAATCATATAACACACTTATACATGATGTCTAATCACTCATAAACCTTTCACAATCAACCACAACTTAGAATCAATACTTTACCTCATGTAGCTACTTAAGACCCTACTAAATCAAGCATCCTTAATTTTTACTTTAAAAAAAAAGCTCCTAACTTCTTCATACCATATAAAAACAAAATTTTTATATACCATTATAAAAATTTCTGAACCAAGATCACAACAAAAACTTTAATGGATTCATAAATCCTCTTGTAGCTCATGCAATTCCACTTTTAGTGCAAACCGCTCAAAATTTCACAAAATACGCTTTTCATAAATAGGGCACACTTTTACCCTTTTCTCCTAAACCATGACCTGAAACATTAATTAAAATATATTTAAACACTAGGGACAAAAATAATTTCAATTTAATCTTTACCTTCTTTGGATAACTTTTCCACAAACTAGACTTCTTCAGAAACAAGAATTTTTCAGGTGGGGCCCACATAAAATCACATGATCAAATACAAATTTCTAGAAATATGGAAGAGTCATCTACAATATAAAATCGTCACTATTAAAAAACCAATCAAGAAATTCTCACTATACCTCTTCTTCTCTAAGTCACTCTTGGCTAGGGTTTAGCTATGGTTTCAAACCACTTTACCTTGTTAACAATCGTTCATAAAAGTGTGATACTAAAACCACCTCATTATTTTTGTTAAACCTTAATAAATGACCTAATAATATATTCCATATATCTCATGTCCCCATTTAAATCATATAATTCATAACGAGCATCAGAAGGTCAACTTTTTCTTTAAAACCACGTTGTAGCTTACCTAGTTTTTCCAAAAGTTGTATATCTTGCAATTACTTTTTTATAAAGACCTACAACTTGTCATGAACCATCATGAAAACATCCTATACCTAAATATACTCACCTTATGTCTCAAATAGCTCTGAAATTCTATATAAAATATCATTTACCTGCACTTACTTGTGTGTTTCTTATCGGTTGCTTCCCAAGGACCTCAAACATGCATTGTATCACTGAATACTAACCGGAAACTCACCACACACCTCAGGTACACTATCACCATGTGATGAGGGTCATCAATACTCACCATTAATAATGTCAATCCAGGGCTGGTGTCTGATGGCTGTATGCATTAAGAGAATAAGATATTGGAAAGTAACTCCTTTAAACACAAACCAAACTTGCATAAAATAAATCACACTTGCAGAAATTGAAAGGCCCACTTGCAGAAATAAAGTTTGCATGAAAGAAACACACTTACATGAATTAAAAGGTGCACTTGCATAAATGAAATCACACTTGCATAGATAAATGTTATATGTAAGAAATGAAACTTTCATAAATGAAATTGTTGAATTAAAAATAAACATAATTGAATGAAACACCTGCAGGTTTACAACAGACTGAATTTTCACAATACAAAGATAAAAACAATACAACATAATGAATTAAAGACAAATGAATAAACATAAACATAAATAAAAAGATCTATCTTCCTTGGAATGAGTGGCCAGCTCATTCCTTGGAAGAGGATTTAAATCATACTTCTGAGATCTTAAAACTACAAAATATTTGAGAGGAAAGAATAGATCTTTATTTCTTTAGAGAAAAGCATTACATATCTAAGTGTGGAAGGTTGCATTTATAATTCATGCATCCAACCAACTCCTTATTTTAGGAAATACAATCTAATCTTATCTTTATTCCAATCCTAACAACTAAGATCTCCATCTCCACAAAATATGGAGAGAGATATATTATTGAAGTCAAATCTTATCTCACTTATTTTAGGAAGATTTGCTCCCAAATCTTCTCCTTGCTTTTCAAAGTAACAAGAATCATAATGATTTTATTCCTCGACATTATTGGAAAAATTATTTTCTTCAAAATATGATTTTGACTAAATACCTTTCTCGTATTTTCCATTTGACTTTGTTATTTTTTTATTTTGGAACTTTTGACGCTTGTCAAATACACTTTTTCCTCATCGCAGTTCACTAAAAGCTAGATTTCTTATTTGGTAAAACTTGTAGTAAATATGAATAAGGTTTTTGTTAAAAATGTTGCTGTGAAAAATACCTCTCTCATATTTTCCATTTGAATTTTCTATTTCTGTTTATGAAACTTTTAGTGCTCATCTGATACACGTTTCCTCATATTGTAGCTCACTAAAAGTTAGATCTCTCTTCATTGGTAAAACCTGTAACAAATCTGAATGAGGTTTTTGTTAAAAAAATTCTATGAACAAAAACCTCTCTCATATTTTCCATTTTACTTTTCTATTTCTATTTATGGAACTTTTAGTGCTCGTCTAATACATGTTTCCTCGGACTACAGCTCACTAAAAGTTATATCTATCTTCATTGGTAAAACCTGTAGCAAATATGAATGAGGTTTTTGTTAAAAACATTTCTATGAACAAAACCTCTCTCATATTTCCCATTGGAATCTCTGAGTTTTCACAATCCCTCAAAAATTGTCATTTTATTGATGCAAGTTCCGAACTAAAGTTGTCATTCCTTTTATGCAAGTTCGGAACTAAATCTACAAGTTCCAGAACTAAATCTGATTTTTCCATGAATTGAAAGTTCTGGAACTAACTGTCATTCAATTGATACAAGTTCGGAACTAAATCTATGAGTTCCGGAACTAAACCTGCAAGTTCCGAGAACTAACTCTGTGAGTTCTGGAACTAACTCTATGAGTTCCGCAACTAACTAAAAACAGCTATCATGTTTGTATGCGAACTCAGATTGAGATGATTCTTTTTTTGAACTTGTATAATTTTTTGAGAGAAATATAAATATGAAATTAGATCTGATTTTAAATGTACTTTTCATGATCAATTCCACTTTTCCCAATACTAGCATTATTTTTCCTTTATGGCCTGCATACACAAGACTTTGCATATTTTCCCAAATAATCAATAGGATTAGTCAAAAAAATAGATAAAAAAATATTTATAAAGAATGAACAAGATATATATCCTATATTCTATCTTAAGAAAACTATAAGTTCCTAGATTACATTTAAATCCACTTTCAAAGGTAACTTGGAAGGACAAAATAATGGTAATTTATGGCCAATTTATGGCCTCATCACCATGCTTCTACCATGCCCCACTATGACTGATTTTGTCTAAACCTCTTAGCTCCTTACCATTCAGCATGTACTAGGGCTAGGAATAGGCCTAGATTAACTTGACTCAACAATGTACTCGACCATGCCGACATCATGGACCATGAATGACCTTGATAAAACCTTCACATAGCATTAGAGGACTCATCTTTGTGACTCAACCTACTAGACCATGCACCGGGACCTCCTATAACTCACCAAATCTTGTCACTACCAATCAACCTTCATCTTTGACCAATGAATGACACCTAATGGGGACTCATAAAACACCATGACACCATTTTCCATATATGGATTTGAAATCAATGAAAACACACACACACAATGTCCAATAACCTTCAATTTTACCCTATCCCACTACTCTATGTTATGGTCCACAACAATCGTTGCGATGCACTCAATTGCAATGGTTAAATTCATAATTCATGAAAAAGGGAAAAATAATAGAAGTATTATTAATTAAATACATAAAATATACCTTAAACAACATCACGACCTAATAATTTTACTTAATCAACAAAAATGTATGATTAAAAATAATTTTACAACTTTTACTATTCTAGGTTGATGTTGGTGAGAAAAATTTTGGGTGAAAAAACTTATGGATTTATTGCCAATGCTCTAGTAATCTAAGTCCCTCTACTCAACTGGTGCATCTTCCGTATATACATGCGCAACTAAAGGTGGATTTTCTCGTGGTGGTATTTCGATCGGGGATCCAATAGGGGCACTCCACCAACCCTACGACAAAGCTAGCAATCTCTTGCTAGGGAAGAATTTGTCTAAAGAATGGGAAATTGGAGTGAGAAAGATGTAGGAGAACTAATGTTACATGTAGAAAATAAGGTTCCAGCACACACTAGTTAGAAGTTTCATCACATGCACTAAAATTAAGAGGAAACAACTATGCAATTAGAAATAAGACCAAATAGAATTTGAGATCACCAAGTATCAATAAATCCCTTAGTGAAAGAAACCTAGAAACTCCTTATTCTTGTATTAATTACTCAAACAAAATTTTTACATAGTGGAGAAATGGAGGAAATTTGAGAATGGGGGAATGGAAGAATTTGGCTATCTCCTTTGTTCTCTCAATGCACTCTTGAGTATACAAAATCAATCACCTACCCTTTGAAATGGGAATGGATTTACAATTTATAAGAAGATAAATGACTCTTCACATACTTCCTAATGACTCTTCATATATCTCAACATGACTTAAGAGTCTTTGTCTACCTAAGAAAACATCAAGTCCCTTTTAATAACATAAAGGTGACTTATTACATTAGAAACATTAAGACATACAAAAAGTGTAACCCCAAAGCAAGATTAGAATATTAAAGGGATAGAAAGTTGGGGGGAGATGAGAGAGAGAGGGAGATAGAGAAAAATAATAAGAAGGAAGAATGATGTCTATGATGATAGATTCGCCTCTAATAAAGCTCGTTTATGCATCTAGATGACTCGATGAATTGCTCTAATGTGATGAACTCGAATATTCAAACTCTTACACACACTAAAAAATTCCTTTGGATGACATGTGAACACCGTAAACTAAGTTTTTAAAAACACTATTGAATGACTCATTCGGTGGCATTGTGTATCACTCATGAAGATCCTCCTCTAAAGGGGTGGAGCCTTGAAATGAACCTTTCACCGACTCCCTACAATGATGTCGTACTACTCGGTTGATTCGAGACATGATTATGATGAATCATCTTACGAATGGTGTGACTATTTCCACCATGAATTCAACCTCCTGCATACCAATTGAAGTGTGAAATGAATTTCGAAAGACACTAATGACATCCTCACTATCACCTACTCTACATAGTATGATGATAAAGACTGCATTGTTTTCTATCTATTACTTAGAAGAAAAAATTTGCGTCGGATTCTACCCTTTCCATATATGCTCCATGATTCCTTGGCATGAAAAAAAACTTACTATTTTTAGTAGGTATGAAAATCAGCTACCTCGAACCTCAACTAGATATTGCAACTCAAATTTCCCTTTCTCCCTGCATTCCTCTCACCTTCTGGATTAATTTTCTATTTTTGGCAAGTTCTTGTGAGACCACTTACTATATTTAGTAAGTGTCAAATTTGGACTGAGGTGAACATTTTGATGGTTTCTCTATACATTACAACTTCAGTGCTTGCTTCCTCCTTCATAGTTGCTTCAGTTGGTGAATTTCTGAAAATAATAGTCGTTTGTGTAAAATAATTGTTATTTTTAGAAAGTGAGCCCCCGATAGTTGGGCCATCATGGAATTAATTTTTTTGATATTTTTTTTTCCCAATATCACCCCTCTGAAATCTTGGACCTACCCGATCAACGGTGTGGGAGATTTTAAAGTTTTAAAATTTTGACTTGGTAGCTCTTCCGAACACAAAGAACCATTAATGGACGTTGAAAATTATAGGTCTAGTTTTCTGAATCTTTCATGATAAAAATCAACTTTTTGATATGGGTTTTTATTCTTACTCCTCCGGTGAAATTTCTCTTTGATTCACTGTCAATTAAACAAGAAATCGATGTTTTCTTCGTTGGAATGGAAAGAGAACTCCTTCATTGTGAGTGTTATGTGCTTTAGGAGGATTTAAATGTAATTTTTAAATGTTTTTTGAGAGAGGAATGAACAAAAAAATATTTTTTTGTTTCATGCCATTGGTTTGCAATATTTCTTTGAATCTTTGTTTCACGACAATGGAGATTTTCACTATTCTTCTTCTTCGTTTGATCAATCTTTCTCCTGGGACTGTGTATTATCATGGAGTGAAGTATTTATTTTATATGGTGGTGTTGGAGTAAAGTTCATAAATGGTGGAGGAGTGGCAAGGAGTTACAAAGAGATTTGCATAGTGAATATGTGCACAAGAGAGTATGAAGTTAGAAGATAGAAGCGGGAAGCAGGAAGAAATTTCATTTTTTCAAAATTGTATAGCAGGAGTGAGGAAAAGTTTCATGTCCCTCATGTCCCTTAATAATTAATGGATGAGAGGGACATAAATTTTCATGTGGCACCTTGTTATGACATGTGGCAAAGATCTGATGGTGGGGTTTGAGCTGAAAAAGTAGCTTTAAAGCACTGGGAATGAGAAACGGTTGCATGAGGAACCATGAGGCTTCTTAGGGGCCTGGGCACATTTTTTTGTCCCTAATTTCCCTCAGTAAAAATTGACAAATGGGACATCAAATTACATGGTGCATCAGGTGATGACATGTGGCGCAGATCCGATGATAGGGGATGAAGGCTCCACTAGCTCCTGGGGCTAGAAAATTGCTCTTAAAGGGGTCACATGGGTGACCAGGAGTATCCTTGGGGGATGGGTGAATTTTATTGTCCTTGATTTACCCCAACACAAAGGGACATGAGGGACATAAAATTCCACCATGCTCCTCATACCGCAACAAGTCACGATCTCGTGCAAGCGAGGGAATGAGCCTAGTAAGCACCTGAGAGCTGAATTGGCGGTCCAAGAGGTCACATGAGGATCTAGAGGGCTTATAGGGGCTGGGTGTAATTTTATGTCCCTAAAGTCCCTTTTCTTGAGGTATGTAAGGGACATGAAATTGTGCCAAGCTCCTGGAGTTGACATGTGTTATGTTAAAAATTTGGCTAACTCTAGAACTTTCTCCTAGAGGAAAACTTGAAACGATGATAACTTGAGCTCCTGATGGCATTTTTTTATGAATGTTTATATTATCTTGACTGAAAATGACCTTATAAAACTAATGGTTGGGGTCTCAGGTATTTATTCATCCATTTAATCCCTGAAAAAGTGGATTTTTATTTGTTCCTCTACGTGTGCATGAGAAAACCGACTTGGATACCTATTGCGCCAAAGTGTTGCAACAAAAATAATTTCACCATATTGTGGGGCTCAGAATTATCTTTTCAATTTTTTCTTTTTGGATCCTAAATCCATCCATAGATCCTAGAATCACTTCCCGAAGTTTAGCAACTCTTTTGACCTTGTGCACTACCTAAGCCTATGAACCCTAATTTTGTTGAAACTACCCCAACTTCTCTAAATCTTTCATGAATCTTCCTAAATCACTTCCATGATGTTTATATTCCATTTATTCACCTATGTGTCTACTTTGGATTCTTTTCTTCACTCCATGGGGTTTCTCGGTCCTAGGAAGGGCAATGATATCCCTTCCCACAATTGCCTAAAGTTTGCATTTATCAATGAACTCCTAAAATCACTTAGGGGTTTTGAATTGACTTTCTTTAATCACCTAGGGGACTGATTTAACATCAATTGGGAAGTCATTGGACTAACTGGGTACACTCGAGGTGTCTTGGAAGGGTAAAACTTGTAATTTTTACATAGGGGTATAGTTTTCATGCTTGGAAATTGTCAATTTCCTTGTTGCACATTTGCGTGACAAAAATTGAGTAATGAGATATCCTACTTATAATCTTCCTTTAATTTCACCCTATTTTGCTACTTCATTTTATGCTCCACTTCCATCATTATACCACACTTTGATTGTTTATTGGTAGCTTAAATTGTCATTGAATGAATATATGTATCTCCAACTTCTCCATGTGTCTCACAATGCTTGACTCTTAAAGAAAAATTATGTGAACCATGTGAATGTGTTCGAGCGAGTCAAGGATGCAACCACAATTCCACATTTTCTAAATGTGTCATGTTTATCAAATTGTTAAATCTAGGTATTTGGTAAAATGTTAAATGTGGATTTAATAATATTAGATTTTCCTTTCGGATCATTAATTTCTTACATCATCTTCATCAAGCCATTTTCCTATAATGCTATTGTGTTATTCAATGTTTTAAATGACATGATTAAGCTTATCATTAGTAACCTTATAGGATTTAAAAATAATGGAAATTTGGTTTAACAAAGTAGCATGACCTTGAACCTCAGTCTTTAATTCATTATTATTTAATTTCAATTCATCATTAATGTTTTTCAAGTCAATTTTCTCCTTCTCAATTTTATCCATGATGTCATAAAGAACTTTAATATAATTATGATATGTATTTTCTTCCATATAAAAATCATTGATGTGTACAAATTAGTCCTTCAAAAAAAATTCTCTAAGTTTGATCTAGTCATCATCATGTCTTAAAGAAGGAAAATTTAAAACACTTTGATCTGGCATTCCTAACCTCTCACATGTATATTTTAAATATTTTAGTATTTCTGATCTCTCTTCACCTGGAAACACGATGCAATGATCTAAAATTTTTAGTTTTTCCCTTCCCTAAGATAAAATTAGCTAAGGGCATGTTTCATCTTCAATGAAATGTCAACAATTCATTTCTCATAATTTTGCAATAATTCGGGAATAGCACTAATGTCAATAGTGTCTACATTTGAATGGAAACTAGGTATCATTTTTGTGGTAGGCCTATTTTGATAACCGGTAGGCCTTATTAATTTCTCCAATTCATAACTTTTATTGGGAATCACACCATGAATTTTAACATGTTTCCCTTTCATATTAGGGATACATGCCTCTTTTTGATAAATACTCGTGTATTTACTTTGTATGAATTGTTCGAGTAGGAATATTCACTTTAGGTTCAACTTGAAAAAATAAAGGAATTATATGTAGAGGTTAATAAGTTGTTGTGTTGAGAGTTTTATGGGGCCCGTCTTCTTAATTATTGACATTTTTATGACTCTTTATGACTAGGTTAGCTTCCAAATGTTTGATAAACTGATAAACAAATATTTTACTACAATATTTTTACTAAGTCCATTTATATAGTTTCTTATATATTTTCAATACACTAATTGGGCCTCATGAGCTGGAGTTGATTCCCCTTCGTCCTCCATGTTAAAAGCAATAATTTTATTCCCTTTTTGAGTATTCCTTTTTCATAATTTTTTTCTAATTCTAAACTCCTTAGTATTGCAAAATATTTTAAATGGAACATGGAAGGAATTATTGGTTTTTATCTATGAAATGTATCATTCTAAAACAAATAATTTAAAATAATTGTATATATAGAGAAAGTAAATATCTCGTATTCCTTATGACTAATTTTATCCAATTTGTTAGTAAATATAATTGCGTACATATTTATCCTAATTATATTAATACCCTATCATAATTTTTATCACATATACCGCCATCCACATTTCAATTTCATTATTTCTCTCTGTGAGAAATAATCTAGAGTAAAAAATTAAAAAATAAATTTTTCAAAATGATTCTTTAAACGCTCATTATGAATGTCATTATCTTTATTTACCTCTCTAGGTAAACTACTACAAGAAAGATCAATAAATTTATCCCTCAATTTTGAATACACGAGTCCCTCTACAACTTCTACACCTTCAAGACGTAAACTAAATTTCTATGGTAAATATTTTGGAGAGAGGTATAATATCATAGATTTTAAATTGACACATGCATGATGGATGTAATTTTCTTTAATTATATGCATTTATGATCATTCAAGGTATAGAATAACATGTTTAGCGATTAGAAACCCCATCCTTAGATCAAATAATTGTTAAATTAACTTTAATTAAATATCGACATTTACATAAATATCTTGAATCATATAACAATCCTTCCATATCCAATTTACTTATGTTGAGGTTAATGAGTTGTTGTGTTGAGAGATTTATGGGGCACGTCTTCTTAATTCTTGACATTTTTATGACTCTTTATGACTAGGTTAACTTCCAAATTTTTGATAACCGACTCTGGATCCATCAATATGGCATCGTCATGTCATAATTAATTAAATCCTCCCTCCCTTACCTGAAAATGCTCTTCACTTTATGAAAGAAAATATTTTAGTACAATATTTTTACTAAGTCCATTTATATAGCTTCTTATACATTTTAAAGACACTAATTGGGCCTCATGAGCTGGAGTTTATTCCCCTTCATCCTCCATGTTATTATGACCATAATTTTATTCCCTTTTTGAGTATTCCTTTTTCATAATTTTTTTCTAATTCTTAACTACTTAGTATTGCAAAATATTTTAAATGGAACATGGAAGGAATTATTGGTTTTTATCTATGAAATGTACCATTCTAAAACAAATAATTTAAAATAATTGTATATATAGAGAAAGTAAATATCTCATATTCCTTATGACTAATTTTATCCAATTGGTTAGTAAATATAATAACTTACATATTTATCCTAATTATATCAATACCCTATCATAAATTTTTTCATATTAACCGTCATCCACATTTCAATTTCATTATTTCTCTTTATGAGAAATAATCTAGAGTAAAAATCAAAAATAAATTTTTCAAAATGATTCTTTAAACGCTCATTATGAATATCATTATCATTATTTACCTCACTAGGTAAACTAGTACAAGAAAGATCAATAAATTTATCCCTCACAATTGAATAGACGAGTCCCTCTAAACATTCTACACCTTCAAGAGGTAAACTAAATTTCTATGGTAAATATTTTGGAGAGAGGTATAATATCATAGATTTGAAATTGACACATGCATTATGGATATAATTTTCATTAATCATATGCATTTATGATCATTCAAGGTATAGAATAACATGTTTATCGATTAGGAAACCCGTTCTTAGATCAAATAATTGTTAAAGTATCTTTATTTAAATATCCAACATTTACACAAATATATTGAATCATATAACAATCCTTCCATATCCATTTTACTTATGTAGAGGTTAATAAGTTGTTGTGTTGATATTTTTATGGGGCTCGTTTTCTTAATTCTTGACATTTTTATTACTCTTTATGACTAGCTTAGCTTCCAAATATTTGATAAACTGACTACTAGATCCATCAATATGGCATCGTCATGCCATAATTAAATAATTCCTCCCTACCTTACATGTAAATGTTCTTCACTTTATGAAAAACAATATTTTAGTACAATATTTTTACTAAGTCCAATTATATAGTTTCTTATACATTTTCAAGACACTAATTGGGCCTCATAAGCTGGAGTTGATTCTCCTTCATCCTCCATGTTAATAGCCACAATTTTATTCCCTTTTTGAGTATTCCTTTTTCATAATTTTTTTCTAATTCTTAACTACTTAGTATTGCAAAATATTTTAAATGGAACATGGAAGGAATTACTTGTTTTTATCTATGAAATGTATCATTCTAAAACAAATAGTTTAAAATAATTGTATATATAGAGAAAGTAAATATCTCGTATTCCTTATGACTAATTTTATCCAATTGGTTAGTAAATATAATTACATACATATTTATCCTAATTATATCAATACCCTATCATAATTTTTTTCACATATACCGCCATCAACATTTCAATTTCATTATTTATCTCGTGAGAAATAATCTAGAGTAATAAATTTTTCAAAATGATTCTTTAAATGCTCATTATGAATGTTGTTATCTTTATTTACCTCACTAGGTAAACTAGTACAAGAAAGATGAATAAATTAATCCCCCACTTTTGAATACACGAGTCCCTCTACAACTTCTACACCTTCAAGAGGTAAACTAAATTTCTATGGTAAATATTTTGGAGAGAGGTATAATATCATAGATTTGAAATTGACACATGCATGATGGATGTAATTTTCTTTAATCATATGCATTTATGATCATTCAAGGTATATAATAACATGTTTATCGATTAGGAAACCCTATCCTTAGATCAAATAATTGTTAAAGTATCTTTATTTAAATATTGAACATTTACATAAATATACTAAATCATATAACAATCCTTCCATATCTAATTTACTTATGTTGAGGTTAATGAGTTGTTGTGTTGAGAGATTTATGGGGCCCGTCTTCTTAATTCTTGACATTTTTTTGACTCTTTATGACTAAGTTAGCTTCCAATTTTTGATAAACCGACTACTAGATCCATCAATATGGCATCGTCATGTCATAATTAATTAACTCCTCCTCCCCGACCTAAAAATTCCCCTCACTTTATGAAACAAAATATTTTAGTACAATATTTTTACTAAGTCCATTTATATAGTTTCTTATACTTTTTCAAGACACGAATTGGGCCTCATGAGCTGGAGTTGATTCCCCTTCATCGTCCATGTTAACAGCCATAATTTTATTCCCTTTTTGAGTATTCCTTTTTCATAATTTTTTTCTAATTCTTAACTACTTAGTATTGCAAAATATTTTAAATGGAACATGGAAGGAATTATTCGTTTTTATCTATGAAATGTACCATTCTAAAACAAATAATTTAAAATAATTGTATATATAGAGAAAGTAAATATCTCGTATTCCTTATGACTAATTTTATCCAATTGGTTAGTAAATATAATTACGTACATATTTTCCCTAATTATATCAATACCCTATCATAATTTTTTTCACATATACCGCCATCCACATTTCAATTTCAGTATTTCTCTCTATGAGAAATAATCTAGAGTAAAAAATCAAAAACAAATTTTTCAAAATGATTCTTTAAACGCTCATTGTGAATGTCGTTATCTTTATTTAACTCACTAGGTAAACTAGTACAAGAAATATCAATAAATTTATCCCTCACAATTGAATAGACGAGTCCCTCTACAATTTCTACACCTTCAAGAGGTAACTAAATTTCTATGGTAAATATTTAGGAGAGAGGTATAATATCGTAGATATGAAATTGACACATGCATGATGGATGTAATTTTCTTTAATCATATGCATTTATCATCATTCAAGGTATAGAATAACATGTTTATTGATTAGGAAACACCGTCCTTACATCAAATAATTGTTAAAGTATCTTTATTTAAATATCGACATTTACACAAATATCTTGAATCATATAACAATCCTTCCATATATATTTCACTTATGTAGAGGTTAATAAGTTGTTGTGTTGATAGTTTTATGGGGCTCGTGTTCTTAATTCTTGACATTTTTATTACTCTTTATGACTAGGTTAGCTTCCAAATATTTGATAAAATAACTACTAGATCCATTAATATGGCATCGTCATGCCATAATTAATTAATTCCTCCCTCCCTTACATGTAAATGCTCTTCACTTTATGAAAACAAATATTTTAGTATAATATTTTTACTAATTCCAATTATATAGTTTCTTATACATTTTAATACACTAATTGGGCCTCATGAGCTGGAGTTGATTCCCCTTCATCCTCCATGTTAACAGCCATAATTTTATTCCCTTTTTGAGTATTCCTTTTTCATAATTTTTCTTCTAATTCTTAACTACATAGTATTGCAAAATATTTTAAATGGAACATGGAAGGAATTATTGGTTTTTATCTATGAAATGTATCATTCTAAAACAAATAATTTAAAATAATTGTATATATAGAGAGAAAGTAAATATCTCGTATTCCTTATGACTAATTTTATCTAATTGGTTAGTAAATATAATTACGTACATATTTATCCTAATTATATCAATACCCTATCATAATTTTTTTCACATATACCGCCATAAACATTTCAATTTCATTATTTCTCTCTGTGAGAAATAATCTAGAGTAAAAATCACAAATAAATTTTTCAAAATGATTCTTTAAACGCTCATTATGAATGTCATTATCTTTATTTACCTCACTAGGTAAACTAGTACAAGAAGAAAGATCAATAAATTTATCCCTCAATTGAATAGACGAGTCCCTCTACAATTTCTACACCTTCAAGAGGTAAACTAAATTTCTATGGTAAATATTTAGGAGAGAGGTATAATATCGTAGATATGAAATTGACACATGCATCATGGATGTAATTTTCGTTGATCATATGCATTTATGATCATTCAAGGTATAGAATAACATGTTTATCAATTAGGAAACCCCGTCCTTAGATCAAATAATTGTTAATGTATCTTTATTTAAATATCCAACATTTACACACATATACTTGAATCATATAACAATCCTTCCATATCCATTTTACTTATGTAGAGGTTAATAAGTTGTTGTGTTGATAGTTTTATGGGGCTCGTGTTCTTAATTCTTGACATTTTTATTACTCTTTATGACTAGGTTAGCTTCCAAATATTTGATAAATGACTTCTAGATCCATCAATATGGCATCTTCATTCCATAATTAATTAATTCCTCCCTCCCTTACACATGTAAATGCTCTTCACTTTATGAAAACAAATATTTTAGTACAATATTTTTACTAAGTCCATTTATATAGTTTCTTATAGATTTTCAAGACACGAATTGGGCCTCATTATCGGAGTTGATTCCCCTTCATCCTCCATGTTACATGACCATAATTTTATTCCCTTTTTGAGTATTCCTTTTTCATAATTTTTTTCTAATTCTTAACTACTTAGTATTGCAAAATATTTTAAATGGAACATGGAAGGAATTATTGGTTTTTATCTATGAAATGTACCATTCTAAAAAAATAATTTAAACTAGTTGTATATATAGAGAAAGTAAATATCTCGTATTCCTTATGACTAATTTCATCCAATTGGTTAGTAAATATAATTACGTACATATTTATCCTAATTATATCAATACCCTATCATAATTTTTTTCACATATACCGCCATCCACATTTCAATTTCATTATTTCTCTCTGTGAGAAATAATCTAGAGTAAGAAATTTTTCAAAATGATTCTTTAAACGCTCATTATGAATGTCATTATCTTTATTTACCTCACTAGGTGAACTAGTACAAGAAAGATGAATAAATTAATCCCTCACTTTTGAATACACGAGTCCCTTTACAACTTCTACACCTTCAAGAGGTAAACTAAATTTCTATGGTAAATATTTTGGAGAGAGGTATAATATCATAGATTTGAAATTGACACATTCATGATGGATGTAATTTTCTTTAATCATATGCATTTATGATCATTCAAGGTATATAATAACATGTTTATCGATTAGGAAACCCCATCCTTAGATCAAATAATTGTTAAAGTATATTTATTTAAATATCGGACATTTATATAAATATACTAAATCATATAACAATCCTTCCATATCCAATTTACTTATATTGAGGTTAATTATTTGTTGTGTTGAGAGATTTATGGGGCCCGTCTTGTTAATTCTTGACATTTTTATGACTCTTTATGACTAGGTTAGATTCCAATTTTTGATAAACTCGACTACTACATCCATCAATATGGCATCTTCATGTCATAATTTATTAATTCCTCCCTCCCTTACGAAAATGCTCTACACTTTATGAAAGAAAATATTTTAGTACAATATTTTTACTTAGTCTATTTATATAGTTTCTTATACATTTTCAAGACACTAATTGGGCCTCACGAGCTACGATTGATTCCCCTTCATCCTCCATGTTAGCAGCCATAATTTTATTCCCTTTTGAGTATTCCTTTTTCATAATTTTTTTCTAATTATTAACTACTTAGTATTGGAAAATCTTTTAAATGGAACATGGAAGGAATTATTGGTTTTTATCTATGAAATGTATTATTCTAAAACAAATAATTGTAAATAATTGTAAATATAGAGAAAGTAAATATCTCGTAATCCTTATGAATAATTTTATCCAATTGGTTAGTAAATGTAATTAAGTACATATTTATCCTGAATATATCAATACCCTATCATAATTTTTTTCACATATACCGCATTTCAATTTCATTATTTCTCTCTGTGAGAAATAATCTAGAGTAAAAATCACAAATAAATTTTTCAAAATGATTCTTTAAACACTCATTATGAATGTCGTTATCTTTATTTACCTCACTATGTAAACTAGTACAAGAAAGATGAATAAATTAATCCCTCACTTTTGAATACACGAGTCCCTTTACAACTTCTACACCTTCAAGAGGTAAACTAAATTTCTATGGTAAATATTTTGGAGAGAGGTATAATATCATAGATTTGAAATTGACACATGCATGATGGATGTAATTTTCTTTAATCATATGCATTTATGATCATTCAAGGTATAGAATAACATGTTTATCGATTAGGAAACCCCGTCCTTAGATCAAATAATTGTTAAAGTATCTTTATTTAAATATCGGACATTTACATAAATATCTTGAATCATATAACAATCCTTCCATATCCAATTTAATTATTTTGAGGTTAATGAGTTGTTGTGTTGATAGTTTTATGGGGCTCGTCTTATTATTTCTTGACATTTTTAATACTCTTTATGACTAGGTTACCTTCTAAATATTTGATAAACTAACTACTAGATCCATCAATATGGCATCGTCATGCCATAATTAATTAATTCCTCCCTCCTTACATGTAAATGCTCTTCACTTTATGAAAACAAATATTTTAGTACAATATTTTTACTAAGTCCAATTATATAGTTTCTTATACATTTTCAAGACACTAATTGGGCCTCATGAGCTGGAGTTGATTCCCCTTCATCCTCCATGTTATGACCATAATTTTATTCCCTTTTTGAGTATTTCTTTTTCATAATTTTTTTCTAATTCTTAACTACTTAGTATTGCAAAATATTTTAAATGGAACATGGAAGGAATTGTTGGATTTAATCTATGAAATGTATCATTCTAAAACAAATAATTTAAAATAATTGTATATATAGAGAAAGTAAATATCTTGTATTCCTTATGACTAATTTTATCCAATTGGTTAGTAAATGTAATTACGTACATATTTATCCTAATTATATCAATACCCTATCATAATTTTTTCACATATACCGCTATCCACATTTAAATTTCATTATTTCTCTTTGTGCGAATTAATCTAGAGTAAAAATCACAAATAAATTTTTCAAAATGATTCCTTAAATGCTCATTATGAATGTTGTTATCTTTATTTACCTCACTAGGTAAACTAGTACAAGAAAGATGAAATAATTAATCCCTCACTTTTGAATACACGAGTCCCTTTACAACTTCTACACCTTCAAGAGGTAAACTAAATTTCTATGGTAAATATTTTGGAGAGAGGTATAATATCATAGATTTGAAATTGACACATGCATGATGGATGTGATTTTCTTTAATCATATGCATTTATGATCATTTCAAGGCATAGAATAACATGTTTATTGATTAGAAACCCCATCCTTAGATCAAATAATTGTTTAAGTGTCTTTATTCAAATATCGACAATTACACAAATATCTTGAATCATATAAAAATCCTTCCATATCCAATTTACTTATGTTGAGGTTAATGGGTTGTTGTGTTGAGATATTTATGGGGCTCGTCTTCTTAATTCTTGATATTTTTATGACTCTTTATCACTAGGTTAGCTTCCAAATTTTTGATAAACTAACTACTAGATCCATCGAGTATGGCATCGTCATGTTAATTCCTCCCTCCCTTACCTGAAAATACTCTTCACTTTATGAAAGAAAATATTTTAGTACAATATTTTTACTAAGTCCATTTATATATTTTCTTATACATTTTCAAGACACTAATTGGGCCTCATGAGCTCGAGTTTATTCCCCTTCATCCTCCATGTTAACATCCATAATTTTATTCCCTTTTTACTATTCCATTTTTCATAAAAAAATTCTAATTCTTAACTACTTAGTATTGCAAAATATTTTAAATGGAACATGGAAGGTATTATTGGTTTTTATCTATGAAATGTATCATTCTAAAACAAATAATTTAAAATAATTGTATATATAGAGAAAGTAAATATCTCATATTCCTTATGACTAATTTTATCTAATTGGTTAGTAAATATAATTATGTACATATTTATCCTAATTATATCAATACCCTATCATAATTTTTTTCACATATACCGCCATAAACATTTCAATTTCATTATTTCTCTCTGTGAGAAATAATCTAGAGTAAAAATCACAAATAAATTTTTCAAAATGATTCTTTAAACGCTCATTATGAATGCCATTATCTTTATTTACCTCACTAGGTAAACTAGTACAAGAAAGATCAATAAATTTATCCCTCACAAGTGAATAGACGAGTCCCTCTACAATTTCTACACCTTCAAGAGGTAAACTAAATTTCTCTGGTAAATATTTAGGAGAGAGGTATAATATTGTAGATATGAAATTGACACATGCATCATGGATGTAATTTTCATTAATCATATGCATTTATGATCATTCAAGGTATAGAATAACATGTTTATCAATTAGGAAACCCCATCCATAGATCAAATAATTGTTAAAGTATCTTTATTTAAATATCCAACATTTACACACATATCTTTTGAATCATATAACAATCCTTCCATATCCATTTTACTTATGTAGAGGTTAATAAGTTGTTGTGTTGATAGTTTTATGGGGCTCGTGTTCTTAATTCTTGACATTTGTATTACTCTTTATGACTAGGTTAGATTCCAAATATTTGATAAATCGACTACTAGATCCATCAATATGGCATCGTCATGCCATAATTAATTAATTCCCCCTCCCTTACATGTAAATGCTCTTCACTTTATGAAAACAAATATTTCAAGGTACAATATTTTTACTAAGTTCAATTATACAATTTCTTATACATTTTCAAGACACTAGTTGGGCTTCATGAGCTGGAGTTGATTCCCGTTCATCCTCCATGTTAACAGCCATAATTTTATTCCCTTTTTGAGTAGTCCTTTTTTCATAAATTTTTTTCTAATTCTTAACTACTTAGTATTGCAAAATATTTTAAATGGAACATGGAAGGAATTACTTGTTTTTATCTATGAAATGTATCATTCTAAAACAAATAATTTAAAATAATTGTATATATAGAGAAAGTAAATATCTCGTATTCCTTATGACTAATTTTATCCAATTGGTTAGTAAATATAATTACGTACATATTTATCCTAATTATATCAATACCCTATCATAATTTTTTTCACATATACCGCCATCCACATTTCAATTTCATTATTTCTCTCTGTGAGAAATAATCTAGAGTAAGAAATTTTTCACAATGATTCTTTAAACGCTCATTATGAATGTCATTATCTTTATTTACCTCACTAGGTGAACTATTACAAGAAAGATGAATAAATTAATCCCTCACTTTTGAATACACGAGTCCCTTTACAACTTCTACACCTTCAAGAGGTAAACTAAATTTCTATGGTATATATTTTTGAAAGAGGTATAATATCATAGATTTGAAATTGACACATTCATGATGGATGCAATTTTCTTTAATCATATGCATTTATGATCATTCAAGGTATATAATAACATGTTTATCGATTAGGAAACCCCATCCTTAGATCAAATAATTGTTAAAGTATCTTTATTTAAATATTATACATTTATATAAATATACTAAATCATATAACAATCCTTCCATATCCAATTTACTTATGTTGAGGTTAATGAGTTGTTGTGTTGAGAGATTTATGGGGCCCGTCTGTTAATTCTTGACATTTTTATGACTCTTTATGACTAGGTTAGATTCCAATTTTTGATAAACTCGACTACTACATCCATCAATATGGCATCGTCATGTCATAATTTATTAATTCCTCCCTCCCTTACCTGAAAATGCTCTTCACTTTATGAAAGAAAATATTTTAGTACAATATTTTTACTTAGTCCATTTATATAGTTTCTTATACATTTTCAAGACACCGATTGGGCCTCATTAGATAGAGTTGATTCCCCTTCATCCTCCATGTTAGCAGCCATAATTTTATTCCTTTTTGAGTATTCCTTTTTCATAATTTTTTCTAATTCTTAACTACTTAGTATTGCAAAATCTTTTAAATGGAACATGGAAGGAATTATTGGTTTTTATCTATGAAATGTATTATTCTAAAACAAATAATTTAAAATAATTGTATATAAAGAGAAAGTAAATATCTCGTATTCCTTATGAATAATTTTATCCAATTGGTTAGTAAATGTAATTACGTACATATTTATCCTAATTATATCAATACCCTATCATAATTTTTTTCACATATACCACATTTCAATTTCATTATTTCTCTCTATGAGAAATAATCTAGAGTAGAAAATCACAAATAAATTTTTCAAAATGATTCTTTAAACACTCATTATGAATGTTGTTATCTTTATTTACCTCACTATGTAAACTAGTACAAGAAAGATGAATAAATTAATCCCTCACTTTTGAATACACGAGTCCCTTTACAACTTCTACACCTTCAAGAGGTAAACTAAATTTCTATGGTAAATATTTTGGAGAGAGGTATAATATCATAGATTTGAAATTGACACATGCATGATGGATGTAATTTTCTTTAATCATATGCATTTATGATCATTCAAGGTATAGAATAACATGTTTATCGATTAGGAAACCCCGTCCTTAGATCAAATAATTGTTAAAGTATCTTTATTTAAATATCGGACATTTACACAAATATCTTGAATCATATAACAATCCTTCCATATGCATTTTACTTATGTAGAGGTTAATAAGTTGTTGTGTTGATAGTTTTATGGGGCTCGTCTTATTATTTCTTGACATTTTTAATACTCTTTATGACTAGGTTATGTTCCAAATATTTGATAAACTAACTACTAGATCCATCAATATGGCATCGTCATGCCATAATTAATTAATTCCTCCCTCCCTTACATGTAAATGCTCTTCACTTTATGAAAACAAATATTTTAGTACAATATTTTTACTAAGTCCAATTATATAGTTTCTTATACATTTTCAAGACACTAATTGGGCCTCATGAGCTAGAGTTGATTCCCCTTCATCCTCCATGTTAACAGCCATAATTTTATACCCTTTTTGAGTATTTCTTTTTTCATAATTTTTTTTCTAATTCTTAACTACTTAGTATTGCAAAATATTTTAAATGGAACAAGGAAGGAATTGTTGGATTTAATCTATGAAATGTATCATTCTAAAACAAATAATTTAAAATAATTGTATATATAGAGAAAGTAAATATCTTGTATTCCTTATGACTAATTTTATCCAATTGGTTAGTAAATGTAATTACGTACATATTTATCCTAGTTATATCAATACCCTATCATAATTTTTTTCACATATACCGCTATCCACATTTAAATTTCATTATTTCTCTTTGTGCGAATTAATCTAGAGTAAAAATCACAAATAAATTTTTCAAAATGATTCTTTAAATGCTCATTATGAATGTTGTTATCTTTATTTACCTCACTAGGTAAACTAGTACAAGAAAGATGAATAAATTAATCCCTCACTTTTGAATACACGAGTCCCTTTACAACTTCTACACCTTCAAGAGGTAAACTAAATTTCTATGGTAAATATTTTGGAGAGAGGTATAATATCATAGATTTGAAATTGACACATGCATGATGGATGTGATTTTCTTTAATCATATGCATTTATGATCATTTCAAGGCATAGAATAACATGTTTATCGATTAGAAACCCCATCCTTAGATCAAATAATTGTTTAAGTGTCTTTATTCAAATATCAAACATTTACACAAATATACTTGAATCATATAACAATCCTTCCATATCCAATTTACTTATGTTGAGGTTAATGGGTTGTTGTGTTGAGATATTTATGGGGCTCGTCTTCTTAATTCTTGACATTTTTATGACTCTTTATGACTAGGTTAGCTTCCAAATTTTTGATAAACTAACTACTAGATCCATCGCATGGCATCGTCATGTCATAATTAGTTAATTCCTCCCCCCTTACTTGAAAATAATCTTCACTTTATGAAAGAAAATATTTTAGTACAATATTTTTACTAAGTCCATTTATATAGTTTCTTATACATTTTCAAGACACTAATTGGGCCTCATGAGCTGGAGTTTATTCCCTTCATCCTCCATGTTAACATCCATAATTTTATTCCCTTTTTGAGTATTCCTTTTTCATAATTTTTTTCTAATTCTTAACTACTTAGTATTGCAAAATATTTTAAATGGAACATGGAAGGAATTATTGGTTTTTATCTATGAAATGTATCTTTCTAAAACAAATAATTTAAAATAATTGTATATATAGAGAAAGTAAATATCTTGTATTCCTTATGACTAATTTTATCCAATTGGTTAGTAAATATAATTACGTACATATTTATCCTAATTATATCAATACCCTATCATAATTTTTTTCACATATACCGCCATAAACATTTCAATTTCATTATTTTCTCTCGTGAGAAATAATCTAGAGTAAAAATCACAAATAAATTTTTCAAAATGATTCTTTAAACGCTCATTATGAATGTCATTATCTTTATTTACCTCACTAGGTAAACTAGTGCAAGAAAGATCAATAAATTTATCCCTCACAATTGAATAGATGAGTCCCTCTTCAATTTCTACACCTTCAAGAGGTAAACTAAATTTCTATGGTAAATATTTAGGAGAGAGGTATAATACCGTAGATATGAAATTGACACATGCATGATGGATGTAATTTTCATTAATCATATGCATTTATGATCATTCAAGGTATAGAATAACATGTTTATGAATTAGGAAACCCCGTCCTTAGATCAAGTAATTGTTAAAGTATCTTTATTTAAATATCGACATTTACACAAATATACTAAATCATATAACAATCCTTCCATATCTATTTTACTTATGTAGAGGTTAATAATTTGTTGTGTTGATAGTTTTATGGGGCTCGTCTTCTTAATTCTTGACATTTTTATTACTCTTTATGACTAGGTTAGCTTCCAAATATTTGATAAACGGACTTCTAGATCCATCAATATGGCATCGTCATTCCATAATTAACTAATTCCTCCCTCCCTTACATGTAAATGCTCTTCACTTTATGAAAACAAATATTTTAGTACAATATTTTTACTAACTCCATTTATATAGTTTCTTATAGATTTTCAAGACACGAATTGGGCCTCATTATCTGGAGTTGATTCCCCTTCATCCTCCCCTAATTATGACCATAATTTTATTCCCTTTTGAGTATTCCTTTTTCATAATTTTTTTCTAATTCTTAACTACTTAGTATTACAAAATGTTTTAAATGGAACATGGAAGGAATTATTGGTTTTTATCTATGAAATGTACCATTCTAAAACAAATAATTTAAACTAGTTGTATATATAGAGAAAGTAAATATCTCGTATTCCTTATGACTAATTTTATCCAATTGGTTATTAAATATAATTACGTACATATTTATCCTAATTATATCAATACCCTATCATAATTTTTTCACATATACCGCCATCCACATTTCAATTTCATTATTTCTCTCTGTGAGAAATAATCTAGAGTAAAAATCACAAATAAATTTTTCAAAATGATTCTTTAAATGCTCATTATGAATGTCGTTATCTTTATTTACCTCACTAGGTAAACTAGTACCAGAAAGATGAATAAATTAATCCCTCACTTTTGAATACATGAGTCCCTTTACAACTTCTACACCTTCAAGAGGTAAACTGAATTTCTATGGTAAATATTTTGGAGAGAGGTATAATATCATAGAGTTGAAATTGACACATGCATGATGGATGTAATTTTATTTAATCATATGCATTTATGATCATTCAAGGTATATAATAACATGTTTATCAATTAGGAAACCCCATCCTTAAATCGAATAATTGTTTAAGTATCTTTATTTAAGTATCGACATTTACACAAATATACTTAATCATATGACAATCCTTCCATATCCATTTTACTTATGGATTTTTTTGTGACTAATGAAGGTTACTAGTGATTACCTTATGCATTATGTTTATACTAGTATGTTTGGTATATTCAAAAATAAATAATTAATGAAAAAAAAGGTAGACATGTACATTGTGCACTAGGCTATGTAAATGAATGCTCATCTATGAAGTCAAATTAATGCTTCCAATGAATAATATTAGAAATGGGAAAAGAAAAAGAATTCTACAAAAAATGGGAAAACCGGAGGGGAATAATAAGAATAATTTGGAAAGAAAATTAGGATCTATGAAAAAAATAGAGGGCTACATCCAATTAGAAAGGATAAATATGATATGACACTAATTGATAGTTCCAAATAACTAAATGATTTGTTAATTAGGGAAAATTTATATGAATTATACATGATGGTTGTGGATGCCAATGAAAATTAAGTACATTAATTTGTAGTAAACTACATATCCACTATAAAGAAATAATTTATATATGGCACAATCTTTGGTGGATGGATTCACTATTACGTAAATGCTGCAGAGAGAATTATTCAATATGTAAACTTATCCAATGATCGAGAAAATCTATCCATATACTTTAAGAGAGTTATGATAAATGAATTCACTCAAGTAAATTGTAATAGATCATGAAAATTTGTGTCATGAAAATTTTAATAGATCATGAAAAAGAAAAAATGAGAGAAGGTTGAAGGGAAAATATTAAAGCAAAAGAAACTAACATATTGATTCGCATCTTTGGGGTTAATAAGGAATTGGAAGAGTTAAATTTGTCTCTTAAGGAATTCGTTGAAGAAAAAGACAGGTTTTATAGGAAACATGCAAGAAAATTTTATTAAAATTAAATTAAATAGTGAAAAATTGGTGGAAGCCAAACGAGACATCATTACACAAAATGAAATGCAACAAAAATAAATTCATTAGAAAAAATCCTCATAGAATAAAATACTTTAAAGATTCAAAAATAAGATATTATTAAACTCTTCAAGTGAACCATAGAAGATAGGAACATGATAACATCGGAGTTGGAGGAGAGTTTGACATATACAACTTTTTATATTGAACGTAGGAAGTTGTGTGAAAACAAGTACTATATTTTGGAAAAAACATTGTTAGACATCAAATTAGATATTATGACACAATGGAATATAAAGACAAAAATTGTAGAGAAAGCAACCAAATATAGATGGATTGGAAATAAAATTTGAAGAAGAGAACAAAATGATAACAAATTTGGAATGAAAAGAAAAGAAAGTGATGAAATGATAGAAAATATGTTGGGAAATTTTGAGTATTCATCCATTGAGATAGAAATTTGTTCTTATAAAGTGATACTTTTAATAATAAAAATTGACACTTTAAAAAAAAAGAAGTAAAGATACTAAAAAGTTTCAAAAATAGAATTAATGAAAAATATTACTAAGGGGAATGCAAAGTACATTAAAATGAAGTAGGTCACTTAGAAATTAAGGTCGGTGAGAGTACAACATTAAAGGAACCATTCACATATTGATATTGGATCTTCTGATAATTTAAAGTTATATTGATTGTATTGATTTGTAAAGGACACAATCATATCATTATTGATGTGTTTTATTTTTATATTGAGTCTATTCTATAGAATCTCTATAATGACAAACATTTTTTATTCTAAATATGATATAGTGTTGGTAATTTTGGCAAATAGAAATTTAGGGCTAATTAATTTAAGTATTTAGTAATGAGATGATGTCCTCTAACATTTGAAATCATGGTACACTTATTTATTCCTAATTTAAACATAGTATTAAATATGTTTTCAATTATAATAATTTTATATTTGAAGGAATTATTTTTTCTAATGTTAACAAAACATACTTGCATAATCTATATCAAAAAAATTATTTGTAGAATCAATAATAACTAAAGAATTAAAGATAACTTAAATAAAACTAGAAGTAAATAAATATTCCATAAAAATTTATATCATCACTGCGTACCAAGAATACAAATTCACCTTGATTATCAAAAAGAAACCAAGGGTTTTTATTAGTTAATGAACCCAAAATTTGTACCAAACATAAACATAAAGGAGTGGTTATGTAAACACTCATTTTGGTAATTCATGAATTTTAACAACATAAATTATGCAACACTTTGCACTAGTCCAAATTTGTCCAACTTAGTAAGTCATGTTACCCTTTGCTATACCCCATTCATTAATTTTTACACACACTTGCTCATTTTTTCACATAACACTCATATTAGTCCATGTAATTATGCTAAACCCTCACAGAGTAAAATTATAATATTTAAAGAGCTCACACTTACATCCCAAACCAAAGCACCTAGAATGGTCCATGTTAGGAAATAAGGGATGAAATATGTGGAATAATCCCTCACAGAATTGCAAAAGTAGAAACTAATATGCAAAAATATTAGAGATCTGAAATAAAAGTGCGAGAATAATAAAAGAACAACATAAACAGATAGTATTTAATGTGGTTCACCCAATTTGGGCTACTTCCACAAAGAATCACTTGCTCATATTTTATTACAAGCCACCACTCTATCAATACAATAGCTGATCTGTTTGGAGCTAGGCTCAACAAACTCTATAGAATTCACACTGAATTCAAACACATATGCAATATTACATCAACTCTACCTTATGGACAAAACCACATAAGTAGACAACTACTTTAGCATTTTATAAAACCATGGGTATTAACCATGGGCCAAAACCGTCCCATAAACCTATGGGTCAAAAATCCCACCCATGTGAGAAAAGCATGTTTCCTGGTATATCGGGCATGTTTTTCGAGGAAAAAAAAATCTCGAGAGGATGCACCCCAAGACCACCACCTGGGGGCTCCGGGCAGCCTAAAACCCATTGATACAACTATGGAAAGTGTACGGTTCTCTTAGTTTACAGTCTTTAACACTTTCACACATGAAAACAAGCTCCACAACCTAACAATCTCCTACTTGGAGACTAGTTTTCCTCTAAGAAAGCTTTTCAGCCCTTCACTAGTTTTCATGAAGACCAACCAAAGTTGAACACAACTTCATTTTTACCCTTTTTATCACCTTGGTCATCATGTCATGCACGATTCTAAATGGTATGAATATTCTCCAACTTCAAATTCTCTTCCTCCAAAGTTGTCTGATGAAATGGTACCTAAATATTATATGTTTCGCCCTAGAGTGGAAAAAGAGTTATTAGCTAGGTGTATAACACTTTGACTATCACTATGTAGCTTCCTTCCTCCCGCTTATGTCCCAAATCCTCAAGAAATTTCTATAGCCAAATCATCTCTTTACTTTCCTCTCGTGGTAGAAACATACTCATCCTCCATAGTTAACAAAGCCACCACACGTAGTCATAAAATCCAACTCACTGTTGTCCCACCTACAATGTAAATATAACTGTCATGTTCCTCTTGTTGTCTACATCTCCAGCCATATTTGAATCTACATAACCACACAAAGTGGTGTTTGATCCACTGTAGCACAAAATTTTCCTCATGGTCCCTCTCAAATACCGAAGGATCCACTTTACTTCTTGTCAGTGATCTCTACCTAGATCACTCATAAATCTACTCACCACTCCCACTGCATGGGAAATATCAGGCCTGGTACACACCATGGCATACATCAAACTACCAACCACTGATGAGTAAGGTACCTTGGACATCTGGTTTCTCTCCTACTCTTTCTTGGGACAATGCTCCTTTGATAACCTAAAATGGCCAGCCAAAGGAGTCCCAACTAGTTTAGCATCATGCATATTAAACCTCTCCAATACCTTCTTAATGTAATTTTCCTGAGATAAATTCATCTTTCATTCCTTCCTATCTTGAGATATCCTCATACCAAGGATTTTTTTGGCTGCCCCCAAATCCTTCATAACAAAGGATTCACTTAGCTTCTTCTTGAGTACTTTTATTTCCTACATGTTTTTACTGTAACCAACATGTCATCCACAACAGAGACACAAGATAATATAACTTCCATCCTCAAATTTATGTGTATACATGCAATGGTCAAAATGGCATCTAATATAACCTTACTCCATCATGAAGCTATAAAATTTCTTATGCCATTGACGTGGATCTTGTTTCAATCCATACAATCTCTTCTTCAGTTTACACACCATCCCCTCTTTACCTTTGACATCATAGCCCTCATCTATTGCATATATAGATCCTCCTCTAAATCACCATGGAGAAATGTAGTCTTTACATCAAGCTTCTCTAAGTGCAAGTCTTCTACTACAACTATTCCAAGAACAGTTCTAATAGAAGTCATTTTTATTACATGAGAAAAAATATCATCAAAATCTATACCTTTTTTTTGTGCAAACCCTTGACCACCAACCAGGACTTTTATATTTTCTTTCCTCCTTCTTCCTCTTTAACTTTGTACACCCACTTGTTCTGTAATGCTCTTTTTCCTTTGGGTAGCTTCAAAAAATCCAATGTTTAGTTCTCTATGAGAGCCTAATGCTCCTCATCCATGGCTTACTCCCACTTCTTCCTGGCATCTACCTACATTGCTTCATCAAACCTCAATGGCTCTCCACTATCAATGAGTAATATATAATAAAGAGGAGAAAAATGTTGAATTTCTCTTCTTACCCTAGAATAAATCCTAAATATAGGAGTTTGGGGTTCTTGTTGAGGAGGTTCCATAACTAATTCATGTGTCACTTTCCCATCCAGAAGATCCTCTACCACTGCATATTCTTTCTTGGATTCTTCCATGTTTTCTTGCAATTGTTGCTTATACATGACTTTCTCATTAAAGACCACATCCCTAGATTGAATGATTTTCTTGTCCTTAGTACTCCAACATTCATATCCAAATTCATCACCACCATAACCAATGAAAATACATTTTTCTAATTTATCCTCTATCTTGGTCTTATCATCCTTGTCGTATGGACAAACACCTCACATCTAAAGACTCTAAGAATTGAATAATCAACTTTCTTACTGGACCAAGCCTCCTCGGTATGCCTTCATATAAGGAACTTGAGGGTCCCTCTGTTTATCATGTACATAGTTGTGCTCACTTTGCTTCTTCCCAAAAAGAAAGAGGCGGTCCTACATGTAACCTCATGCTCTAGCACATTCCATTATTGTTCTATTCATCCTTTACGGCACCCCATTCTGCTTTGTAGAGTTCTTAGAACTGTCTTTTTCCTACATATTCCATTCTTAGAATAGTAATCATCAAATTTGTTGTTGCAATACTCCCCTCCATTATCTAACTTTGATACATTTTATCTTAAGACACATTTCATTCTAAACCAAGTCTTTCCATTCAAAAAAGTTTGAAATACATCAAATTTGTTTCTAATATAATAAACCCAAACTTTCCTTATTATATCATCAATAAAAGTAACATAATAACTTGAACCCTCAAGATATGATACATGAGCTAGCCCCCACACATTAGAATGCACCAGCTCTAATTTACTATCTTTATTTGTAGGTTCAATCTTGAGAAACCTTGTTTGCTTCTATTTCCCATATATGCAGTCCTCACAAAAATCTAAACATGTTTTTGTATATTTAGGAAAATCCTTATTTATGATCTCCATGCCCTTATGGCTCATATGATCAAGCCTATCATGCCACAATGTTGTATCGCTTCTAAATCCACAAGATTACAAACATTAGTGCTATAAGTGGTTAAATACAAGGTTCCAACCTTCTTACCTCTTACCACCACAAGAGCACCCTTGGTAACCTTCCAAGAGTCCATTGTAAATATCACAGTATGACCATCACTTCCCAACTGCCCTATTGATATCAAATTTTGTCTTAATGCAGGCACATGTCTGACATCCTTCAATATCCAAGTATTCCCATTTTGCATTTTAACCCAAACAGAACCTTTTCCAACTATGTTTCAAGGCTCATCATCACCAAGAAAAACATGCCCAAAATCTTCTTGAACATAATCAACAAAATAATGCCTATGTGGAGTAGCATGGAAAGAAGCCCCTAAATCTAAAACCTAAGATTCAATAATATTGTGCAAAGAAAGAATCAAAGCATCCGACATACATTACCCACTCGCCACATTTTCCTCCTTGTTTTATTCAAGTTGTTTATTCTTATCCTGAAGCTCCCAACAATCCTTCTTTGTATGCCCGGACTTTCCACAAGTATGAGCATACTATTTTTCTTTTGGATTTTGATATTTCATGATCCTTCGATTTTCCATGGCTTCCTCTATTCTTCTTTCTCCCTCTAGTTTCCACTATCAAAGCATTCCCTAAAGTAGAAGATTCCCAGAGCTTAATATTCGCATTTCCTCATTTAGATTAACCCCTAAAACATCCTCAAACTTCAACTTTCGAGTTATTTGGAACCGATTTGCTTCTTGTCATTACTGTGCTATTCCAACTCTCAAGTAAAGAGCACTAAATTAATAAATCCCTAACTTCTTCATCAAATTCTATGTAACTTGAAGCTAGCATATTTACAACTGTATTAAATTCATTTAAATGATCTGCTACATTGAACCATTCTTAGACATCATCATATCCAGCCAAATTTTCCCAAGTGCCTTCCTATCCAGTAAATCCCATTCCACATCCATCATGCTCGAGGGTTTCTTAACCTTCTTAGACAATGGAATATAAAGATATTTCTGATAAAGGTAATCTTCCATCTTCATCTTCCAAAGACTCAAATTCTACTCGTTGAATTTATCAACCCATGATCTTCCATCATCTTTCATAGCTCCCATTCAAGCCAAAAAATTTCTCGTGATTCAACACTTCAACACACCAAAATAAGCTCGATACCAATTGTTAGGAAATAACGAGATAAAATATGTGAATAATCCCTCACAAAAGCATAACAGTAGAAACTAATATATAGAAAATATTACAGATCTGAAATAAAAGTGCAGAATAATAAAAGGACAACACAAAGAGATAATATTTAACGTGGTTCACCCAATTCAAGCTACGTCTACTAAGAATCACTTGCTCAAATTTTATTACAAGCCACCACTCTCTCATTACAATACCAACATCTATTCGAGCTATATGTAGACACCTATTTTCAGGTATAGTGCCCCTAAGTCGTCTCACATGCACGTTATTTCCATTCTCACATCTCTTTCTCTTAAATTAAATGAATCATATCCATTTGCTTAATTAATTATCAAATGGGCTCCATGTAGACCCATTTGATAATTCAACTTTTGATATTATCCCCATCTTCCACAAATTATTAATCCATGAGTATTAATACACCTATCCGACACTCCTTTTTAAATGGAATCTTTTATCTCACCCACCATGTCAATCATGCTCCCCACTCCATCTAATAATTCAAGCCGTGGTCCCCACATGATCACATCAGATCTCTTAACTCGGGTTACTCTACTCAACCCCAGTTACTTGTTAACCCCAATCTAACCTCACATCTAAGTTATAAATATGGGTTTTTTCCCCATATTTGGGAGGAAGAAAAAGTTAGAAAATTCGGGTGAACGCTGAGAGATTTTAGCCATTTTATAATATCATTATTATTCTATCTTGGTGATAACATGTGGAATTTCCATAATACTCTGCTCGTGATTTGGTTCATGTGATGAGATTCATGTTGCATGCATCAAATCAATAACACCAAATGCACATAGGTATCTTCCAGGTTCATTTGTTTATCAATTTGTATGTTATCTGTTTTGGACCCTATTTTATTATTATTCTTATCCCACGGGGGTTGATGACCACCGAGGAGTTAACGCTTCTGGATCTGCTTTTGTCAGAAACACCCACATAAAATCTCTAATCATTATTTTTCTAGTGTATGTAAGCTGCAGGTTTGTTGGGATCACATCGAGGAGTCCGATATTAACTTTACACCCATATCATCCATCTTCATCTTCAAGGTACTAAGCCCTTGTATACTTGACGATGTTTAGTGTTTCTTGTTTACTCATTCACTCATCGGATAGGAAGCTGGAAACTCGGATCAACATTTGGCACGCCCAATGGAACAAGATCCAGACTCTGGTCATGTTTTTGTTTGTTTACTTTGTATAGGTTTTGTATGTATAACAATTACTATATTTTGTATTATTGTTAGTATGACATCACGTCAATCTAGATATATGTTCTGTAATTTTCATTTGTAGACTCACCCGCTTGCAGGATCTTTGGTACTATCTTCGTCCATGTGTTGTGATGCGTACAGGTAGTTGATTATGTCGCCATTAAGGTACATCGATTTCTCATTTGAAAAGGTCGGTTATTGATTTGTTTATAATCAGGGTAAAATTTTATTGTTATTGCTACTTGTTAATAATATATATATGTATAATAATAATAATAATAATAATTAAAAATATATATATATATATATAAATTCTTAACCCTACCCTATGCTACCCCATCTCCACCTTACTCCCCATCTCCCCTAACCAACCTACCCTTCTCCTCACCGAGCCCACTTATACCTTCCGCTTCTCCATTCCTACACTTACCTATCCTCAATACTTCTCCACTCAGCCAATCATACCCATTTCTCCCACCGTCCACCGTCCACTCCTACCTTCTCGCTCCATTCTCTCCCCACGTGAGCTGACTCAGCTTTCCATGCATCTCCCCCTCTAACATCCATACTTCTCTCCATCTCCCAACATCCTTCCCTCACCAAATCCCTTTCGCCGACCTCAAGCATTCACCTCGCCCCCTTCACCCAACCGATTCCTCAAATCATAGACCATTTGCTCATCCCCATCTCCACCACTACTTCATTTCTTTTCCACTCACCTCATTTCACATAGCTCCACTTCCTTCTCCACGTGCCTATCTCCCACACAAACCGCTTCTCCCACCTTTCCTCGAGTGGATCAAATCATACCCAACAAGACAAGACTATGTATTCCCTCCTTTGAAATTACTTGGTCACGTATCAGAAACCACCATCAAAAGTATTATTTTGTATATAATATATGGATCTAGGAACGTATTATCATGTTCTAATATGAATATTTAGATTCACCTAAATTTTGATACCCACATTTACCCAATTCTCCTCATATCTTCTACCTAGTGGTTTATAATTACATAGTTTATTTGAAGAGGCCATGATTATGAGATCAAGAAGAACTTGACAAAGTCTTTGAAGTATTTCTGTGAAGAATCTTGTGCACTAAATCTTGGAATCCTCCCACATCCTTAGCTCATGCATCTTTGTGATCCCGTTTCTTTGAAAGACCCTAGGCCATAACACCATCAATACTTCTCTGTATTCAAATATTTCACAAAACATGTTGTCCTCTTCTGCTCATGCTCTATCCTCCACACCCCTCACCATGCCACTCTAACTTCACCCCACCACCACACCTCCTTCTTTTGCTTCCCACATACCCACTCCCTATCCAACTCCTCTACTCCGAGATTTTATCCATCTCCTACACCGACTCCCTTCTACTCTACTCACTCCCATTCAACTCCCTACTTACCCAACTTGACTCCCATTCCCTATTCATGGTTTTTAAATGACATTCCACCGCCACTTAGATGATTACTCTCCATGGATATAGTAGTTTCTACGCAGCCTTACGAGGTCTCAATGTTTGAGTCTCCCCATTGGGTCTATCTCAATATCAAATTCATAGCTTTGGGGACAACAACTGAAAATTCACTTTATTACAATCGGCTGGTTTGGAATATATTTGACATATAAGATTTTTGTATTCTCTATCCCATCGATTAAACGTCTTACCTCATTGTATAAGCTATTAACATCCGAATTTCAACTATATTTCATTAGTATTAGATAACTATATTTTATATCATTAATAAATGTATATTAGTTAAATTTCTTTAGATTTTGATGAGTTGTTAAATAAATAAACACATATTCACATCGGTTTTGATAACATTGTTTATCGTTTGAGCTTAGTTATTACCTTATTCATTTATCATTCATTTTTACAAGTCTAAAATAGGTTTGTCATTTATATAGTGTGTGTCGTTATTTATTATTTTGATTTGATTATCACATTGTTGTGTCTATCATTTTGTATTACGATTTGCATTATTTTCACATTAGATCATCATTTATTTTATTACTTAATAATAGTCATTGCATTGTTTAGTGTCTAATTTAATTTATATTCGACTAATCCTGATAATTTGTTTATTCTAATTTATTTATTCTTTTTATCTCTTTTGGGTCATATCCACTAATTGTCATACTTGCCTTTACAGGATTGCATTGTCAAAGATAAAATCTTAAACTCAAACCACATCGCCAATCATCTCTTGTCAATCTCATCTGTAGTCATAAGATCCTTGGATGTTCCCAATCATCGATTATCGCTTTCAAAAATCATTTACCTGGATACGACAAAAAGGTGCTTTCTAGATCACTTAAAGCTTACACTTGGCTCAACTTGTTGTTAGATAAAAAGGAAAAGTGATATACAGGTATTCTCTAGTTTTCCCTATTTTCTCTTTTCTACATGGTATTGTCGGTATTTTGGATGATTGTCAGCATCAAATTTCATATTTCAATTTTGGGAGTAAAACGAACCTGTGCATTCTACCTGCTCACATAGTGTAACTAGGGGTTAAATTTTTGCATCACACACTACCTAAAATTTCAATAAATCAACACATAAAAACATTTTCACACCTGGTTCATTGATTGGGATTTGATCACCCAACAGAACCGTTCCATACATTTCCCAGCCATAACTTACCTAAAACCAAACATAGTTTACCTTCTTCTAGGTCCTCTTCCATCCATTTTATTTTTTTCCCTTTACACACATTCTTAATTAAAATCAAAAAAAAAAAAATCCTCACTTGTTTGTTGATATAATAGTGATTTCCTTTTTATGCTTGTAATCACTCGATCCACTACTAAAAATATGGAACACAACCTCACCACACACAGTGCTTCATCCCAATCAATCACTACATCAACAACTTTATCATCCGTTTCTTCCTATCTCACTCACAGGCACCCATTCTCTCACTAATATACCTCATTCAATACCTTTTGGCCACACTGTGGCATTAGACCAACATTCCATCCCATCTAGGCTAGCCACTCCACCCTCTGTCAGATCAGAGCCTATTGGTACTTCTGTCTTCCCTCTTGGGGACCCAAAATTCAAAAAAATTCTTGACGCCAACCCTGTGGCCCTTCAAGACTATCTTTTAAGAAGATACATACACCTTCCTCTAGATGGCCCACCACTTCAGCAGGTCTATCCTTATAATACTAGTTCTAAAATTCCTCAGTCCATGGCCTTACATGATTTTACATCATCCTCCACCAACCCATCGGCACACTAGACCACCAGGTAGTCATGCCCATTCCGCCCAATCTTCCTCACATCAACACGACTATCATGACTGCCATCCCTACCACTACAATAGCTCTAATGGTCACTGGTACCTTCATTCAACCATCCCATGTGTCAAATCCCTTATCCGAATAGAAAATTCCTTCTACATCACAAGTCTATACCCTCACTTCTCAACTTCCTCCAACAATACCTTTGCAACATACAGTTTCATTTCCAGTCTATTAACCCACATATACCCATATCCCCACTCAAGTAGTTACTTCCATAACTTACACAATCTCAACAATCATACCATGTCCATGTTTCTCACCAACACACATTCTATCAACAACCACCTCAACCATCACACATAGCTTACACTCACCCATACCAAGTCCCTCAGATACCCACGCATACACAAGTCCAACCACCACCTTTCACTGCTCAACAGGCACTTCCTAATGACCCCATGCAAATCTTGATAGGTCGGTTAGCCAACCTAGAGGCTACTACATTAGGGTCCAAAGTCACATTGTCTTATGAACAAATATGTAATGAACCCATCCATCCATCTCGTGCCCATGAAACCATATCCTCCACACTGGGAATTGCCAAAGTTCACCAAGTTTAATAGCAAGGAGGACCCTCAACAACATCTTAGAGAATTTAAACATATGTGTTATCTCATTGCGCACATGACCAAGACTTAATGCTTCATACTTTCCCCATGTCTTTGGTTGGTCCCGCCTTATAGTGGTATAATAATATTCCCCAAGACTCTCGTACTTTCTTTTTTCTCTCATCTTACACAATTATTTCTTAAGAATTTATCCATTAATATTGTACACAAAATAACCATCAATGACATGTATACTATCCACCAATTCGAAGATGAATCCATCACGGATTTCATTGCATGATGGCACAATATGATAAATCAATTATATTGTTCACTTCGTCAAACTGACCTCATCAAACTCTTTGTGCACTCTTGCGTTAAGAATATTTCATCAACCTTGCAAATCCAATCATTTCACACTTTTGAAGAGGCTTTTACCATGGCCTCGCAAGCTTGAGACACGTGCCTTAGAACAGGGGCATTTAAAATTAAAGACCAATAAGCCAAAAATTGAATTTTTTCAGACCATCCATATCAAATGATAAATCAAAGACAACTGCCAATGCCGTCATTGTTAGATCATCTCCTACCTCGACATCTACCATAGTAACTCAACAACGATTCACAGCCAATGCCCAATTATACTCCCTTAGGAGAATCATACAAGTGCCATCTTTGACAAATTTATGATAACACACTTGATCACACTACTGCCTATCCAACTTGTTAACGAATCTAGACCATGACCGTGTGGTATCGAGAGGATCACTATTGCAAGTATCATCAAGTCCGAGGACATGACATAGAAAAATGTCAGACGTTCAAGGATTTTGTCCAAAGACTCATCGATCAGGGAGAACTTCAAGTGGATAACCTAAATGCCTCATCCAATCAACCTTTAGATATTTTTAAATAACCATTTCCAAATCATACACCCACATCGATAAACCAGACTACTCCTACTTCTATATCTCAAACCCCTAGTACCCACACCATAAACACTATCCATGTTGGCGATAAAATTCTAGTTTCCCCCACAAGTTTACCTTCTTCATCAACCATTACACTAGTCCCCTTTGATACATTATCTACATCCACAAATGCATCAACATTCATCTCTGCATCAACATTAGTTACATCCATGCCCACGTCGGTACCCTTTCCTATACTCACATCTATCTCAACACCTACCACCCCCTCCTCAGATGCAAATATCACTTTTGTGTCATTACCTCTTACATCTACTCCATTAAATCTAATCACCTTATCAAAAATTATCCCACCTCTACCTGTTATCTCATCCTTAGCTTCTCTTCCAATCCCTCTTTCTGTACTTCTACCAACACCTACTACATCTACTATTTTACAATCATCTATCTCATCTCCCTCTTCCATGCCATGTCATTACTCGATGATTTTTGGAAAACATTCCAAGCATTCCTTAATTTTGAATTATCATCCCATTTCTTCTGTACCATTAGATACTCACACATCGGTGTAATCCCCACAAATATCCACTTCAATATCTCCATTGCCTCACTGTAGAGATTCTTTTCATTCCCTCTAACAATCCCCATTCATATACAAGACCTAGACCCCCATTTCCCAAGTGTTCTCCTTCACATCCTCATCGAAAAGTAGACCTCACTATTCCCGATAGAAGCTCTCTAGAAACCACACCATCTCCTTCTATTTTGAGACCATACCCCTTGTCTTCCTCTTCCATTTTAGGAACCTTAACTCCACTAACAACCCATACTACTACTAGAACAATGCAACCACCCTTTTCCAACCAATATCTTAAAGAAAATTCAAAGGCGTCTGTGTCTTCCACTACTATCCCGCATCAAGCACATTCATCTACCCTTTCCAAATCCAAAACAATGTCCAAAGCCATTATTACATCACCACCTTCCCAGGAATCATTCCAAAGTTCTTCTTCTATAATACTAGACTATTATACCACTATGTTTCACCAACTACTCCAAACCTCAGCCATCACTTTACCAGTAATTAAATTTTTTGATCCAAACACGCCAAGGCCTTCCTAGTTTAATTCCAATCTTGTTTGTGCATTTCACTGTGCCCCTGGACATGAAACTGAACATTGTAAATCTCTCCAATCCATTGTGCTTCACTTTTTCAATGAAAATATTGATGATGAAAAACCAATTCTACACTCTCCTCCATAAAATTCCACATCCCAATATGTGTCTCTTCAAACATCTCGACCACCCTTTTCATTAAGAAATCCTGTCAGTATTCCACTACCAAATAAAGATATAACCAATGATGTCACCAACATATTATCCAAAGATGATGATCCTAAGGATTTTCCTCCTCTTATAATCAACACTATTCAGATAACCACCCTTTCAAATCCCTATAACTCGACCCTACCTCACCATCCACCCCTAAGACTTTTCTCATTATCCCTTCTCCTAAGGAGCTTGCTGCCGTACCTCGATCATGGCTAAAGGTTTTCATTGCTGCTCCTACCAATCATCCCACCACCACATCTTCATCTTCTTCTAAAGCCAAGGTATCTATTCTAACCACCCCGAATCCTTCCCCCATTAAACACACCATTATTAAACAACTTCATTAGGCCCTTGTCAAAATGTCACTCTATGAGCTTATCCAAATCTCTCCACACCATAAACAAGCTCTTATGGAGGTCTTGCAACAAATCCCGGTATCCTCTAATGAGCCCCAACCTTTCACGGATTTATCTCATGCCTTCGCAACATCTACTACCATATCATTTGAAAGTTTAGAAATCCCTAGGATACCACAAGAAGAACATGATCTACCATTATTCATCACAGTCTATATTGATGACACTTACATCCATCAAACTATGATTGAAAATGGTGCCAGTATCAATATCATTTATTCTCATACCTTCAACTAGCATAAATTACCCTATACCATTGTTGCCAAGTCTCCTACTGTTCTTCTCAGCTTTAATGATGTTGTCACTCTCCCATTAGTAACGGTTGTTCTTCCTAATCATGTCGGCCATAAACTCCTCCATGAGCTTTTCTACATCATTGAAGGAGAATTCCAATATAATATCTTACTGAGATGTCCTTGGATTCATTCTATGCATTGTGTCCCATCTACTCTTCATTTTCGTATCAAATATAAACATGAAGGGACTACTTATGCTCTTCTAACTGAGATCCCCCCTTCCAAGACATGTCGCATGATCTACAGACCTAAAGATGTCCTCGTTCCTAAAACCAATTTTTCTCCTGATGCATCCACCAGTTCTTTTGTACTTCCATCTACCTTACCTCATACGGATTCTTCTGATACTATAATGTAAAATATTTCTTTAGGGGAATATCAACTCCTCACTCTCAATACCCTTCCTTCTCCCAATCGCCTTGGCCACCTTGATAAGGCCCCTATGTATCAATCGAATGTTGGGGAAATTGTCTCATTTGGCCCTTCTTCCCTCAAAACCAATTTAGTATATGGTGGCCTTGATCAACCTTCTTCTCACACTGAAAATCATTTTCATGCCAAACGATATACATGAAATTTCAGATTTCTTAGTAAACTATCTTTTCTCACACATACCTCTATCATTGTGCATGGAAGGGGTTTGGTTTGGGGCATTATGAATAGGGCCCTCACGGAAATATCTTTGCCCAAGCCCATGAATCATGCCAAAAATTGGTTTGGAATACGACGATCCCACCATACACCCTTCTAGCACATCTGCATATTCTCCCATTCATCTTGATTCATCCACTTCTTCTCCATCCGGATATACTACCAATTCAGAACACACTTCTTCTCTGTTCAACTATCCTATAGATTCAAATAATATCTCATCTCCTTCCAACTATCCTTCTAGCTCAGATAATGATTTTTCTCCATCCAATTATCTCACAGATCCAGATCAAGATGATACAGTTCCTATTCCCCCTAACTTTTTTATTTATTTCCACCATCTTTCTCGGACCGGTGATTTATCAAGCTGAAAATGAAACCCAGTATTTTCCCTTAAATATCTAGAGATGGTAGAGGAATATTCCCCTATCATTGACATTCTTCAATGCGATGATGACACTTCCATTCTCTCCTACATGGGAGCCAAAGGTTCTCAAGATCAGAAAACTCATCCACTAAAAATCCAATCTCCTAAATGAATCCACTATCAAAATTACTATTGGAGCTCCTCAGGAACACCACATCCTTAAAATAGGTCAGTCTTTGACACCTCAAGAGCTCGAAGCCTTCACTTCATTTTTTCCAAACATAGCCAAGCATTTGCATGGTCATATTTGGACATGCCAGGTCTTGATCCCTCCATCATTGTCCATAACATCATTTTCATCCCCAATGCCAAACTAGTTAGACAGAAGCTTTGTCGAATGCATCCTCAAATTGCTCTTCTTGTGAAAGAAGAATTGCAATATCTCCTATCTGCCAACTTCATTATTCCCATTGATTATCCCCAATGGGTTTCTAACATTGTACCCATCACAAAAGCGTATGGAAAGCTTTGTATATGTATTGACTTTCAAGATCTTAACCTCGTATGTCCTAAAGATGATTTCCCTCTTCCAAGTATTGATCAACTTGTAGATCTTATAGCAGGACATGAGATGCTCTCTTTAATGGATGGTTTTTTGGTTATAACCAAATTCTAATTGCACCTGAAGATCAGCACAAGACATCTTTTATCACCCCATGGGGTACCTTTTGTTATTATGTCATGCCCTTTGGTTTAAAGAATGATAGGGCTACATATCAACGAGCCATGACGTATATCTTTCATGACCTCTTACATCAAACTGTAGAGGACTATGTTGATGACCTCTTAGCAAAATCTAAACATAGATGTGACCATCTCTCGGTCCTTGAGATAATTTTTGAGTGTCTCATTCATTTCTCCCTTTGCCTCAATCCGAGAAAAGTGTGTTTTTGGATTTCTTACTAGAAAAATCCTTGGCTTCATTGTCTCTATCAGAGGCATTGAGGTTGACCCACAAAAATCAAAGCAATTCTCGAAATGCCTCCTCCTTCCAATCTCAAGAAACTTCGTAGTCTTCAAGGTCGACTTCAATCTATTCATTGCTTCATATCACAAATTTCTGATCACTGTCAGCCCTTTCATCACCTTCTTCGAAAATACATAACCTTTGATTGGGACCAAAATTGTCAAAAGGATTTTGAAGATCTTAAGTGATATTTGTTATCTCCACCGGTACTCACACCTCCACACGAAGGAGATCCCTTCTATTTATATGTTTCTATAACTAAAATTGCTCTAGGAGCTATTTTAGCACACCTTCATGATTAGGGAAGTGAACAGGCCATTTATTATATCATTCATACTCTCCATGATTGTGAAACATGATACTCTGAAGTGAAGAAATTGTGTTGCACTATTTTCTTTGTTGCATCAAAACTTGGACATTATCTTCTTAATCATAAAACCTATATTGTTACTAACTTTCAACCCCTTAAAGTGATGCATTCTAAGCCATATCACAATGATCTCATCACCCGATGGCTCCTTCTCATGGCCGAGTTTGACCTGGAATTCATTCCTCAAAAGGCAATTAAGGGTCAAGCTATTGCGGATCAATTAGCAAAAGCCCCTCTTTCCAATACACAGACTCCTTCTAATCACTTCCCAGATGAATCAATTAATCAATTTCATCATGATCCCCTTAAAATGACTCTTTTCTTTGATTGGTTCTAAATTCCAACAAGGCGGAGGGGCAGGAGTTGTTCTTATTCCTCCCGGGATTCCCCAATCTCCTTAGCTTTTAAATTAGATTTTGAATGTACAAACAATATGGTAGAATACGAAGCCCTTATACTAGGACTAGAAACTACTATATTTCTAGGCGTTCATATCCTTGACATTTTTGGTGATTCTGAACTAATAATAAAGCAGGTCACTAGAGAGTATCAGTGTAGAAATGATATTTTACAACAATATCGTGATATTTCTCATCATCTTCTTAAAGCCTTCGATTCTTATGCTATTCAACTGCTCCGCATTCGACCAATCATTTTACGATACAATGACATCCTTGTGGCCCTTATCCCTTAAAAACTTAATAGTCCAAGCTTTCGGTTATTATACATCATCATAAACAACCATTCTATGACATATCTCAGATTCATATGGTCGAATCTAATTAAATCGGACCTTTGGTAGTCACAAATTTTTGATTATTTATCCAAAATCAATTACTCCCCTTGATCTTTATAAGAACGCTAAGATATATTTTATTCAACATGCTACTCGTTATGTAATCCTTGGTGGTATTCTTTATAAGCGTGGGTTTGATGGTATCCTTCTCTCGATGCCTTTAATCTCATAAAGCCTCTAGAGTTATCCAAGAAGTCCATGATAGTATCTGTGGTGGGAATTTTAGTGGATTATCTATTGCCAAACGTGTTCTTTGTCTTGGCTATTATTGGCCTTCTCTAAATCATGATTGTTGTGAATATGTCAAGAAGTGTGTAAGATGTCAACAACACTCTAATCTTATCTATATTCCTAGCCAATATTTACAGTTTGCCCAAGATTTATGGCCCTTTTCGTAATGGGGCCTTGATCTTATTGGTCTAATAAATCCCCATTCATCACAACAACATCATTCTATCATCACTGCTACTGAGTATTTCACTAAATGGGTGGAGGCAATCCCACTCACCTCTACTAAATCTGGCCCAATCATTAATTTTATATATCAACATATCATTTGCCGCTTTGGCATTCCCCATAAAATTATTATGGACAATGGGAAGTCCTTTAAAAATAAGGACCTTAAAAATATCGGTGATACATTTAAGATCCAACTTATCTTTTCTTCCCCGTATTATCCTCAAGCTAATGGCCAAGCTGAGGCCACTAATAAAACTCTTCAAAATATCTTGGCTAAAACTATTGACCAAGCAGGATGAAATTGGCATCTCCAACTTCCCTTTGCTCTGTGGTCCTATCACACTAGTGTTTGCACTTCCACATGGGCTACCCCATTTTCTCTCGGTGTACAACTTTGAGGCCATTCTTCCCCTTGAAGTCCAAATTCCATTTGTATGTGTGTCTCTTCGCAACTTCATTTTTGATGAAGATCATCATGCCTATCAAGATCGTATCAACAAAGCTTATAATAAACACATCAAAGAAGTGATTCTAAAATAGGTGAGTTGGTTTTAAAAGAAAATCAAAATGTCACTACCTTAGAAAGGAGCCAACGGGGAAAATTTTCTCCCAACTGGATCAGACCATATATTATCACACATAAGTATGGGTCTGGGGCTTATTGTTTAGCTTCTCCTGATGGTAAACTAGAGATCGAACCCCTTAATGCATTGCACTTATGGCCATTCTATTGTTAGTACACACACTTATGAGTATAGTCTTATCTTTAGACCATGTCTCCACCATTATCCACTTCCATCTATCATGGTAATGATATGAATTATGTGGTCTACTATCACTACTTTGATATGACCTTGAATATAAGTACAATGGCTCTACTTATAGCATATTCAATATGGATAAGTTCTCCCATTCGGTGAGAACCCCATAATCATTACATCCATCACCCTCTCATTCTCCTATGGCAGTCATGTAAAGGGTATCAAGTGTCTCCTGTACCATCATTATCCCCTCCTAAGTGGTTTACTTTGCTATCCCCAGCTCTCCCCCATGTAAAGATAACATCCATGCATGTAAAAAGAAGTCAAAAGTTATCCAAAAATAGCTTGATCCCTAGAAGGACAAATCTTCATGCAAAAAAATTTTAAAATTTATCCAAAAAACAAACTAATCCCTCGAAGGACAGTTGTTCATGGAACAAAAAAAAAAGATACATATACAAATCAAAAATCAAATCAAAATCAAAAGAAATAGACCGATCCCTTGAAGAACGACTATTATATTATTCTTTTCATCTACATTATGTATTAAAATAGACCGATCCCTCGAAGGATGGCTATCATTCTCACCATCTATGTTGTATATATAGTAGACCATACCCTTGAAGGATGGCTAATCTTTTGTTATGACATTTAGAAAGCTTCGCATTGATCGATTTCTTCTATTATTGTTCTTTCCCTTTCCCAGAGCTAGGGCATAGACTTAAGGAACACCACTTTTGGAGAACCTTCTTCCCGCATACAGGTTACATCTCAAATCCCTCATCATGTCGACATTAATATTATGAGAATATTTCATCCATATCTTCCTCTTGGTCTTGTGATATAATCAAATCTCATTAGTTATGTACTAACACCTGCTATTGACTACAAGTGCAATGCTTTGAGTAGTACCTTTTCTTGTTTACCTCTTATCCGGTTAAAAGCATAAATTTCTTACATGGCCCTTGCTATGGTTATGTGACACCCATCTCATCAAAATCATATTTTATTACAATTATAATCAAATTTTATATCATTAAATTTACATCTATATTTTTTTACTCTTAAGGATGTCCCCTATCAATATCATCTATAAATCTATGAATTCTGTTACTATTTCTACACACTCTCTTTAATAAAGTATTCAGGTTTGGGAATTCTACTTGATATCCATTGTAATTTATGAATTCTACTTGAGATTATCTCTCAAGTAGAATTCATTATCCGAAAACTTCTCATCCTCCACCATGACCATTGTTATCTTTCTCCATCTATTCTCTCACATCATCCTTCTCTTCTCTATTATCATCCACCAATTTTCTTTCCCATCACTCTTATTTTTGTTTTTCATCTGGCACTACATCATCTTCTTCATCATCATAGACCTTTCATCCCCACCTTGGCACATCTGTTTAATTCTTCATGCAGCACAAAAATCCTACTCAAAGTAGACCTATCATTCTGGACAAGGTCTCATTCGTGAGCATGTCTATTGACCATTCCTTCCTCCTAGTCCTCTTTATCAACCCAATTTTCTCCTAAAATTCACCTCATCTCATTCTCCACTACTCTTCTCACCCACTTTCTCCTTCTCTGTTATTTGTTTGATACTTCACATGTCCACCACCCGAGCTATTATTTTTGTGTTTTTCTCTTAATATCCTTTTATTGTCATCTATTTTATCGATCCATTTCCCTTTCATTCTTCTTTCAACTTGACGATACTACTTAACCATTCCTATGACATGGCAATCTTACTTAAGAGTCTCTCTTAAGAATGATTTTTCTTCTTGCCTTTCCCCTTTCCTTCATATTCCCATCATCCGTATTTTCTGTTCACTCCCTACAAACACATCCTCTTCCTTACTCTTTTTCTCACACAAAATATCTCAAAATTCCTCAAATATCATCTCCATCATCCCTCATTCAGAAATCCAACTTAACTACTTCATACCATTTCTTACTATGTCTTGTTCCTTCATCTTTACTTCCTTCATCTTCATTCACATCCTCATCCATTACATTATCTCCTCACCTTCATCTTCCTACATATTATTATCCCTCCTTTCTTTACTCTTTCCGGTCCATTTTCTAGAATACTTCCCCATATTTATCACCATATTTACTCGTCATTATCATTGTTCATCTAACATTATGTCATCATCATCTTCCATTCTCACGCTAAGAATTATCAGTGGACTTCTCCTAAAATTCATTTATCCCCATTCTACTAATACCGGTTCACTCTTTTTTACCTCCTCCATTTTCTCTTCTTTTTTTTGTGTTCTTTAATCATTATCGGAGGATTTCTCCTAACATCCCTCCACTGGTATTGCCTTTTCATCTTCCCTTTACCTTTTTCAATATCTCTACTATCTTCATCACATACTGCCTTTGCATCATTTTATTTTTTGTCCTCTCCTCCTTTCTACCCCTGGTTTTCTTTCATTTCATTTGTATCATCTTCATCTCCTCTTCTCCTCACACTTTCATCCTACTTCTCCATTGATAACCTGACTCACCAGCGTTGTCCCATCTTTTTAATCATCCCACCATCCACATGCATTTCCATGCATTCTGTTTCATATTCAATTCCCTTCCTGTTTTGGCTCTATCATCTCTTCTTTCCCTCTTATTTTCATTTCCCCCATTACTGAACTTCTTTCTCTACCACCCCTATCTTCCTAGCTCCTCATAGTTCCTTTCTTTCTCTTTTCCATTCTATCTTATCCCCATATTCTTTAACTTCTTCATATTCTTCATCTCCTTCATCTTTCCATCCTATTATACATATTCATCTCTCTAATCATCCTTCTCTCATATTCTTCACAACTTCTCTTTCTCAATTTTGTCATCTCTTTCATGATCCATTCTTTCTCTCCCTTTGTTTTGATCTCCATCTCCCTTTCATCCCTTCTTCTGTCATTTTCTTATCTTATTCTTTGTCCTTCATCATTTCTTTCTTCCACCATTTCTCCTCTTTATTATATTTGTTGCTTCTTTACTATGATATATCTTCATACATTCACCTTCCCTTCTAATCTATTTTCCCTTCTCATCTCGTCTTCTTCTTGTTTAGACTTCCTCCCTCCCTTCTTCTCCTCCTCTCTTTCTCTATTTTATTTTTCTCCAGGTCCCTCGTACCTTACCTATTTATCCCCCTTATCTTTTTCCACTACCCTCTTATTGAATGTCACTCTCTCTCTTTTGTGCTTTCATCTATCTTCTCACCTCTCTTATCGTCCTTCTCTACTATTTGATCCCTCTCCTCCACCATGTCTTTTCTACCCCAACCATGTCTACTTTCTCTTATCTCTATCATTTATCATCCACATCTTTCATCCCATCTTCTTGGGACATTTTTGTCTTGGAGGATACCATAACGGCCAACATCTATCTGATTTTGTACTCTTCCATGAATATTTTCTCTGCTTTTGTCACAAAAGTATCTTGACTGCGTATCCTACTTACCAAATAAGTAGGATTGCTTTTATCTTCTAATTTGCTAACACTTATGCATATTTCCTATGAAACCTGATTACCATCATATTTATCACACCTTTAAGGAATTTTATCTCAGATTTCTATCCAATCTGCTCATCATGTACACATTTATGATTATTCCCCCTGGGGCATTTTTATTTAGACATCCATTTCTCATTATGTCGTCTTCTTGCCCTATCTTGGGGAATATTTTCATCCATGTACTTTTCAACACATATAGATCACTTTAGTTCATTCTTGTACCCTATCTTTGGGGCATCATTATCTTCATCCCCGTCCCTTTTCTAGACACATGATTTTTTTGCATGATGCCTAAACAAAGGATCTGCGCACATCTTTCACATTTCGTTTCACATATTTTGATGTTTTCCTATGATCCATTGGTCATCTTGGTTTACATCCATACTACAAGTGGTCTTCGCCCACTCACTCGCCTATAGAACGTTTTCGTCTATCTCCGTTAAGACCGCAATTTTCCTTTACCAATGTGATCTTGAAGTCATTGCCATACATTTTGCAATATTTTTTTACCTCAATAATCCTACCTTTGGTCATATCTTTATCCATATTTAAACATATACTTCACCTAACCCTTTTTGTTTTAATCTCGTGGCTTGCTATCGCAAACCACTCAAAAAAAAGGAGAAAATGTATACACCTATTTTTGGGTATAGCGCCCTCAGTCATCTCACATTCACACTATTTCCATTCTCACATCTCTTTCTCTTAAATTAAATGAAATCCTATCCATTTTCTTAATTAATTATCAAATGGGCTCCATGTAGACCCATTTGATAATTCAACTTTTGATATTATCCCCATCTTCCACAAATTATTAATCCATGAGTATTAATACACCTATCCGACACTCCTTTTTAAATGGAATCTTTTATCTCACCCACCATGTCAATCATGCTCCCCACTCCATCTAATAATTCAAGTCGTGGTCCCCACATGATCACATCAGATCTCTTAACTCAGGTTACTCTACTCAACCTCGGTTACTTGTTAACCTCAATCTAACCTCACATCTAAGTTATAAATATGGGTTTTTTTCCCCATATTTGGAAGGAAGAAAAGGTTATGAAATTCGAGTGAATCCTAAAAGATTTTATCCATTTTATAATATCATTATTATTCTATCTTGGTGATAACACATGGAATTTCCATGATACTTTGCTCGTGATTTGGTTCATGTGATGAGATTCATGTTGCACGCATCAGATCAATAACACCATCTACACACCGGTATCTTTAGGTTCTTTTGTTTATCAATTTGTATGTTATCTATTTTGGACTCTATTTTATTATTATTCTTATCACATGGGGGTTGACATCCATCAAGGGAGTTAACATTTCCCGGATCTGCTTTTTCAGGTAGCCCCCGCATAAAATCTCTAATCATTATTTTTCTAGTGTATGTGAGCTACAAGTTTGCTAGGATCACATCGAGGAATTCGATATCAACTTTACACTCGTATCATCCATCATCATCTCCAAGGTACTAAGCCCTTGTATACTCGACGTTGTTTAGTGTTTCTTGATTACTCATACACTCATCTGGATAGGAAGCTGGAAACTCAAATCAACGCTATGCTCAACAAAATCTATAGAATTCACACTGAATTTAGACACATCTGCAATGTTACATCAAACCTACCTTATGCACAAAACCACATAGGTAAACAATTACTTTAGTATTTTTACAAAGCGTGTGAGGTGTCAAAACCATGGGCTAAAACCATCCCATAAACCTATAGGTCAAAAATCCCACCCATATGATAAAAGTGTGTTTCCAAGTATACTGCACGTTTTTAGGCCAAAAAAAAATTCTTGAGGGTTCCACTCACTGGGGTTTACCACCCTGACCCCACTTAAGGCTCGGACTGGCTCCGAACCTCAGTGAGACAACTATGGAAAGTGTACAGTACTCTTAGTGTACATTCTTCAACACTTTCACACATGAAAACATGTTTCATAACCTAACATGTGCCATATCATATGTATGTTATAGTCCTTCCCATATGATTTTGTCTCTTTCCCTCTAGTGACACTTTTATTAATTCAAATTCCTTTGGAATACTTCTAATAGACCTTATCTTAGTTTTAAAAATCCAGAATGCATGTATAGTCTAGTCATTCATCCATTATCAAGTAGAGGAGATCATACACACTTGACATGTGACTAAATAACCTAATGAGCATACACTAAGATAAAGCACAAGAAAAATATTTCAAGACTCCTTGAGATCCATATACTTTGAATTTTCTTTCTAGGGAAGTCATCTAATCAGATATGTAAAACACAAAGAACAAATCATCATTCAAAGTCAAGCTAAAGAAAAGGTGCAAGTAAAATATCATTTATGTAATATCATGATTCTCTATTTGGTTGTATACATTCTAGAGATAACTTGGTAGGATAAAATTACATGTGGTTTGAGCCCTCTTCATAGTAGTGGTGATGTTGGAGGTGCATTGGGGGTTCCCAAAACCCACCTAATGTTTTTTATAGGACTTCTTGGCTATATAGGGTTTTGAATTTTTAATCATCTACATAGTTAGCATTGCATATTTTTAGAGATCTAAGTTATGCATAGGATTCTATCAAAATAAAATACAATGACCTATAAAATATCACAAGTAGAGAGCATAAAACGAAAAGAGCATATGAAAAGGGCCATATTGGGGGTACGCTATGGTCCATGCCACCTGCTTTGATTTGTGCAACATTTCAACACACATATTCAACATCAAGTATCTTTCAAGTCATTTCTATCTAATTTCAATTATCAGACCAACCAAAATCAACACATAGATCAAGAGATCCACTAAGTCATCTTATCGCTCAAAGTGTAATTGTTTTATTTATTGTTTATCATTATTTTTCATTACTTAATGGTTATTCCTAATATTTATACTACAATTAGCCTTAACTAATTGATTAGGATAATCTACCATCAGTTATTACCCCTAGATAGATATTGATGATTTTAGGTTTAATCATGTTGTATAATCAAGTGGGTTCAAAAACACAGTGGAACCCAATAATCAAGGTTTTCCGCAACTAGTAGTCCTTTTGAAGGAAAATGACGCCTCTTAATGGAAAACGTCATTAACTTCTAAGATCATGCCTTATTTAATGTTCCTCATATTTTGCCAATAATCGCATATTAGAAAAAGAGGATTTAAAGTTTCAAGGCCAACAATAATTCAAAATATAAAGCATTACATTTTTATTTGACAATGTTGATTTGAGGTTACTTGATTTAAGTATTTAGTGATAAAAACAACATGAATAAGGAATAATACTTACATGCATGCACACATAAAAGGTTTTGAAAAATATCTTAACAATGGAATATGAAAAAAATTCAACTCCATTTATTACAAGAAACACTTTTAAAATAATCTTAAGTATGAATTCATGTACATCATATTAAATACTATCATTACAACTCTAATGTTGGGTACCATTCCTAACTCTTAGTCCATAAAAATTATAATCTAGGTCCCATTGGTGTACATCCCAATAAAATTACATAACATTATGAGGATGAAGACACTTAAGAAGATATCAAAATATAAAGTATGGTCCCATGAGCCACTTTCCAAGAGGTTGGGTCCGATCAATGGAACCCAAAATTATACAAAATTGCTTCCTTAAAATATTTATTAGCTTAAAAAGTGAACTTTAATTAGGTATTACAGTTTACAATACCATGCGACATAGAATGCATAGCTCTAATTTCATAGGTAACCATAAAGAATTCATCTGAATAGGGTATTTCCACAAATGTTTCATTATGAACCATGTTGTAGAAACTAAGGTGATTGACATTTTTTTGATAAATTGTGAATTTTTTAATGATTTACTTAATGTAGTTGTAAGACTTAGAAGTATGACGGGTAATGAATTATTCATACCATATTCTAGAGAGGAAACTAATTAATTAGTTACAATGTTATCGTCACCTTTCACTTTTTAGAAGCTAGTAAATTATGAGATTTTCATCAATGACTATGATAAAGTAACAAACTAATGTTTCTGTAGTCTGACTAGTTAGAACCCACCTTATAATAGATATAATATTACTAAACACATCAACAAAACCTATAACAAAAATTTAATATAAATATTTACACCCTAATTAAATTTTTGATGTTATGAGATGTAAAACAATGTAAGTTATGTAACGGTTTACACAAGTGGACTTTTTTGATCTAATAAACTTCCAACATTATTCCTTTTAATCAATAATTCAATCACACATATTATAATTGATACATGATAATTAACTACTTAAATAAAATAGAGGACAAAGAAACTTAGTTGTACATGGTAGAACAGGGAGGATCTAAATGTGTAGGATGGTGAAATAGTTATATCTACGAAATTAGATATGCTTCTTTATTGATCTTGGAATTAGAAAATGAGTGGGGCGGATTACAACTAAAGTATGGTCCAGACATGATTTATACAGTCTTGACCTAGATATGTACATTCTTGGACTCTTTGATATTCTGGATTTGAAATTTCTTGTAGGATTTGATAATCTAGAAATGACTGTTAACACACAAAAGTAGCACCCTAGATTTGGTTATGGAAGGCCAATACTTTTAGCTATCATGAGATTGTCTCCAAGTGTGGGATTTCCATCTTGATACTGAGACCTATAGAGAAGGTATGTTCCTCTACCTATCATAATTTTAACACTAAAACTACCTCTACGTTAATCCTATTTTAACACATCCAAGTAACCAGGGAGAGAGAAGAAGGGAGAAGGGAAATCATTAACAATCTGATCTAAAACATAGGTGATAGCACAAAGAAAAGGGGGATGCACACTCTCCATGAGAGGGTAATGGAATAAAATAGAGAAGGAGAGGTCAAATATATGTAACATAGACAAAAACTACATTTACCCTCCATTTTTCACACAAAAAAATGGAACCTACAAAGGAGAAATACATGCACAACACAACACAATAGTAATAGAGAGGCAATAATATAAATTAAATACAAGTATAGTGCAAAAAAGAGCCATAAATAGAAGATTTTATTGTTGAAGTATGCATGCAGACCATTACTGATTGAACTAGAAGGAACATGAACACATTAGAGACCAAATCAAGGCCTACAACTAAAAACACTCTTTCAACCATTTTGGCATGGTTTCATTGCATTCTGAGGTGTCCAACCATTTAAAAATAAATTTATTTACAAATATAGAGTGAAAAGGGGAGGGAAAGGGGAGGGAATAAAGAGGGTATGCTAAATTCAAGTTCAAAACCGAGCAAATGCAATAAGTCACTACAAACCCATGTGGGCACATGGCAGATCCATTATTCCATGCCATTTGATTTGTAGGAATTATGGGTTCCATTCATCATTAAATTATGGTGGGTGAAGTGGTTTACCATTTTAAATAAGTAAAACAACCCTCTTCATCACCAAAACTATGTTTTCACTTTTCATCCTCAAAACTCCATTATATCCTACATTTCTTCATGGTAAAATGAATCCCTTAAAAAGATAGTTCCAATGCCATTAATTTCATATAATTTGGAGCTCTAAAATAAAATTTATGGGGAAAACACCATCTCTCCTTGTTATGTGGCTTTGGAAGACTTCGCTAATATCCCCATGAAGACTATCCTTTGTTTGATGGCATTTGAACTAATTTTCTTGTTCTTCGATTTTCTATTTCAAATATTAATTTTGAATATTTCCAAGTTTGGATTTGATTTTATTTCTTAGCGGATCAATTTCTTTGTTCAAAGGCTTTGGCATTTCTTCTTATCTACTTTTATTCGTGGAATTTTTCATTTTTCTCATGACATTTCCTCCTTGTTTGGAGACTCTTAAATAACCCACATAACACTAGGATAGTGTTCCATGACTTCTAAACCTTATCCGTGTCGAATTTTTCTCCTTTTTTGTGCAACATTTTTCCTTGAGTGATAGTGTTCCATGGATTCAAACTTTAGCCACACTTAAAATCATGAATTTTCCACATAACAATGTCTTCTCTGGCCTCATAAGACCAATATTCTTTGAAAATCTACCTAAGTTTCAAAGCTCACTTTCCTTAATTTTCTATACTTGGATATTCCTTGGAACATTACAACTATTCCCTTTGTTTCGTGGGTTAGGAGAACCGAGGAATCCTAAGTTCCTCATTCCGTGGAGAACTAAATAATAGTTTTCCATGGGTTTTTCAACCAAAAAAATCTTAATTCCAAAAATAAAATTTCAAGTTGCAAAAATAGCTCGGGATTATTTTGGATAATAATTTGGTAGATCAACGGGGCTATTTTTTGTGAGATATAAGATCAGCTGCTTTGAATCAATCCCTTGAGCATGGATTCAATCTTGAAAAACTTTAAAAAAACTGATCTAAAACATTAAATTCTTACCCTTGGATGTATATGGACTTAGAGCTGATCTAGAACTTCTTATTCTTTCTCTTGAAAGATGATTTTTTGGGATTTATTTGATAAAGTTGTAAACTATCCCAAGAACACTTATTGTTTACCAAGGAGCATGGAGAACTCTTATTACATATTATTTTCGATTTTGAATGAATAACCTTGAAGCTTCCCAAAATACCTTGTTTCCATGATGTAACCTACTTTAAATTAGAATATTAAACAATAAAAATGCCCAAAAACTATATACAAAGTTTGAAAAATTATACATGTTCTAAGTGGAAACATCCAGTGTGCACATGCACTATTTTTGCAATAAAAAACATAATCTACTTATACTCTAACCAAAAACAAAGGAAGAAAAACAAAGCTAGATACTAATTAGGATAAATAACTTCCGTTCTTTACAAAATGCATGCATGTGATAAATTCTGAAACTAAATCACATGGTGGAAATGAAAGCATAACCAACATTTACTTTTTTCTCAAAGTATCAACATGAAAGAGAGAGAATACCTCATCAATTTTTTATTCATTTGGTTATAGGTGTTAAATCTTACATTTCCTTTCTTTAATCTCTTCCTCATGCTTTGAAGTGAGCATGACCGGTTGTAACTTTGATTTTGGCTCTAGACTAGTTAGATATTTGATTTGGCATACAACCTTGGGAACCAATGGAATGATCCTTGTAATTTTCCCACCTTCTTTGCATTCCACTTCATTTTTGTAGATGCTTGTAATATGGTTATCAATTTGATCGCTTATTCTAAAAATAACTCTTCCTCCCTTGGGTTCTCATTTTCTTCCTTAAGCAAAAACTTTGACATATCAAAATCATCCTCTAATACATCATGAAGATAAAATGAATTACCGAGTCTAGTTTCTTATTTGGCATTCTCTTATTTATTTATTTTCCTCCAAATATGATATATTGTAAGGAGGAAAGGAAAATTTTAAAATTTCATTACCAAAAGAGAGCAAGAAACATTCTATGATATCCTTTGCATACAAGGCCTCTAAATCTGATTTTTTTGTTCATGTTCTTATTCTTTTGAAGATAAATCAGCGACCTCTAAGAATATGGTGCAAATGTGAAGAATACATTCAGAGTAAAGATATCATTCATCATCCTCCTAATTTTTATTTTCAAATTAAAATGATATCCTCTCCTCTTAAATATCATCCTCCATTGAAGGTTTAATCAGTTGTGGGATTTGTTTGGCCTCAAATTGTGAGAACCAATCCTTCAATTTTTTTCTTGAGAACTTCCATTTTGGTTTCTTCAATTGGATACCCTCCCAAGTTATTTTTCTAATTAGGTTCATCCCAAAATGGGTTTGGGAATGTGACAGGAGTGGTATATTAAGCTTCTAGACGATTTTATAATGGTTGAGAAGATGGGGGAGGTGCAATATATTCTTATGGGGGAGAAGGGGTGTAAGGAGAAGCTTTGGGAAAGTTGGGAACTTGAATCTTGGGCTTTGTTTGATATGTTTTAGGATGGCAAGGATTCATCATATACCCACATGGAGGTAGTGAAGGAATACCCCATTGATAGGATTCTTCAACCTTAGGTTCATTAGCCTCCAATCTTGTAATGATTCAACAAACAGAACCATTAATTAAAATATTCAATCATTGCCTCTAGCCTTTGTTGAGGACTACATGAGTTAGGTATAGGACATCCCCATGGACCGGGTTACATACAACTAGGTTGTTTACTTTACATTATTTTAAATTGATCCTTGTGTGCTCATGATATTTTTCCATATGTTGAACTCGCCTTTCAAAATCATCTTCAGGTGTGAAATGACCTCCAAAATCTGCATATCCTTCCTCTTGAACAACATAATGGTTTATTAGATAGACAATATGTAGGATAGTTTTCACGGGAATACACGTGTTAATTTAGCTCATAAAATTGATTTAGAGGTGTGTTTTGATAACTGAAGATAGATTTAGGGAACATGGAGATGAATTTGAATGGTATTTAAGATACAAATGAGGATTTCGGTGAGGAAATGAAGTCATGATTGCAAAAATTCATGGAAAATAGGAATAAAATGGTTGAAAGGTAGTTATTTGATTGAGAAAATGAATTTTTGGAATAATGGAGTTGTTATATGTGTTGATAAATTCCTCCAAATGTTGTATATGAACAAGAACACATCAACCTTGATGATATGAAGTTGTAAAGTGCTTCAATCTTCTCCCACTGGACATGCCAAAAATCTTGATGCACAAAAGTATAATCCTAAATTTAATCATGAAAGACCAATAATTTTGACCAACATGGGAAATTCTCCAAGTGTGGAACTTGCATCTTGATATAGATCTCCAAAGAATTATGGTTCCTCTACCTATCCTAATCTTAACACTAAAATTACCTCCAAGATAATATCATTCTAACACATTTATCTAATGAGGGAGAGAGAGGAAGGGAAAAAGGAAATCATAATCAAACTAATCTAAAACATAGGTGATAACACTAATAAAATGGGGATGCACAATCTCCATGAGGGAAAATTGGAGAAAATGGAGAAGGAGATGTCATACATAGACGACACAAACCAAAACTAAATTTTACCCTCCATTTTCCACACAAAACACATAAAAAATAGAACCTCCAAAGGATAAATACATGCACAACATACCACAATAGTAATAGAGAGGAAAGACTGCAAATGAAATACAAGTATATGGTAGAAAGAGAACCACAAACACAAGGTTTTATTGTTAAAATATGAACATACTATTACAATTAAAGTGGAAGGCACAAAAACACATCAGAGACCAAATTAAGGCATGTAACTCATAAACACTCCTACACCCATTTTGGCATGCTTCCTTACACATTCTAAGGTGTCCAACCATTTACAAATGAAGTGATTTATAAATATATAGAGAAAAGGGGAGGGAAAGAGGAGGGAAAGTGAGAGGGATAAATTCAAGCTCAACCACCAACCAAATGTAATAAGTCACTGCAAGACCACATGGACACATCACATATTCATTCCTCCATGTCATCTTATTTACAAAAGGAGGTATGGATGTCATTCATCATTAAATTCCAACGGTTGAAGTGGTTGTGCATTTTAAACAAGTACAATATCCCTTTTCTCTTCCGGACCCATGTTTACACTTTTCACCCTCAAAACTCAATCAAATCCTACATTTCTTGATTTCAAAATGAATCCATTAAGAGATAGTTCCAATTCCAAAAATTTCATGTAACTTGGAGCTCCAGCGAAAGTTATGGGGAAAAATCATCTCCACTTTGTTTCACGGCTTTAGAAGACTTTGTTGATATCTACATAAGAATATCCATTGTTTGGAGGCATTTAAATAGATTTTCTTGCTCGATAATTTTCTATTTAAAATTCATATTTTTAATAATTTCATGGTTTTAGATTTGATTTGCTTGCTTTGTATGTCAATTTATTCATTCAAAGTGGTTTTGGTGTTTCTTTTTTCTACTTTTCTTCATTGAATTCTTTTTTTTTTCTCGTAGCATATCTTCCTTATTTATAAGCTTTTGGAGAACCCGTAGAACACTAGGATAGTGTTCCATATCTTCCAAACCTTATTAGTGTTGAATTGTTTACTTTGCCGCATAACACTCTTTGCTCCTTGAGAATCCCGGGAAACACTAAGATAGTGTTCCACAACTTCTAAACCTTAGCCATGTTAAACTTGTTTCCTTTTTTATGTAGCATTATTCCTTAAGAAGCTTGAAAAACACTAGGATATTTTTCTTTAGCTTCAAACTTTTCCCAAGCTCAAACTCATGCCTTTTCCACGTAACATTGTCTTCTCTAGTTGTGGAAGACCAATATTCTTTGAAAATCCACCTAATTCCCCGAATCTCACTTTCCTTTGTTCTATAGACTTGGAGAGTCCAGAAAATACTACAAAGGTTCCCTTTGTTCCATTGGTTAGGATAACATGTGGAACACTAACTTCCTCATTCCGTAGAAAACTTAAAAACCATGTTCCCTGATTTTTCAACAAAAAAAAATTCTAAGTCCAAAATAAAATTGCAAGCTATTAAAATATCTTGTGGGGTTGTTTTGGATAACATGACCTTATTTGTATGTCCTAATTACTTACAAAACTTCATGATGACTTTTATTCACATGCAATAAAGTGGAATCCCTAAAAACCTGCAGAATAATTCATTAGAGAACTAGCAAACTAGAAAGAGAAAATATATGTGTGTGGTTTAGATTGGACTACCCCTAGTATTTAGACTCTCATTTTTGAACCAAGTCAAGTGTTGCACTACATCCCCTCATTGCAATATCAAGACTCTTGTAGTTGTCCTAAGTGCTTATGTAATTATGAAAAGGTAATGGCCCTTAATGGTGGTATCATGTCTCTTAAAACCAAAATAATAAGCTAAGTGTACAATATAGAATGTACCCAATGTGGTAGTAATGAGATATGGTGTACCTCAACTATGTAATCTAACACTTTGTTTTTTGAAACCCTTGAACAATACTTGGAATGACTTTTCTCTTGAGAAGACATGGTTTATGATCTTTTCATGCTTAAAAATGAAGGAACTTAGATTCTTTAACCTAATATAGCGCTTGAAACCTATAATAGGGATTGTTCTAATTGATTTGTAACTTATTTAGTTAGATTGAGGAACCATTTGAGTTCTTTTGGAATGATATTTTCAATATGATATCTTAATAGTGTCACATGAGTTATAAAGAAACATTGACTTGTTTATACACCCTTCCGGAGAGACGAAATATTCTAATAAGGCCTACCTTAGGAAGATGAAATTACACAAAGAAGGTATTCAAATTAAAAATAGAGTTGGTGAACTTTATGATCCATGACCATACAAATTATTCAAGACCACACCCCACATCCTAACCCAATGTGTACAGTTTTGGGACGAGAGAAGGAGAAATGTAAACCAAGATGTTTGAAAGTGAAGTACATATGTTATTTACTACTTTAATCAGATAATATTCCTAGAATTGAAAACATAAAAAAGTTTAATGATAATAAATTCATGAGAGATCTAGATATATGAACTAATTAGATTATTAATATGAGCTTTTGTCTTAACAAGGTAGAGTTATCAAACTTGTCATTGCACAAGGAAAATACAAGTGATCAAACTATTTAATTTTCATCAACGGTTTTGATAAGGTGATAAAAATGGTTTCCCCAATTCGAATGGTTGGACCCCACATTATAATAGACCTAACAATAAAAAAACATCAAAAAAACATGCATCAATAAACAATGCACATAATATTGAACATTTCATTTATATGAATATTACATCAAAATCAATCATAAATTGCATATTATGAATTATAAAATGACATATAGTATAAAATATATATAATATCATACCGTAACTGATTTTAGTGATTTTTAGTAACCTCTGTTTTTTTGTATACACCTCTCATTGATGAAAGTTAATATCCTTAGGAAATTTGTCATTTTTATCAATAACACTCTCGGGATTCTTATAGATTCTATCTTGAATAGAATATTTTATCAAGTGGAAACATTTTCTAAACACTGCAAAAATTTTATAGGATATGGAATGGCCAATTAGGAATGTTTATATAAATCAATTAAAAAAATTTAATAAATGCCAACATACATACCTAAATTGACTAGATTTGATCCCATGTAATACTCTTTCTTAATTAGTCGACATCCTTAACTATGGTGTCATCTAATTCCATTAAATAAATCAAATACAATAGAGATTTGATTTCACAATATGAGTGATGGTGTATCTTAATTTTTACACCTTCATTTTCATAAACCATATGCAAAGGCAAGATTTTTGGATACTATCCATTCATGAGTTATTCATATCAAAGAATTAATAGTAAGGATCGTCATCGAATAGTCAAGTTGTGTAAACTCAAGGTTTCCATTGTGAGATTCATGAATAACATTGCAGATAACTATATTTTGTGAACAATATTCACCGTCTTTGAGAATATTAATAGTATTAAATTTTGGTATGGAACCCTTAACATAATGGTGGGTTAAAAAAACATGAAGATTATATGAAATGTGTTTTGATTTCCTTCATTTTTGAATCATGGTATTTGATGAAGATGTAATATTTTTGGAAAGGAATTTTTATGATCTACGATGATATTATCATATTATTTGTTTCTTACAAATAACATGAAAGAGTATTTTCATATTTTATCTCATTATTAGCCATAGATTATGAGTATTTTATTGTTTCTGATTCGAAACAATGTCAAATTGTTTTGATTTCTTTCATTATTGATAAAAGTCCCAAAAAGAAGCATTATTTGGAATCTCATTACCTCAAACTATATCACAAGTACTAGCATAACATTTTGCACCAACTCAAAGTGTTTCCTTAACAACTTCTAAATTAGTTCCCATGACTAATAAAAAAGAATCTTAAAACGTTAAAAAGTACAATCATTATTCTTTTTTCAAAACAAATAGAAAGAAGTATGAAAACAAATAAAAATACCTCAATGGAATGTAATATTGGATTCATTTGTTGTAGGTATTAAACAAATATGTAAACAATAATATCAAACAAAAATGGTCAAAATAAATGGTAGGTGTATCAAAATTTTCATTAGGGTTTTAATTGAAAATCAAAAAAATAAAACACGTAAGAAAATAAACGAACAAAGAGATATACCTAGAATACAAATAACATTGATTGATCTTTTGATGTACAAAACTCAATGGGTTTTCCTCCTGCAACAATGGATGTGTCACTAATGGTAACTTTAGTAAATTAAACTATTAAAAAAATTAAAAATCATTTATTGGGATTTTCAATATTGATTTGTTCATGAAAAAATTTGAAACATCATAAAAATGGATTACAATACCTAGTTTTTTTCTTGTGAATATGAAAATCTACATTAGTTATGATATTTTTATGCACATCTGTTTGTGGTAGGGTTTTTAATTTTCCTTTGATTACGATTTTTTTATATTGGATTTTTAAATAAGGGAATAGTTGGTTTCAAAAAGTGGATGACTTATTCTTAACTCAAATCCAAACATTTAATGTTTGGGTAAGGATGGGTCGATGAAAATATTTTCAAGACAAATTTAATACCAAAAAAATTAAATATACAATAAAGTAATAGAAAACAACATTTGTATTTAATTTTTTGAATATGAGAGAATTTAGCAAAGTGCCCAACCTCTTATGGATATTAAAATGCAATGTTGCTTAAAAATACATTAGGCATGGTGCTAAACATAAAATTTAATAGAGCAAGGGCTAATCAAATGGGTCATGAAAATTTAAATGTTAGGTTAATGACAATTGTGTAGGAATCAAACAATAGAAGGATCATAAATATAAATGATAAACCATATATTCAAGGAATAATTATAGCTTATGTAATTACATGAGATAAAGTGTCCACTTGAATGATAACAATGAAGGAAATCATGTATAAATTTGGATAAAGTTAATGTAGTAAACTAGCGAGAGAAGTGGCACATTGGGTAATGATAATGTAATAAATGGTATGATTAAGGGCCTAGAGTCAAGGTCATGGTGAATATGTGTGATTCAAATAGATTGTAGTGATAATTTTGAATTGACACCCAAGGATAATGTGATAAGTATCAGAGTATATGCATCAAATAGTAATATTTCATTGTGTGATAAATTGTGGAACCAATGGCATAGGGCCAAATATATAATAGTGTTCAAATCATGAATATCATAATGTTTTAGGGATTAGAGAATAGAGAGATATTATCCATAATTTCATAATGATGTTGTTGTAAGTCTCAAAATAGGATTAATTGTTAGTAATCAGTTGGAATGCAAAGGAAAATATTGTATTCCCTAAAATTATTAATGGTGAACATGTGATCTTGTATATAAGTTCATTAGTTGATGTAACATTGAACAAATGACATAAAATAGGGTGTAACCGAAATGTTCCATGGAATCATATGAAATAGTAACAATATGGAAGATTGAAAATCATAATCTCAATGTCACTAACGATACAAAAATAGATAAATAAATTCAAGTTGTTACCTATTTCCACTTGTTGCTTAATAGTGTAGAGTTTAAACCCTAATTTTTGGTGTTAGTTTCACTTTTAATATAAATACGGATTAATTTATATTTTATAAATTCATTTATCGCGTAATGAATTTTAGATTTTGAGCTCTAAGAAGTAAAACAATTTAGTGCAATGAGGTGATTCGCCTTCATGTTTGGCCTAAGTTCATGAGCATCTAGCTAGTGGCAGGATGTAACTCCTGATAAGTGCTAAAATTTTGATTGTGGTGTAATTTTTCACTTTTTTAATTTTTTGTGTATGTAGGATGTGTACACATGCATAAGAATAATTTGGCCTAGATGAATTTAGGTGAAGGCTAATGAACTCCTCCAAGTTTAGAATTTTTAACCTTTAAGTACATGGCTTCATCCCCATGTGTGTATATGATGGATGTTTTTTCCTAGTGTTGATTCTTTTCTTATGATGTAGGATCAAATACATTGTTTGCATGTTTTATCATACTATATGAATATATTCATTCACGATAATTTTTAGATGAGCATTGTATGCAAATAATAGTTACCATGGGTCTTGATACAACCGATCATGATGTGATTGATAGAGTTGGCTTGGGGGTTGTGATCTTTCTAGAGTGGATCCCCATGATATACACTCTTACTATTTTATGTGAGTGTTGGTACCTAGATACTGGTAGATTTTGGTTAGATACTAGTGAGGAAATAATCATTTTGGAGGATTTGTTGTGGATTATTACATATTGACATATATTCTTGGGTAAAAAACCAATTTTTCATATGTATGGATAGGTACTAATATTAGATACAAGTAGAATATTCTAATTTATTGGGAGATATTTTTAAGTTAAGTGTTTTGTAATTATATAAATTTATTCAATGCATTTTTGGTTGTGGATATGAGTGGCATCAACATTGTATATAATATTTTATTGTTTTTTAAGGAGAATGATGAGGGTAACACATAGTTTTCATGGTAGCACATCATTTTTTCCACTTATACAAGGACCTATATTGATTATCTAGAAATGATTGTGATGGTATTATCTAATTTTTTACATTATTAAAGATGTGGGCATTTGAGCACATTCTGCTATTGAGGCTAATGGTGCCTTGGTTAGATTAGACTCGGGATATGTGCTTTATGTATGGTGGTGGGTAGGTTCCTCAAGTATGATTTTTGAATCAAGACATAGTGTCAATGGGTATTGGATGAGTTGTCTCATGGTAATGTCTTATACATGCTCTATCTAGCACATGGTGATGTATTCATGTTACGATATGGCTTTAGGATCAGATATTGAAGATTATGGATTTATTTTATTAAGAGAAGGTGACTCAATACTTGGCATTGTAGACACCCTAAAAATACATACCTATTTCTAGTCATTCCTAATTATCCCTATCATTTACATAATATGTCAAATCAATTCTAGAATGCATTCTAGATCATTACCCTCTCACATTCCATTAGAATTCACCCACATCCCTTTAGAATTAATTTAATTAATTATATCATGATTAAAAATACACTCACATCCCTTGGCTAATTTAATTAGCTATTTAAATAAATAAATATATAATTATCCACTCACCCTCCACTTCATCATCCAACTCGCTCAAGTTGAACTAACTCACTCCACTCAATTTATAGAACCATACAAAAGTGGAAGCAGAAATATTCACATACAACCACCTTCTCAAATAAAATCAAAAGCCAACTAAATATTCATTTCCATTTAAATGAATATTCAAACCATCCAACTATACAAACTATATCAACTCGATAATTCAATAAAATGCATTTATTTCCTTGTAACTCATTCAAATCTTGATCCACAATCAATGGCCTCTCCTTCGTAATTCATCCTTGGAAGCTTTAAGCATTTTCAGAAAAACTCTACCCATTTTCCTTTAGAAATTACATACCAAAAGGTTGTCCATTTGATCACCCTTTTCTCATAGCATTCTTCTTCCAATTGGAATTACGTGTAAGCATCCATACTCAAACTATCCAAATAGATCCATCCATTCCACACTTCATCTATCTCAACTGAGTTTGTAAGAAGATTCAAAGGAAGGTTTACATATGTTTATTATTTTCTTATTTCTTTAGTACTTTCATTTTTCCTTGTACACATTCTAGCATGTCGGGTAGGACCCCACATAATTCTTTATCTATTTATCTCATTTATTATTAAACTAACTTTTTTGTGTTATTTGTTTTGTTTGGACTTATTGTAAAAATCATAGTGTTTGGTGGAGTGAACAGAGAGAAAATCTAAAAACACAATCATTTTATCATATTTTTCATTTTTATGGAGCACCTTGGGATCCCTACACTAGTGGATTACTACACATGCTAGCATCACTAGCAAAGTGTGCTAGCTTAGCACTACATGCATTAGCATATAGCACTATACGCATTACTAGCATTCAACCAATTATTTCCTATGTCTCTATACACGCACCATCGTATCACTACATGTAATAGTGTTCAACAACTCTATACACACACTAGCATAACACTACATGTGCTAGTGTTGAACTATCTTTCTACACGTGCTTCCATAAATAGTCCTAAAATTGAAACAATATTTGTCACACTAGTGCACCTACTTGATTGTACTATTGTAACCCTTCACGATAGCATATCTATGTAATTTCACAAACAAGGACATAAGCATTTATAATCATATTAAATTGAAAGCAATCAATGGAGTGTTGTAATTCTTATAGGAATTGTATAGCTGAATACATACATGGAAATATGTTGCATAGGTGTAACAAAAAACTAATTCACATAAGCTTCCAAAAAGGTAATCCGGGAAGCATAACTGAATTAAATAAAATATACAATTGCAATAATAATGCAACAAATAAACAATAAAAAAGGTTATAAATAAATATAACCATATAACATTTAATAATTAAATAATCTAACTATACAATGCATAATTAACTAAGGTAATAATATATTTACCCTAACATTCCCCCTTAATTTTTTATTGCCTCAATAGATGAGGAGAGGAAATCTCCAAACAACTCGAACTTGTCATGTGTAAGTGAAGTTGTGAAGATATTTGATCGTTGTTCAATTTTGGACAAAATTGAAGTTGTATATTATGCTTCAAAACATGCTCACGTATAAAATGTACTTATACCTCTATTTTTTTTGTCCTTTCATGAAAAAATGGATTGTGAACAAGTTTGAGAACACCTTCATTGTCAACATACATGGTGGTTGGTTTACTATGTGGTATTCCAAGTCCTTCAAGTATGCGACGTAGCCAAATCACTTCACAGAAAGCTTCTCCTGTAGAATAATACTCGACTTCTGTGGAAGAAAAGAAATAAATTGTTGTTTCTTTCTTCCCCATGATATTGGTCTAGATCCCATAAATAAAAAAAACCCTGAAGTGGTTTTTTTGTCATCAATATTATCTGCATGATCTGAATCCACATATTCTGACAAAAAGAAGTTGTCATTCTTCTTGTATTCTAGACCAAGATCCACTGATCCTTTGAGATATCTCAAGATGTGCCTTTCTACTTTCAATGAAAAACTTTGGGTTCCTACATGAACCTAGATAGATAGCTCACTACAAAGCTGATATCTAGTCTAGTGTAGGTTAGGTAAATGAGACTCCCAATCAATTGCTGATAGAGAGTGGCATTTACCTCAGGAGATGGATCTGAATGAGATAACTACAATATGTTCTCCATAGGTGTATAAATTGGTGTGCAATCCATCATCCTGTATTTCTCAAGTGTTGTTTGGTATATTTCATCTAAGAAAAAATATTTGATTCTCTTTCTGTCATACTTCCAATCCAAGACAATAGTGCATTATCCCGAGATCTATCATGTCGAATGATCGATTAAGATCTTTCTTCATTGTATCAATCATCCTCATTGAACTTCTAGTGATGACTAGATTGTCGACATAGACAACAAAAAGTCACAATCTCCCCCTTTCTTTTTGAGGTAGATATTGGGATCATATGGGTTTCTAAAAAATCCATGTTTGTATGAAATGCTCATCAATTTTGATGTACCATGCCTTGGATGCTGTTTGATATGATACGAGAGATTTCTGAGTTTGCATACCTTTGCTTCTTGACCAGGTACAACATAACCCTCAGGTTGAGTCATGTAGACTTCTTCTTGTAAATCTTCATTCAAGAAGGCACTTTTTATGTCTATCTGATGGACTTTCCAACAAAACTATGCAGCTAGAGCAAAAATCATCCTAATCATTTTGATCTTATCTATGGGAGAAAATGTCTCCTCATACTCAATGCCTTCTTTTTGTGCATACCCTTTTGGTATTACTCTCGCTTTGTACTTTTCCACTTTGTCCCATCTTTGTACTTAGTTTTCAATATCCATCTACATCCAATGGATTTATTCCCGGTGGAAGATCGACAAGCTACCAAGTGTTATTTTTCATTATTGGTGATATTCGAGAATCCATGGCATCTTTCCAAGATTTTAACTATAGGGATTCTTGGGTGTAGAGGTCTCATCATATTTAATTACTATAATCATCAAGGAAAATTTCACTTCTTATTTTTCTTCACTGTGATTCTATGGTACAAGGGTGGATGTATTTGGTGGAGCATCCATTCTTGCATCTTGTAACATGCTAGTACACCACTTGGGCATACGTTGAATTGTTACCGTGGCTTGTGGTTCTATCAGATCATCACCAGCATCCCCATCATCACTTTCATCATCTGTGGTAACATAAGATTCAATTTTTACAACTGGTGAAGAATATACATCAAGTGAGTCTGGAGGAGGAGACTTTGCTTCCTTCTTCTCAAAGAACTCAACATCTCTCTTTGGTGTAGACTTTCCTGGTCTTCAGATCCATCAATTTGTACCCAAGATTCTCTTCAATATACCTAATGAAGATGATTTTTTTTGATTTCATATCCAATTTCTTTCTATTCGGTTGGTTATGTGCATACTTTCTTTGCACCCGAATACTCTTAGGTGTGTAATAGATGGTTTTTATTTTACCATGCTTCATGTGGCATTACTCCGTCAAGAGAAACTATGGGAACTCTATTCGAAAAATACATTTTTTATTTTCTACTTTCTTTTATAATGTCTTTGCTAGTCAGATTCATCGATCATGCATTGCACCATTTTCATGATAGTACAATTTCTTCTCTCAAGAACAACATTTTTTGTGGTGTGTATGGAGGAGGCATTTGTCGATGAATTCCGTGAGCTTGTAGGTAGTCTTTGAACTCATTACTAGTGAGCTCCCCCTTGATTTGAATGGATATTTTGGATGTGACTACCATTTTTATTCTCAATAGCTACTTTGAACTTCTTGAAGGTTTCAAAAGCTTCACTTTTCTTGCAAAGACAAAAAATCCACATTTTTCTTGAATATTCATTGACACAAAGCATGAAGTACTGATATCCGAGAATGACTCGGTTGCATGGACCATAAATATCGGTATGAACTAGATAAATCTTGCCATTAGCTTGAAAAGTAATCTTACGAGAATGAAACTGTGTTGTTTTCCTATAAGGCGGTGAGGACACTTGTTTGTATCCTTCTAAAGAGATGGTAAATCATGTACCATATTACCTTTGGCAAAGTGTCTCAAGATACTTGAAACTAATATGACCAAGTCTCCGATGCCATAACTATGCAGAGGTAGATTTCTTATCCACAAGTGTTTGATCATCTATGTGGACAAAATCAAGCTGGAACATGCATCCCACATTAGAGGCTTTTACAACTATTTTTGAGCCTCATGATTTGTCTCAAATTAAACACGTTATCTTGTCAAAATGACTATCAAATTAAATTTTTAATTTTTGATCTAGGAGTGTACTAATGAAATCAGATTTTTGGTCAACTCAGGGGACATATAAGACATATGATAGTCTACAATTGCGTGAACCAAGCAGTAGAGAAATGTTCCCAATCCCCTGAACTGTATATGAAGAATCATCACCCAAAGAAACATGGTTTTTCGAAGGCATGTTCCCTATTGAAGTAAACCACTCTCTATGGAAGGTCATGTGTCAAGTGGCTCCCAAATCAACATACCAGACATCACTAGATGACATGGAAGGTTCACTTGATCGAGTAAAGTGTACAAGTAGTCTTCATTATCTGAATTTTCTTCTTGCTCAGCAATATTTCCTTGTTGATGGGGTCTTATTTTCCAGTTTCCCTTTTTCTTCCCTTGATTATAGTTCGTATGTCCCTTGTGAGATTGTTGGTGTTGAGGTCTAGAATTACTTAATGAACCTTTCTTGTATGTATTATACCAACAATATTTCAACTCATGTCCTCTTTTACAGATTGGACATTGTTTCTTCTGTTGTTTTTCCCCTTGATGTTGATATTGATTCTAATGTTGGGACTTTTGATAGGAATTAGGTTTTACTTTTTATTTTCCTTTCCATTTTGATGTGAATAAATTTCCTGCTCCTCTTCATCATCCTTATTATGCATGGCTTCCTCTTGTTGCAGTAGGTTTACCAGTTTGTCAAAACTAACTATCATATCTGAAAAGTTTAGTGTTGTTACAAAAATGTGGTAAGAAGAAGGAGAGATCTCAGAAAAATGGGAATGAGAGCTTCATCTATGACTACTTCTCCCAAGGCTAGAAGTGAATCCCTCAACTTTGCAACTCTTCTTAAGAAAGCTTCAATTTTTTCATTTTTCTTGAAATTCAGTGTGTGTAACTAACTCTACAAATTCATAATGACATTCTTATTTTTGGCCACATATATTGTGCTCAAATTATCCCATGATTCTTTGTTTATTTTTGCATCTTGAATGTGGGGTTGTACATCATCAAACACTCTAAACTAGATGATGAGTTTGGCCTTTTGATCTGATCTATCAAACTATCGTTATTGTGTCGTATCAATAGTTGATCTGGTCAGAGTACCATTCACAACAGGACAAATCTCTTCAAACTCAAGCTATGTCTTGATTTTTTTCTTCCATATAGCATAGTTCTTTCCTCTTAGTAGTTGTGAATCTGGAAGAAAGAATTTGGGGGCATTGGTTCCCATTTTGTAGAAATCACTGACAGGGTTAGGCTCTTATCACTCCAGGTATAAGGTCTCCCAATATATATATACTATCAATCTAATATACCAAACCTTTCTATATATGTGCCCTTCCGATATATACCCGACAGTACGTGGAAGAAGATCACCCTTTCTATATATGCAGTGGTACATGAAAGAGGCGTTAACATACGTGAAAGAATTTGATACATGGTACAAGAAGACTTGAAAGGGGGTCTGTGTAATTATTGACACCGGCTCAACTAAATATCCTCATACACATGTGTAACTTCACTATATACTTGGATAATTTTTCATTCTAGATTTATGTCATGCAATCATTCATAAACGGATGAGATGGCTCATAGTGTGTGCATTATATCCTTATTACTCCTTGTCGATTTAAAGGGTCGATGCCCAAATGATGTTGTTATATCTATATTAGGCATTAAGTGCAGTAGTAGTCTTAATCGATTTACACGTAATCGCTTCTAAGAGTTTCGTATATACCTAATGCTGCGAATGAGATCTAGGATCTTGTGAGTGTTTTAGAACCAAATTTTATTGTTTTTAGTACAATATTTTACCAGTTTCTAATTAGTTACAAATTTTGTGGTTGAATATGGAAACTTGCAAATAAGTACGATATATTGAAGCATACAATTACATTCAAAAAATTTGAAAAATTGAATGGCAAGAAAAAAAAATTTGTTTTTCGGGCCCTAATGGCCTCCAGAGCCCAAAACGACCCTTAATGCCAAAAAATTGTAAAAAAATAGCTGAAAATGTAATTTTTGGTACACCTCCTTTAGCAAAAATTGCTCAAAATGAAAAAATAAGAGGTCTAGGAGAAAAAAATTTCCCTAAAATAGGGTTTTTCTCACTAAAATTTTAGAGAGGGATGTAGTGATAACTAGCGGGTTGGAGGAGTTTTTTACTACTTTAGCCTCCAAAGTTGGCATTTTTTCTAATTTTACTGCTATAAGTCAAAATGGGGTGTAAAGTGTAATGAAAAAAGTGGATTTGGTAGGGGTTGACCCACAAATCTCACAGCCCCAAGACTTTTGCACTATTCATTGAAGTGCTCAATGTGCTATGCATATTATTTGAAACAAATTATATTTAAAAATTGACTAACGTGTTCCAATGGTGACGTGGCGAGAGGAGATTCAACGTGGCAAAGGAGATTTGACATGGTTGTGAGGTCCTACATGGTCTGTGGGTGGTAGAGTTGTTAAAAGTGGATTAGGGTTTCTCCAAGCTCAAAAATAGATCTTCTCCTTATCTCCTTGACTTGTATATATCTCCTTTGGCTTTATTTTTTTGTTTGGCACTGGTTTTAATTTATTTTAGTTGACATCACCGCTTATTGTGTTAAGGTTTGTGTTAAATATTGATGCCAATGTTGCTCCTTTTGTTTGTTGTTTTTGTACATGTAAAATAGGTCGCATATTTATAATTGATCATGGTTTTGTTGTGTATATAGGTCTCGTGTGGAATCGTTGAGTAGAGGATGATGCCTTAGATGTTGTTTGTATTGGATGCAAGAGGATGCCAATGAAGATCAAAATGACTTGGCTGTTTTGTCAAACATTGGTGCAAGGAGACCACTATAAATTTGGCACCTCTAATTTCTTACAAATCCACCACTATATTTAATGATAGGTAACTCGGTCATTGTAAGGATCGACCTCCAAATGAAGCTCGTCGATTCTCAATATGGCTTTCCAATAGAATTCGATGGGGGCTCTCACACTTGTTAGGAGCTCGATTAGGGGGCTAGATGTTAAAAAAGGTAACTCGGTGTCTCCACAACTAGCAGGGAGTCCTCTAAATGTGGAAAAATAGATAATATTATCTATAGCTAAGCAGTCCTCTAGATTTAGAGGCAAAACCCCTGTTGGGGAAAAATGATTTTTTTAATTAACTTCCAAGGGAAAAATTTTCCTGGTGTAGGGGGCACCAAGGAAAAAAAATGACTTATAAACACCTGGAGAATGGTGGAATGTTGTGGGGATGCAAGGTGTTCTGGGAAGTTGTTGGAGATAACACAGGATCTCCTAGAGTGCAGAATCTTCTCGAAAAAAAAATTCTTCCTCTCTCCAACCTTCTCTGCTTCACAAGTCTAGATTCCTTCTCTAGTATCAAATGTAATTTCAAAAATAGGGATGGAAGCATATATAATTATATTAATGTGAAATCAATCAATCAATTACAATGGAGTGCTGCAATTCTTATAGGAATTGTACAACTGAATACATACATGGAAATATGTTGCATAGGTGCAACAACAAACTAATTCACATAAGCTTCCAAAAAGGTAATTCGGGAAGCATAACCAAATTAAATACAAACATACAGTTGCAACAATAATGCAACAAATAAACAATACAAAAGGTTATAAATAAATATAACCATATAACATTTAATAATTAAATAATCTAACTATGCAATGCATAATTAACTAAGGTAATAATATATTTACCTTAACACCCACTTGAGTGTGCTACCATATCACATCATGATAGTGTACCTAATTGCATGTGCTATTATTTTTATTTATCATTTTTTTTTCATAATTTTTCCAGCATGTTAAATTATTTCTAACTATCTTAACATTGTTTTTCATCTTTTCCTATACATTTCAAAAAAATCTAACACTCATTTTCTCTTGATCTTTATCTAATATATCTAATCAAAATACCCGTGTCTTCTCTTTTCTTGTACCCTTTCGGGTGATCTTGAGAATCAGAAATGGTGAAGTTTTCTCTTTTGTTTTATATTGTGTTTTCACTACAAGAAAACTAGTAATTCATTGATTACATGACCACATCGTATGAATAATGCCTTGAAAATTTAGTAAAACTACTAACATTATGTGTAGGTTACCTTGATCAAAGAAAATAAAATAAATTTTATTTTAATAAATTTTATAAATTTGTATTTCAGGTTTGGATAAGGGTTTATTCCCATCCTCTTTAACTATGGGAAGTGTTTAGACATTGTCCTAAAACACATTGTGAGGAATACTACAATAACCCCAAAGTAGTTGGCACATTAATAGAACTAGCCGGTGAAACATGTACCCCCACCTACATGACTAGTACGCATGTCGATTTAGACACAATTTCATTCTTAGTAACAACCACAATTTTATTAATTGGGCATAGTAAATCCAGGTTTATTAATAAAGGGAGTAAAGTTAAGTCGACAACTAGAAATTTTATAGTGTACCACACTCATTCGGGTAACATTTGCTATTTAGAAAGAGATCCATATAAGAAACTTGAAAAACATAACTAGGTTATTTTAAAGCTCTTCCTACCATTGTTGATATCCAAATTACTCGAGTTATATTAATTTTTTTCACATTCTTATCTTTAACAAAATTATATTCCATTCCCATAAAAATAAAATTCTATTCAAAATTTGTAAACTCTTCTCTTTTGAATACCCATTCCAAATTGAATTGAATCAAATCCAAGCCTTACTCTTTGGATTCACTTTCTAAGTTTAAGCACATCATTCAATCCAATATTAAGTCCAAGCCTTACTCTTTAGATTCACTTTCCAAGTTTAATCATATCGCTCAATTCATAACAAGTCTAATTCTTACTCTTTCCTATTCACCTTATCAAGTCTAATAACAATCAAAATTCAATCACAAGTCTTTGTTTTGGGTATTCACTTTTTCCAAGATAAGCACATCTCAGTACGTCAAGTTTCAAAGTCTTAAATTTGGGATACCCATATCCGAATTTGAGAAATCATTCCATCTCTAAATCTTATACTTTGATATTCACCTTATCAATCTTAAGAAAAATCATTCTCAACATCTTTGTATTCTATTTTGACATTCAATTTGTCAAATTTTAAGACAAATCAATCTCAACATGTTCATCTTCTATTTTGACATTGACTTTGTAAAATTTTAAGTGAAATCATTCTCAACCTCCGATCTTATACTTTGATATTCACATTATCAATTTTAATCAAAATCCAATCTAATCAGAGTCATGTATATTGAATAATCACTTTATTCAATTATAGGAAAATCATATGCAATCAAGTCAAGAGGCTTATCAAAGTCTTAGACATTGAATATTCACATTATTCATGTATTAAGTATATCAAATCCACGTAGTAAATTTATACTTTGAACATTCACTTTGTTCACATATCAAGTACAACTCAATCCACTTCAATCAAAACACTTTTCAATCTCAAACGTACATTTTTATTATCTCCAATAAAGTTAATAGAAATAATTCTTATCCATCATATTTTGTCAAAAATGATACAAAATATCAAACGCACAATTCAGTTAGCTATTTACCCACACAATGTTGTTTACTTGTAGTAAAATGACTCATGTCCTTGAGGATTCTCAAAGATTTAACCCTTTTGGTTGTGGTCCTTTTGAATATGAATACATTAGAGAATAACCCGAACTATCGGCAGGTGAGAAGGAAATTATTGATCATGTCATAATACAAGTCCGTGATGCCCAGTTAAAACAACCCACTTGAGACCCATGAACAACCTAGGTTTAGCTAGAAAATTATGGAATAATTTTTTTATTAGGAGTTAACGACCAAAGTCTCAAAGACAATTAAATTCAACTGATAATTTTTCCCATTATAATAATTACTAATTTCTCATTATAGAGCAACAAGTGCAATAGGTCCACCCTAGCTCAAATCTCTCTAGGGATTAATTTAATTACTGATTTCATTGACATTTTAGCTAAATATTCCCTGATTAAATTTTAGGGTTAAGGGACCCAAAACAATTAAATACCCAAGGTAATTAATTTCCACCAGATCAAGACAAGAGCAAGGTTTAAATTATAGTGAGGGAAAGAACACATAAATAAAGTCAACAGAGCAAGGTCTCACTTACCCACTCCCAGCACTTGATTGAGAGTGTACCCCCAGGTTGCTAGCAAAGTAAGCTACCACTAACAGATTCCGAACAACTCAAATCCACAAGAACAAACTTCTCTTTTATTAACAATTTCCAGAGGTCACAAGGTCCAAAACTTAGGGTTAGAAGTTTCAGTTAGGTTCAGGGAACAATTTTCCCCCATACCCAACTCTCTAACAAGCTTAGAGTTTCAACTAGATTTTTCTCATTCTTAACACTTCCAAAATTTTCCTAAACCATTTCAATGGATAGGAAATTTTCTCACCTTTCTGGTGATATAAAGAAGTCCTCCTAACTCCTTACAGAACTCAAGATATGAGCGGGTGGAGTTCTTAGGTCAAATTTTCCCCAAGGGGACACATGTCAAGAGGAGGGGAAAGCACCTCCAATGGGTTGGCGGGTCATAGGGCGGCTTGGGGAATTTTTCCCATCACATGGGCACAAATGCAAAGTTTCTTCACGCCTCCGCGGGTCCCTGGTGGACACGTGTCGAGTCCTGGCACAAAGCGGGAGAGGGGGAGGGAATTGGCGGAGTGGGGGAGGGAATTGGCAGAGTGGCGGGAGGATTTAGCGCATTGCACCTGATAGAGGAAAAAAGGGAGAAAGGGACACGCGGGTCCGCACACCCATGGAAGAAGAAAAGCCCGAGGTGGGGGTGGTGATGCAGGCTACAGGAATCTTGTTGAAATTTTCCCAAGGCCAAAAACCAAAGAAATTAAAGGGGTCCTCCCTCCCCGCTGCCACCCCCAAGGTGCCACGTGGCACCTTCTCATTGGCTATGGGCCAGCAGGGCTAAGATGGAAATTTTTCCAAATTTTTAAAAAAAAAAGTCAAGGGTTGAAAAGAAACCGCACCTCCACCATAGCTCCAAGAGGACACGTGGCGTCCTTTGATTGGCTTTGCAAAGGAAAATGGAAAAATTTTCCCGAACCAAAATTTTTCCAAAACTTTTCTAAGGCCAAAATGACGGGAAATTTTTGGGTTGTGGGCCCACCAGGGAAAATTTTCCCAAATTTTCTAGCAAGGCACAAAAACTTCAAAGTGCCATAACTTGAGCTAGAAAGCTCAGTTTTGGGCAAACGAGGACTTTTGGAAAGATCTCAATGCCCTCTTTGCATAGGAAACATAAATTTTACTTTTAGATAAGTTTTAAAGGGTAAATTTTGCAAAAAGGATCTGCAGGCTTATAATTAGTGAACTAGCAATTTACAACTTCTCAATTTGGTTAAATTAGATCTCCTCCTTCACTCAACATGTCAAATAGACATGGAGGACTGGTCTAGGGAGGGTTTAGAGTGTTTTTGGAAAGTTAATTTGTTCAATTGATTCAAAATTGTATTTTTCCAACAAGTGACAGAAACGACTGTTGGAGGGATCATTTTCAAATTAGCAATGGTTAAGTTGTTTTCTTGAGATTTCTTTGTCAATTTGAATTCCTAAATGTCTTAGCATACTAATCTATAACATTTTTAAGTTGATTGTTAAGTGCAGGTCTGAACTGTATAATTTGATTGCATTCCTTTTTGTCAGGTTTAAAATTATACACAATGTCAGTGATCAGTTTCTTTGAAGGAGTTATTTATCAGTTTTGTCCTATAGGTATGGTATTTAATACCTAAACTAATCCATTACCTTCATTTGATTCTAACAATTCATTTCCAAGTTAAATTACAAGTTCTGATTTCAATTTTAATATAATTCCAAGGATGCAAAAACAACATACTTCCTTCCTACGCATTCTTCTTTCCAACAGAGATTTTAATTCACAATAGCAATTCAATTTCAATACAATCATGCAAGTTTGAGAAGGTAGGGCATTCCTTTATTGACCTCCAACAACAACTTTACAACTTATCTCTTTCTTTTAGCTTCAAAATACAATATACAATACATATAACCATTTTTCACATTCCTTTTCAAAACAGAGAATGGAATATAACTCTCTACATTTCACATTTCAATTTCAATCTTTCCTCATCAATACAAGCAACTTCTCATTTACAATAATTATACAAATCATCCACTTCAAAGTGGGAAAGGATTACAATTAAAAGGGTATTCACAAGGGACTGTCAAACTGTATTTTTCCATTGCTCCAGAACAGCAGCATGCTCATTTTCTCTTTTCTCCAAGTTGATCACAACAAAGAGGGGGAAAGGCAACGCTCTCCACCCAACCAAGACATCCAATGAAAGGATAATCCTTCCTTCATCATTGGCCCCCAAGCCCCAACCAAAGTACAATACTAGATGCAATTCAACCCATGGCAACAACTGGCTTCCACAACACAACATTCTTTCACACATGCACATGTCAATATAAAACATAACTCAATACCAAATAGTAGTTTACAACTGTAATAGCAAACATTCAAATCACAACTCAGGCTTGATCATGTAAGCCAAAGGAGCAAGGACTATGGGGGAAGCTACTTATGCCTCCCAATTGGGAATTTGGGCATCCACCTATAATCATACCGCCAATATAACATATCATATCCCATAAACCTTATGCCTCCCAACCCCTCCTTATGCCCCCCCAAAAATTTTCCCTTATGCCCCCCCATAAGTAATAAATGCAAGCTATTTCTTTTCCATGGTGGATCCCAAACCCAAAACTCCTCCAAAAAAATCTGATGCCCATGGCATTCCCTTATGCCCCTCCACATGGATTCCCCATAGCCTTCTCCTACACCTTCCCTAAGGTAGTCTACCCAACCAGCCAACAAAAGCAATAAAACATTCTCCATACACACAACTCAACAAGAAAATAACAGCAATAAAAGAAGGAATAAACTCCTACCTCTCCATGGAAGGATTTTCTCCACACAACAAGCTTTGAATGTCAAAAATACAGTCCCAAAACAGCAGTGCCAAAGTATCAAATGCTCTCCAATATCCTCCAAATCAACAAGAGCTCTAATCATAGAAAAAAATGCACCCCCAAGGATGAATGCAAAGAGGTTCAACAACCAAGAAACAATCTTCACCAAAGCTTCTCCAAAGTAAGAGTTCCAATCACAAGAAAAATGCGCCCAAGGAAGCATGCAAAATGTTTCAACAACCCCCAAAACAAGAAGAGAGTTTGAATTAAATAGAAGAGGGAGAGAAGAGGATGATGTGGATCCATGTAGGATGCCACACCAAACATCCACCAATTCAAACACAAAAGACAAAAATCCATTCTCCCAAGCACAATAAAGAGGTGGGTGAAAAATGACAAGTTACTTGCACACTCAAAAGAGCCCACACCTCAAGGGACAAAAATTTAAATGAAATGTAAGAGAGTGCAATCCAAAACAAGCAACATGATGAATAAAATGCATTTTAAAAGTCACAAATCACATCTCCATCCATAAGTATGGTTGGTATATTAAATTTAGAGGTATGGGACAAGTTTTTCTTGTCCCACAAGCCTCCAAAAACAGCTCCCAAGGACAATTTCGAATTTTTCATGGAGGTGGAGTGTTTCATACTCCAAAATAGACTTAAACATACTCTTACACAAACCAACAACTTCCATTATTATTTTCCCATATCCCCATTTGATTTATTTAAATTTTAATCATAATATTTCCACATTAATCTACCACAACTTTAATAAATTAAAGGAAGGAATACATTACTGATAAAATACATACAACAATAACATTTTACCACATTAATAAAATACACAAACCCATGGTCACATGTAAAGATGATCCCCCCCATGGGAATCTCTAACAAAATACAACACACACACAAAACAAGTTGCCATGGTGACCTTGTCAAATTCACCTAGAATTCCACTTTGGTTAGTCTCCAATCCCCGATGTCTGTTGTGATATTTTAAACCTGCAAAACACAAATACCTCCTTAGCCTCATGGCCATATCAGAATATCCAAAATGAATATATAATAAAATCACAAAATCATCTATACATATGAATCACAACAATCACCAAGGCAATCAACAAAATCATTTACAATTTATATCGACAACTATATCATCATCAAATAATTTTTCCTTTTCTAGGTTTACTCATAATCTCCAAAATCACATGTCTGAATAACTTCCATTAAACATCCATGTCAATAGTATATCATCATCCACATGTGAGTGTCTCTAATAATCACCATGCATTATATATAATCAGATTCGACAATAATCCAGGATTTGACATCTAACACCATAGTAAATGAAAACTATTAAGATGTATGTCATATAGTCTACAGTCTCATGATCAGTAATAAAAGGTGCCAAAGGGAAGTGGGCACTACATCCCCCTCCCCTTAGACTCGAATTCCTCCTGGAAGTCACAAGGAAGAGAGATAGGAATAACTGTAACAGAAAAGGGGTCACTCCCATTATGGGATTGTTTGCTTTAACAAGTGTGGGTCTACAAAACTCTAGTTTGGTCCAATATAATTTAACAAGAAGAGTTCCAAAAGATCATCAAGAGTAACCACCAAGTAAGGGAATTACAAGGAAATTTCCATAACTTGAGATGACCACACAGTTTCCCACTGATACACATACCATATTAACCAAAATTGAGGTTTCCACTAGGGTTAAATTAGGCTTTCATAGTTTTTGTTTAGACTAGGCTAGCAAAAATCAACCATGGCCAAGATTACATGAGGAAAAATTCTACTCAAGGTCCACAATTTTGAGGATCACAAAGGATGAGGTGGATCAACAAGGACACCTAAATCAGCAAACATTTACAATCAAGGAACTAATCAAGGAAAGAACTTCTATAACTCGAGAGGGCACAATTAACTTTTCATGGTAATACTAAGCAAATTCATGACCACAAGGTTTCCTATAGTCTTATTTTTTTACACTTTTGTTTTAAGAATCAAACACACCAAACAACCAAACTAAAGAAGTCAACCATTTAAAGAATGTAAAATATATACATATACATTTATATCTCCCCTAACAACTAACATAACAATACAAGTACCATACCTTATATCACAATGAGATTTATTTATCTTATTTCCTACTCAAGCTTGGAATAACCATAAAGGGAGCACAAGAAACATCAAGGACCACTCAAGGTCGCTAGGGAGAAGAACAAGTAACACGGGGTCCAATCAAATCCAAGGGTGAATCACATCATCTTGCACTTTCCATCCTAATGGGAAAAAGGGCTACAACAACAAGGTGACCCAAGAAAATATGAGGAAAAGAAGACTTCCCAAAGTTATTTTATATCCTTAACATATGTTGCCTTAAAATTACAATACTTAGGTCTCCAAGGACAAGATAACATGTAAGGAGGTTACTTCTCAAACAACAAATAAGTCTCAATCCCAAAAGGACCACAACTCACATCCGTCGAGCTATGGGACGATAAGGGTGTGATGACCCAAAACTCCCACAAGAAAGGTACATACATCCATGGAAAGAAGTAATAAGCAACTAGAACACATTACTATCCACCGGGTGTTTCACAATTTTAGGTAGGCGACAAAACTACAAGTTCAACTATATATTGCACTCAATACACATAAATTTTACCCATTTTATAAATCAACTTATTAATTCAAAAGTTATAGCTTTGCTTGATAAGAACATTCCTTTCATGCTTCCTTAGTTAAAAATTTATTTCTATTATGACATCATTAGTTTACATTGTAAAAAGCACCACTAAGGTGGGCATGATGTCTAACCATTCTGTATAGGCAGAGAGCATTTAGTTAACTTGTAAGGAAGGTGGATGGAAAATATTTTCCTTCTATTCTTCTACATGGTTTTTTATTTCTTCTATTAATCTACCAAGGGTACAACAAGGATCACTTCCCTTTTTCTATGCTCCAGTTAAGTTCCAAGGTCAAATCTCCTTAATTATAGTTTTATGGTGTTTTGGTTGAGTCATTATTAATTATTATCATCCATTCGATAGGGACACGTTAAGAGTACCTTTCCCAAAATCCTTGAAATGCCCAAATTTTGTCAAATATAAAGGAAAACATGATCTAAGAGAAAATGTAAAAGAATTTTTCATGTCATGCCAAGAGGTGGAAAACAATGACATATTTCTCTTACACATCTTCCCTAAAATTTTAGGAGGGAAAGCTTTGGATTAGTTCATACACCTTCCAAAGGGATCCATCACCACATTCGCAGACCTCTCAAAGAAATTTGTCAAACATTTCTCATTAAATCTTGATTCTAAAATTTTAGTGATGGACCTTTGCAACACAAAGCAAAGAAATAATGAAATTTTTGCATCATTTCTTCAATGGTTGTGAGGAATCAAAATCTGATTCCCTTACTCCATACTCGAGAAACAATTAGTTAGTATCTTCATTCTAAATATCAATTCAAAACAATCCTTTCAGTTGAAAATGTTTTATTTGACTAAGGTTCATATAAGTAATTTAAAAAGGACAACAGATTGAGAGGGCTCTTATTATAAATGTCTAATCAAGACACCTTTAAAAGATCAACCCAATAATCATAACAAAAATTACAATCAAAATCACAATAAATCTAATTTTTTGAATTGAAATAGAAATGTTTTATACAATGGAATCATCGATTCTCATCATGTTCAAAATCCAATTTGTAACAATCTAGAAAATTTGAAAAATCTAAACAACGTTTAATACTATCTAACAAAGAAAATACTCCACATGGGGTAACAAGATGAAAATTTATGCCTCTTGAAGAAATCCTTTCAAGTTTCCTCCATTAGCTTGCAAGTGCTAATATGGTGACATACCCATTCACACATCCTTTCGAAAAAGGACAACCTAAACTCGCATGGTATAAAGAGAATGAATATTGTGACTACCATCGTATACATTGACATCTAACAGATCGTTGTGTAAGACCGCATCACTATATACATTACTTAATTGATGATGATGAAGGCATCACAATAGAATAAACATCTAATAATAAGACACCAAACATAAATTTTAAGGTATTTTGGGACCCATCCTCTAAGCATGAAACAAACAATGATATTAAATACAAAGTTCAAACATCAAAAATTTCAAGTTTGATTCCTTTATTTGATTGTTAGATCATACGTTAGACATGGTAACCACCATAAAATTTAATGATCCTACTTGTTTCAAAATAATGCAATAGAAACAAGTTTAAGTATCCACTATTAAACAAAAACCACGTCCAACAAACCACAATAAGTTTCTAACCCTAAGTCCACTAAAAATGCACAACCTCAAATGCAAATTTTTTCGTGTGATTCCTAAGATATAACAAAACAATTAGAGAATACCACCATGTAAATTTAACTCATTTAATTATTTAAGATACTCCTTCACTTCAAATTATCCTTACTCATGCACTCCATGAGGCATGTGTACCTTATAGAGTCCCAACAACTTCAGGGCCTCATTGAAAATCTACCATTCAATAATCCCATTTTGTCATTCGGTCCTCATTACTTATTGAACCCTAATTAACAATAATAATTCCTTATATGTAGAACCATTTGTCACCCATCATAAAATCAAATGTGTGCTCATAGAAAATGGAGCTGCATTGAACATCTACTCCATGAAATTTTTGCGATGTCTAGGTTATATTGAGGAAAGTCTAGGCACTAACATCATTACCATTCGTGGTTATGATAATAGCGAAAGGAAATCTGTGGGTACTATCTCTTTATATATTAAATTTTTACCCCAAACTCTAGATAAATTTTGACATGTTATGGAAATGTAACTTCATATAATATCCTCCTAGGCCACCCTTGGATTCTCACCATCCAAGCCATTCCTTCTGCATACCATCAATGCTTTAAAATCCCCTATGATGGAAAATAATTCACATTTTGTACAAATGTTAAACCATTTGAGGAATGGAAAATCTTATAAGGTAGTCATATGTATGTAAAATAATATGATGTGAATAAATCCTTGTCTCCTCGCTTTATCCCATTCACAAATCAAACCCACATATATCCTCGAAGTCTTGTTGAATTCTCAATATTCCACTTCCTCAACCCCACCTATATTGAAAATCATAGACAAAATGTCTTGGATAGTATATATCCATAATGTCATTCACATTAGTAACCTACTATTATCCCATGAATTTATGGTCAATCTAATGCTCCCTATATCAAAAATCCTCCTATATGTAATATTGGTAAGTCTCGTATGGAAAAGGTTTAGATATCTTGACAAAGAAAACATTTTGAGTTCTTCTAGTTCTTTGTTGTATGATGATGGATATGCTTCATGCTATGAATCATCTAAATATACTAAAGCACACAAAATCATGAAAAATATGTAGAGGAAAGGGAAAGGACTTCGGAAAATGAACAAGGATGTCTTGATTCAATACCTTACACAGAAATATTTATTTGTATAGTATTGGTTATCATACATTTTAAAACTCAAACCTATTGCTTGATGTCTCGACTAGTGCTAAGGACACTAACTCCGATGACGACACTGGTTCCACACATAGACTATTTTATAACCTTTCCAAAAAAAACCTATTCATTGAAAACCTCTCCATTAATACAATCAACTAAATCATGTCCCTATTGACCTCTTTCAAAATGACGAGGCCATTGAATATTTTCTCACGGACTCGATTATCATATCCCCTTTTTTATCACGAAAGGGACTTGATATTGAACTTGATGTAACTACCTACTTAGGAAAGGAACTATAGTACCATAGTCCACACAAAAATTTAAAATAAAATCAAAAACTGAAAAAATAAAATATCTCACAATAAAAACCTCATTGAGGCGCTATTAGAGAAACATAAAATGAAAAATGAAAATACTAAAAAGAAAGGGATATATCTCCTAGTGAGAACCTTTCTAAGACAAGAGAGAGAGGGTACTCTCATTCATCATCAACTAAATATTTACATCAACCAACGATATCCTTTTTTTGAAATATATACATCTAAAATGTTGGTTGAAGAAAATGGAAATTAACATTAGCACATGGGAGCAGAAAAGATTTTACAACTTGAAGCAAACCTCTTAAATATAGAAAATTTATAATTCATAGTACTCCTTGTGGAATTTCAAGAAAATTTTGCAAGGAATTATAAGGATATGAAAATATTAGATCCATCTCTCATGGTAGATTTGAATGGTACATCCGGATATAACATTGATCAAGAAAACATTAAGAAAGATGCATCCCAAAGTTGCATTGCTTGTCAAAGATGAACTTAAAAATATTTTAAAGATGACTTAATTCGACCTATAGACTATTCTACATGGATTTCAAACATTGACATGTGGCTAAGAGTATTTTGGGCATAAAAATCATGACAAATTTATGTGACATCAATAAGGCATGTCCAAAAGATGAATTTCCTTTACCAAACATTGATATGATCATAGATTCAACAACAGGTCATGAAATTATTTCCTTAATGGATGGATTTTCTGGATACAATTAGATTCATATTTTGTAAGAATATCAACTTAAAATAATTTTCACAATACCATGAGGCATGTTCTACTATAAGGTCGTGTCTTTTGGCCTAAAAATGTAGGAGTTGCCTATCGGGAGTGATGAAAGTCATCTTTCATGACATGTTACATGATATCATGGAGGACTATGTAGATGACATCCTAGAAAATTCTAAAACAATATTAGATCGATCAACATTATTGTGTCATATCTCCGAAATATTACGAGAATACAAAGTCTAACTTAATCCTAAGAAATGTGTGTTCAGTGTAACATCAGGAAAATTACTAGGATTTATTGTTTCACAGAGAGGCATATAAATAGACCACACAAAGGTCAAGGAAATCATGGAAATGCTTCCTCCCGAAAATCTTACATAACTATGAGGTTTTCAAGGAAATATTCATTCAACAACTTATAGATAAGTGTCACCATTTTAATCATCCAATAAAGAAATATGTACAATTTTAGTGGACCCAATAATTTCAAGAATATTTTTCTAAATTAAAAGCATATCTATCCATTCCACCAGTTCTCATACCACCCGTATAAGATAAACAAATCCTTCTTTACACATCTACTATAGAACATGCAATAGGGCCATTGTTGGCACAACACAATGATCGGGGGCATGAGAAAGCAATTTACTAATCTTAGTAGAATGCTTTTTTATCATGAGCTTAAATTTTATTAGTAGTAGCTTTCACATTTAACAAAATATGGCAATATTTACTCAATTACACAACCAACTTCATTGCAAAATTGTATCCTCTCAAATATATACTCTACATACCCATTCACAAGAAGAAGACTGTTAAGTTGTGTTATTCTACATAATGAGTTTGATATTGATTTTGTTAGTCAAAAGGTAATAACAGAAAATATCTTGCAAATCAGCTCATTGCAGCACCTCTACCAAGATCAAAACCACTTCATTTTGAATTTTCAGATGAATAACTTTTGTATGTTGACACAGTACCTTCTTGGACCCTCTATTTTGATGGATCTTGTAATGTCCATGGATCAGGAGCTAGTATTTTACTTATCACACTAGATGATAATGTTACACCCAGATCTTTCGATTGGCCTTCCCTATAAATATAATATTATATAATATGAATCCCTCATAGATGGATTGAAATTGGAAATATCATGGAATCTCAAAGAGTTAGCAGTATTTGGTGATTCCCTTCTCATTATCAAACAAGTCATAAGTGAATACCAAGTCAAATATTACAAGCTCATTCCTTAAAAAATCATGGTTGATAGTTGTAGAGGTTAGTTTCATTTTATCATGTTTGAACACGTTCCTTACCTTCAAAACGAATCAAAAATGCTATGGTGACTATTAGATCTCATCTTGAGTTTAACTCCCATCAGTCACATATCGATTTTCTCATTGAACATCTTGTGGTTATGACATATGATTTACCTAAGTCAACCATGGTTTGTGAGATAGTTGGTCCTGAAAATCCTTGGTATCATGAAATTTAAAATTTTATTCGTGACCAAACTTATCTTAAAAACATGAAGTCTCAAAATAAGCCTTTACATAACGTTCTTCACGTGATACTCTACTTGTCGATACCCTTTATCGAATAGGATATGATGAGACTCTCTTACGATGTCTCAACCAATAGGAAGTACTCCAAACCTTATAATAGGTGCATGTTGGTATTTTTGGAGCACATACAAGTGGAAAGGTGTTAGAGAAGAATATCTTACATGTTGGTTACTATTGGCCTACCATGAAGTCTAATGCATGTAAATTTGTTAACAATTGTGTAGCTTACCAAACACATGGAAATGTCATTCATGCACTGTTGGATCTAAAACTTGTACCCATCCCATATCAATATAAATTAGGGATTTGAGGAAACATAGGATTGTCTCCAAGTTATGGGACATTTTCTTGAGATAGACCTCTAGAGAAGGCCAACTTCCTCTACCTATTTCTAGTGTTATAACTACTCCTATAGCATTAAATACAACTATCTAATCCTACTCTACAATTCCAAAGGAGCAGGGTTATAAGGAGACAAATAAGGGAAATCCTAAGGTAAGGGGAGGTGATAACACAAAAATGGAGGTTATCACCCTCCATAAGGGGAAGGAAAGGGATAAAAATATGGGAGATAGGGAAGAAAAGAGTGCCACATAAAAGAAGCTGTGTGGACTCAACTTTCCCACACATTGAGAACACATAAAAAAGGAACTTACAAGTAGGAAATACACACAACATGCTAAAGTAAAATAGAGAGGAAAGTATGAAAATAAAATAAGCTAGGGTAGAGAATAGCCAAAAAAACATAGTTTATTACTTGAATATATGCACAAAGCATTAGATTCTTAGCGAGAAGGTGAGAATACATTATAGAGACCAAGTTGGAGGTCTTGAAATTATGTGAATTTAGCCACCATATTAGCAAGGTGTCATTATAACAAAGAGATATATCTCTTTACAAGGTGAGAGTTCCAAATATATAGAGAAAAGAAGGAAATAATAGAATGAGAGAGAGGCACAAAAATGAGGATTCAACCACCAAGGACTGATCATTATTGATTCTCACATGAAGGTGTGGACATCCGGCATGGCTTCCATCAGACGCCATCAAATTCACATATTACAAAGAACAGTTGCTCATACTTCATTAAATTAGGTCAGTGGAGTGGTTAATCATTTGAATTCCAAATTAGGTGTGGCTTGTGTGCTTCCCGTGAATTTAGACTCGAGTATGGTGATAATACTGGCCCTATGTTTCTTTTATCAGAGTTTGAAAATATCAAAAAGAATCCTAAGGAGTGTGTGCAAGACTTTAACACTAGGTTCAATAAAACTTTGAATAGATTTCCTACTAATATAAGGCCTAGTGATGATTCTTTCCTAATTAAGTACTCAGATGCCTTTGATAATAAAGGAGCTTATTATATGAGGGATAAAAATACTAGAACTCTAAGGCAGGATTTCCCTATGGATTTCCAAATTAAGATCAATATTAAAGAAATCAAGAAACCTCCAAAGAGGGAAGGTGTCAAGTTGATTAATCCAGAAAATCCTTGGGCAAGTAAGGCAGTAGACTTAGAAGAGGTGGTTAAAATTTAGGCTAGAGCAATCAAGGTTATATAATATAAGCTTCTAGAGAAAAGAAGATATTGATTTCAAATCCTCAAACTCGTAACCAGGCCCAAGGATAAAATATATTTGGGAATCATCCTAAAAGAGATCATTGGGTTGATGATAGAGGAAAAGGACCTACGGGTTAAGGAATTAAGCAATAAACTTTCATAGATAATAAAACGGTCCCAAATCCATTGATAACAAGGGTATCATTGGTAGAGGAAGACCACATCATTTAATGATGTGATAAATATTATTTTCCACATCCCGCTTATGAGCATCTTCTCAAAGATGATGATATTACTGATGAATATTGTTTTAGTGCATGATGGAATGTGCAAACGATTCAATGCAAGGAGCCACTTCAACTGACCTATTATATCCTAAAACTGTGGAGGACTTTTAGGCTTGCACAAATTAGGTATCATCCCTCCATTCTATAGTTAATGCTGATATAGATATGGCTCAATAATTTGAACTTCCAAATCATGACTTTGATTATTTAAGATCTTTAATGATCAAGAAATATGATGGTGGAATCCCTTCTAAAGAGGATAGGAAAATATTAATGAATGTTGTTGTTTCTCAAGAAAAGGATTATAACCTTCGAATAGACAAGTCAAAGGACTTATCCCTGATCCTAAACCAAAATTGTCTCTCTTGAAAAACATCCACAAAAATGCCCCCAAATTGAGTATGTCGATAAAGGTCCTGTCGAACTTAAAAACCAAGTACTTTTGCATCCACCCAAGCAATAAGGGATAACATCTCGTTAGAAAAGACTCTCACCCTTGCCTCTAATACAGCCCTACTAAAGTATGTTGTGTGTGATATGGCTCAAATTCTAAGTTAGATAAAGATTATTTTCCCTATTGTGGAATTACTTAGAATTCTAAAACACAAAAAATAGGGAAATTTTTACTGGTGAATTTTCATAAACTCACGAACATTAGGGATTTTTGAAATTGGAAAAGGTGAATTTTCGGTATTCGTTTTCCACCTAGTTTACCTAAAATTTCAGCTGACAAGTCATTTGTATGGGTCAATTCGCCTACTATTTATATGTAAAAATGAACTTATGTATGTATTTTTCCAATGTTTCTAATCAAAATGTGTAAATATTTACCGAGGTATAATACATAGCCCGAGGTATTTTATATGTATTTATTCATTTTTCAATATATAGATGACTATCCAATCATGTCATCCTACACCTCTCGATAAACCATGACCATGAGAGGCGTGTGTCTCGCACGTGCACGTGGGAGAGGCAGTAGAAGGTGATCATCCAACTCTAGCATGATAGATGACCATATAGTGTAAAGGAGATAGTCATTCAACCCTATCCATTTAACAGGGGAGAGACGGTCATCCAACACATTTTGTAAATTTCGAAGAGATGGTTGTCCAACCCTATCTGTCTAACAGGGGAGAAAGCGTTTTCCAACCAAATTTGTACAATGTAGAAGATTCAAGAGACGGTCATCCAATATAGTCCATACAATGCATAAGAGATGGAAGTCTAATCATATCCGTCTAATGGGGAGAGATGATTTTCCAACCCTATACATCTAATAGGGGAAAGATGGTTATCCAACACAGTTCATACAATGCGAAGAGACAATTGTCCAACCCTATCTGTCTAATAGTGGAGAAATGACCATCTAACCTAGTCTATACAATGCGAGAAGATTCAAGAGAAGGTCTTCCAACACATTCTATATAATGCAAAATAGATGTTTGTCTAACCCTATCCATCTAATAGTGGGAGATGGTCATCCAACCCTATCCATCTAACATGGGAGATATGGCTTTCCAACACATTTGTATAAATCTTTTGAAGAGACAACAAACCATCCTATTCTAAGATAGGCAATCATCTAATCCTATCTATCTACCATGGGATAGACAAATGTCTAACATAGTATGTATAATGTAGAAGAGACGGTCATCCAACCGTATGAAATCCAAATAATCTATGACCTGCCAAATCTCCTTTGCCATGAAACAGTTTGTCAAAAATTTTCCATCAATTCGAAAGTTGATTTTGGAGATTCGCCACCCATTATAAACTAATTTTTTAGAGGAAGGTCTTAAAATGAACCCTATAGAAAAATAGCAATTAAATATATGGGGTTGAAGGATGATATGGTTATCAAAGAAAGGGGTACAAATAATGTAGTAACTCCCCCAGTTTTATTGAAGTTGAGATAAAGGAAGACCCAGAGAACATGGAAGAACCCCCAGAAGTATATTTAGGTACTTCCTTAGTTGAATCACAATTGGATGTGGATCCTTTCTTTACCACTCTGATTTTCAATGAAAGACTTATTCACAATTGTATGTTTTATTCAAGATATTCATGTAATATCATGCCTTTATAGGTCGGGAATTAATTAGGCATTAAAATAACAGTAGCCTTTGGAAAGTGTTATGTTGTGGATTTAAGAGAGGTACCTATTGGGTATGTCGAGAGGTATATGTAGACACCCAAAGCGGGTCACCACCCTCTAGGTCCCCTTTTATTACATATCCCCTTACTATGACCCCTCTCACATATTTTTATTAATCTAATTGCCTATATTAGGTTAATTATTACCTCACCCCTCCACCTCACCTTGGACCCATTCCAAGGCCATTTAACACCTAAGATTGAGTCATTGCTTACCCTAACTAATTGAGACTCTTTCTAAACCTAATATTTATTACCAACTACCTCTCCCATTAATTTCCCACATGTTTAAGTGAGAACCAAGACTCCTAACCCAATTCCATTCTTGACACATGCCAAAAAGGGAAGAAATAGGCTATTTTAAGAAAAATGAATATTTCTCCCTAACCAACACCAGTTATACCTAGGCTAGCACCAGTCAAGGAACTATCATTGGTTCTTTTAAATAATCCTTTTCAAATCTTTGCCTAGTTTCTTCCTTTGGTTGGAATTCTTGGATCTTTCATCTTGGAAACTCAATCGATTTTGGTGATCAATACAACACCTGAACATTCAAGTTCTTCACCAACAACCAACTTCTTTCTCCACACCCTCAAACTACCCGCATGGAGAAGCACTTAGGCTTCATTGTTGCGGCACTAAATCTTAGCGTGTCTCTCCTACATGATTCTACCAACCACTGCCATCTACAAATCTCTATATTTTCATATAATTATCTTAACCGGTTGTTATTTCTGAAATTTTATCTTAGATATTCTATTGTATGGCTCCTTTCTCACCCGAATACCATCTGTCACCCATCTACTCAATACCCTACCAAACCGAACCTCTATGTTCCTCCAACCACCTCTTTCACCTTTACCGATCCTTCACCGAATCCCAACACCATATCTAAACCTTCCCAACACTTTGTGTAATTGTAGAGGGCCCATACCAATCCCTTTTCACCTTTGGCACCTAATTTCCCCTATCATGATCAATTAGCCAACCGATCCTAGCTATATCCAATTATCGGTGTCGATTCCCCGACTAGCATCGGCCTCTATGACTAGAATTTTCCCCAGGCACTGAAAGCTAATTCACCCACCTAAAACTCCTTAAAACCTCCCATAACTTCACCCAGGCCTCCATACTACCCCTTGCCTCACTTACAGACCTTGATACCCACCACCCACTTCAAATTTAATCTTGTACTCTATATTTATATTGGATTTGAATTATTGTACTTGTGTAAGATACCCAAATTATACAACTATAGTAGGATTTTCTCTTTTATGTTATTTATCAACATTACTTTGTTTTAAAATGTGGATTGATAGCCTTCGAGGAAGCATTCCGCTTCTTAGATCTAGCTTTCACTAGGAAATCCACCAACCGATGTTTTTAATTATATCTTGTGGTTTCAATTTTCTTCTTAGGTAGTCCTTCCTAGATAAAAAGGAGTGTTTATGATTGGCACGGTATTCAACGATGCGCAATCTCTTCACAACCTCCGGGTATTCTTCACGTATCACCTTCTACCCTAAACATTTTTCTCATATGTACGTTCTTATTGGTGAAACATTTTGGCATGTCTGGTGGGACCCTCATCATTTTTGGGTTTGTTATATTCATTTAGGATTACATTTCTATTTGTTTCATTTATGGGTTCATTTTATTCACCAAAATCTCTCTTTGGTAACTATCTTTCTTCTATTCGCTCTTATAGTCACATATAATTTGGTGTAAATTAAAACAAATCATTCTTTCTTATTTCTTTCTTACATTAGTGAAATTCATACTCTATCCCTATTCACTATTTCTCTCATCCAATCTCAATCTTTTGATTTGGGTTTAAAACTGTTGCATTGCATCTTGTGTATTCTTGCATTTAGCTCACATATTCTAATTAGAAATCAAATATAACGAGAGGTCATAACCGGTTGATGATTGGGTAACTAAGCATAGTCCACTTTTGCACATGTTTTTCCAAATAACTCAAATAAAAACACATTTCTTAAACATTCCCACATCCTAGGAAGACACTATCAAGGATTTAAACACTCGTTGTTAGTGGGCCTCGACGGGTGTTATGGCGGATTTTCATATGAGAGCTCGTAACTCACATACCGAAAGGTATATTGAGGACGCCCCACAAAACATTCTTGAAGCCATCCATAGTTGGCTTTTAGGTACCTTATATCCACTCCTTTATATATATTTGTAGTCATTCCTAAGGCTTAAGCCATCAAAACACTAAAATCTTATTCCTAGGATAACGTGTTTGTTAAATTTTTCTTGTTGGATTTGTGAATTTATTTCTTATCTTCTATTATTTGACATGTGATTTCATACTTCATCACTTTTATTTCTTTCTCACACTCAGTCAAAGGAACCAGCTAATTCTGGTTCTCGAGTGTGTTATATTAGATTTTTTTCTATACAACCTTTTTCTTGGCTTCTTTATACCAAATCTAACTCAGAAATTTCAAATTTCTTCATTTTAATAGTAGCGAGTAGGTTACCTTCCTACCATATCGGTTTAGCAAGTGATATTGGTCCTTTCATCTAAGGGGAACTGGTTCACTAACTAGTATCGGTGTCTGTGTTTTGAATTTCGCCAAAAACAACAACATTTTTTTCACCTACCAAACTCTTTCAAAAAAAAAAAAAAATCTGAGTTTCTATATTTTTACAAATCCTAGAGTACCTTTTTCATCCTTTCGTATGGTTTGGACTCACCAAAAGGCACAAGATCTTTCTTTCCATGCAATTTGTGTACCTTTTCCTTCTAGCTCTTTATTACCTTCCATTTCGTATCCAATGGATCCTAATTCTCCGTGAACATACTTGTGGGTGGTGAGGAATTCACTAGATTACTTGATCATAACACCAAGGCCTTGCAATATTACCAATCTACTTCTTCCACCCATGACTCATCATTTCATCCCCTTTATGGAATGCCCACTTCCATACCCATCATTTCTACCATCTCTATCATATCAGGGTATGCTAATGTAGCCACTCAAACTACTCTAGTGTTGCTTACTCTTGTTTTGCAATAACCTACTTCCCACATAACCTATACATCCTTGACATCTTCTCTCTAAATGACATTTACATTACCCATATCCACCGCCCTATTGTGTCATCACCATTACCTTCTGTACCCATTTCTACACAACCGTTGGTTGCATTGACCTCTTCCACTCCATTTCATAATTTGGTGGTTTCTATTCCCCAAAATCTTCCACCCATCACCATGAGGATATTTCCATAGCCTCCTCCCACTTCCTCCTTACCTCCAATGCAAATCATCACCTTAATGGAATATTCAGGGTATATGCCTTCCTTATCCACTACTTCCTACATGCCTACGTATCAATTCACGTACTTGGCACCACCACATATGGGTATTCCTTTTATGACCTATTCATCTTATCGGACCCTTATACTTTATGGGGCATCCCTTAATCAAACCCCATAATGGATCTCATTAAAATGGTGATGCATAAAATGTAGACACTTGAGGCCTAAGTTTCGGGTCCCATAATTTCCTAACATACAATAAGATTTGTAACGAACTCATCCATCCCTATATACATATTCATTTGTATCCCGCGTAATGGGAGATACCTAAATTCAACCACTTTGATAAAGTAAGGAATACCCATAATAAAGCACTTGCATTCATTTAGACACACTTATTACCTGATAGGCCATGATGATGCCTTTCTCCTTCGTACCTTTCCCATGTCTCTTTAGGGACCCACCTTAGATTGGTATAGTGCTTTTCCCAAACACTCAATCTTTTCTTTAATCAATTAGCACAGACCTTTCTCGATCACTTTTTGATAAACATTTCTAAAAATAGCTCTATGACAGATCTATATTCTATTCGTCAATATGACGATGAGTCTATTGCTGATTACGTCACATGTTGGAAAAGCTTAATGAATCATATCTCCTTCACTCTTCCACATCATGAGCTCATAGATTTTTTTACCAGGGCATGTGCCAAACACATTTCCCCTACTCTTTAGATTCAAATGTTTTGTACATTTGATGAGGATTTTACCATGACACAGAAGCTTGAGATCCACACCCTTAAAGAAGAAAAACTAAAATTTCGTAACAAAAATTCCACCTTCAAATCAAACAAGTCTTCTTCAAAACTACCCAACCATCATCCCAAGCCAAAGGGATCCAATGAGCGTGGTATTTCTAAAATCCAACCCTTCTCATCCAACCAATCAATCTAAACTTCCTTCCAATCTCTCAATGGTGAAAATTTTTCAATATCGGTATGAACAAAAGAATTACACTTCCATCGGTAGCCTTATTCTTTCGTATTGGAAAATTTGTTAAAGGCTAGAGCCATCACTCTTCCTCCCATCAAACAACATACTAGTTTTGATCCTTCTCACCCCACACCGGCTTGGTATAAAGAAAATTACTTTTGTAATTACCACCACGTAAGAGGACATCGTGACACAAATTTTAAAACCCTTAGAAACATTGTGCAAGGAATTTTAGACAGTGGTGATCTCGTCCTCGATAACGCTAACAAACCTACCAATGTAAACTTGGACATTTTCAGAAAACCTTTTCCTAACCATACCCCTTTGTTAACTCACATTGGCGAGACATCTACGAGAAAAAAATAATGTAAATGTGGTTCATAAAATCTTCAATATAGTTCTTGATCCTTCTTTCCAGTCTCCTCCTATAACATCTATTGAATAAATCTTCACACAAACTCATCTACCCATAGAGGATCCCACCTTACCTATTTATTTACCCATAGAGGAACCCACCTTACCTTCTCTATTACCCACAAAGAAGTCCACCTCACCTGTTCCTTCACCCATAGAGTAACCCACCTTACATGTTCCTTTATCCATAGAGGAACCCACCTTACCTATTCTTCTACCTATAAAGGAACCCACCTTATCATCCTCTATACCCGTAGAGGATTCTACATCACCCACTTTTCCTTCTCCTTAACCCATAAAGGAGCCAATTATATCTACTCTTCCTATTGGTGATACTTCTCTGAAGGCCTTCAAAGATCCCATCACTCTCCTTACCTCACTCTTACCCACTAAGTTAGAAGCTAATATCTTCCCCTGTCTCACAAGCCTCGAGCTCTACATGAAATTTAACACTAAGTCATCATCCTATTCATCTACTCCAAAACCCTTCTCTCATTTGGGTGACCACTTGGAGTACATCAATTACACTACCCTCACGGGATGAATTATAATTCCCATCTCCACAAAAATGTAGGTATCCTCTCCATATATTCAAATATCTTCAAAACAACTAAGGATATTATGCCTTAATCAATGGTATTAGCCCTTCTTCATCAAGTACCCCTTCAACCCAATCCTCCATCAGCTCAAAAATCTACTACCACCTTAGGGGTTTTACCTATAATAAATTTGATACATCCCCTATTAAGCTATACTTATCAAATTCTAAACCACTAATCACAAAATCTACTTCAGCACCTAAAAGGAAGACCCAACCTCTTAGGGCTCATGCCCGATATCCCCCACACCTTCTCACTCACCTTCACCTTTGTTGTTAATATTGGACCCACATCCTTCAACCTTGGTTAACCTACCCCTTTACTAAGGAAAACCAAAATGTGACAACTTATATCCTTACCTTCACCTTCCATTCTACCCACACCTTCTTCATTTCCTTTACATTCACTCTTTCCAACACCCACACTTTCACCTCATCTTACTCAGGACACATACACATTCTAAGTCTCCTTCATCCTACTGCATTGTTCCTCTTCCTTTACCCAAAAAGGCACAACCTAAACCCAAACCTTCCGTACCTACAAAAAGTAGTTAAACCAACCCGATCTCTCACCTCGTGCTCATCACAAAGGTCACCTAACCCTTCGCCTAAGACAACCTTGACCTCTCATTGTGATCCTTTGGTAGGATCCCACTCCAACATCCTTAATTGGTTATTAGAGAGATCTGCTATATAACTTCCACCTATTGAGCTTTACGATCCTTTCAAACTTAAACTAGTAGGGTTTGATGACACAAAAATTTGTGCCTATTATCACTTACTGGGGTATAACATCGAGAGTTGTAAGGCCCTTAAAAACATTCTCCTTCATCTTTGAGATTCGTATGGTCTCTTCGAAGAAATTGATCTATTGGAGGACGATTACACTCTTTCCGACACATCACCACACAACCTAGTCCCAAACCCATTCTATAATCCTCTCCTTCACATCCACCTAAGGATACAAGTAAGCCTAAACAACCTTCTTTTCCTCCTCCTATCTTTGAAATTAACATTGTTCGTGTAGCCACTCGGTCACAACACACAAAAGACAAAGGAAAGGAAAATTTTGGTAACCCTTCTAGTTCACCTTCACCTATCATTACACTTACACCTCCCCCTAAGGTAACCATCATTGGGATGGAATCACCTACTTCTTCTATGGTTACGCACCATTCAATGATCAAACATCTTCATCAATCCCTTTGAAGATGTCTTTATTCGACTTGATTCAAAACTTTTATTCTCACTGTTTGGTCCTCATCGATGTCTTGCAATCCATCGAGGTTCCACGCAATGACACTTCACCTATCTCCACCCTCATCACCCTCATCATATTTCTTCCATTTATTTCTCTAAATCAAAGATTTCCCCTTCATAACATGATGACCTTGATCCTATGATTTTCATCTCCGCTTACATTAATGATATTCTCATTAAATGCACTATGATTAATGGGGGAACTAGCATCAACATTATCTCTTCACATGCCTACCAAAAAATAGGCATACCAGTTTATTGTATGTCTAAAGCAACCCTAGCATGCTTCGATATTTCAGCGATGTCATGACCACTACCCTTGGCACTATTGTCCTCCACATCCATGCAGACCCCAAAATATTCCCAAACTCTTATATTCTCGAAGGAGAGTTCTGTATAACATGATGTTAGGTCATCCTTGGATTCGCACCATGGCTTGTTTCCCTTCCACCTATTGGTATCCAAATTTATTCTACCTTAGAAAATGAGCAGCATCAAAAATTTATCAAGACACTTAGAGACAAACATATCATGTTATGAGTCGTTTTGTAGTTAGGGAGGAGATTCAATTGGCTCTTTGTCACTCGGGCGTTGGAGAAATGGATAGCACCTTCAAAAGGATTTCATCTATCCTCACTACTTTAGGTTGTGCCTTTCAACCAGGGTGAGAGGACCCATTTTGTAACCTTTGTTGGTGAAGGAGAATGAATATATCCTTCTTTTCACAAATTTTAAAGGAAACCTTGAGAAAATATGATCAATGCACCACAATTTAACTCTCACAAGTTATCACTTCTAAAGAATGGTGATATTTTCTAAACAAGGTTAAGGTTACTAAAGACATTATGGAATCTTGATTGCTTCTACATATTTTGGTAGTAGAATTTATTCATTTGTGGACATACAGGGAAAACAAGGGTAGTTCAGGTAGGATTCATTGTTTTGAATAATTTTTGGTGGGAGATTAAGCAGGATAAACTTGATTTTGCAGATATTTGAGAACCTTCACAACAATTGGAAAACTAAATGACAAAATGCTTCAAAATAGCTAAAATATTCCTTCAACCAGAAGGTGTGCATCAATGGAGGCCCAGATTTGCATGGTTTCACACAATCTCTAAGAATTTAACATGAAGGCTCGAGCTAAAGACTTAATTAAACATTAAAGACCCCTAGTTCTTAATGCCTAAGATACACTCCAAGACTTACAGATAATCTTTATCAACAAAATGATAGTAAATTGATTTTAAATTGTTTATCTCACTACAAGATGAAAGCTCTTCTCGTAATGAAATTGTAAATGTCACTAAACTATCACAGGGACGAGATCCTATGTGATTCGGAGTGATTTTAACATAAGATTGCAATAGGAACAAGAAATACTATTTGTAAACATTCGAAATAAAGTAGACACAAATTTTCCCAAGATTAACACTTGATTAATTCAAAGTTGATTAGATTCATTAGTAGGGAAGGTTTCTTGAACAATCTCAGAGCTTGTCAATGGTTGTACACTTGCAACCAACTTGACATGATAAAATCTAAAACATAAGAGATTAACAAGTTTCTCAAATGGTCTCTCAGGAAGATGGGATTTCTAAAATTTTCTCATAAGAATTCAACCCCCGACCTTTTGCATGACTAAAGCATGATTTTTATAACACTTAATTTACATCCAAGCTTTCCCCCCAAGAAAAGAATATTCGAGGAACCTTTGTTTGTTACATGTTTGATCATGATTTCCAGAAAATGATGTTTAATAGGTTTGCAACAAAAGTTACCAGTTGTTCAAAAAGGTGAATCATTGTAAATATCTCCATCATTGTTTTAACTGGGAGCATGTTTTCATCCTTCTGCATGCAACCTCCATCATTTCATCATTTTCTCATTCTTTCCTCTGCAACGTTTCTCTACATCCATCTTCTTTGGAAAATGCATGTTTTTGCAAGTGCCCGAGCAATTCCAACTTCAAAATATCAACATTTACATTCCTTGGACTCACAAATTAAGCTCTAAATCCCTTTAATTACACTTTGCTAACAAAAACGACAAGGAATTTCATCAAAAACGATTAAAAACAATGCATATTCACATCTCCAAGAGTCTTGGAGAAAAAATAGTGGCAAAATCAAATGCAATGCATAGCAACCATTGATTCTACCCCTTTCTCAACTTTATATTAGAGTCATCCACGTGGAAAAATCTGATTTGAAGCGGGCCTAGGGTTTCCTTTTGCATTTTATGACTTTTGGAGAAAATGCACAATTTTCACATTTTTCCTGCCCCTCCGCCTTTGAAATACTGGGCTCGACATGTGGCTTAATCTGGGCCTTTGATGGAGTCACGGCTCATTTCTGTAATTTTACCTTTTTAACAAAAAGGAAAAATTTCCAATTTTCCTCCACCGACCCGCCTCCCCACTTTGAATTTTCAATGTTGAGCCAAAAAACTTCAAAGTGCTCCGACGACCCGCCTTTCCGCTTCTAAATTTTGATGTGGGACCCAAAGGAGTTGTGGGTTATTTCATGACTTTGCTCCCTTGTACAAATAGGTAAAAAACTTGAAAATGTTTCACTGACCTGCTTCCCTACTTATAACATGAAAAACTATCATGTGTCCTTCTTCGGGGTCAAAGTAAGACTTTTTCCTGCCACTTCATATTTGTTGAATAGCCAATCAGATACTATCAAGGCTGCGAGGCCAATTTGGTATTTTTACAAATGTGACCAAAGTGGAAAATTTCACCAAAAAGACATGTCAGGCTATGCAACCAATTAAAAATGAACACGTATACACCTTCGGGGCAAAAAGAGAAATTTGCTTCACCTTTATAAATTTGACAGCCAATCAGAACTCAATGGGGCCGCGGGGCCAAATTGATATTTTTGCAAACATAGAAAAAAGTTATAAGTTATAGAATATACCTGATGTGCCTCATCCAATCAAAATAGACCACGTAGCTAAAGATGCTGAGATAAATTTTGATAGGGAAAACACGCCTGTCGAATAGTAAGATGTAGGGGAACTTCACCATTTGCACCAGAATTGAATCTTTCTTCAAGGACAAAGAATTTGCAAATAATTCATGGCTCGACAAAGCAATCCACGACCATAGAGAAGGATTTATAATAACACCCTAGTAAAGATAAAACTTGTACACATCCATTCAGGGAGATAGAAAATATGACGAACTAGGAAGATTGGGACATTTTTAGAGCAAACGAGGTGAGACTAAATCAAGTACCAACACCACCCTTCATCATTGCTTCAAATTTTAATATGAAGGGGAACCTTACACCATATAGGAAGATCCCTCCCCTTTAAAACCTATAAAATGATTTACCATCCAAATGATGTTCTAATCTCAATTAAGGCATCTTCCACATCTACCACTTTTTTACTTCACTTTCCTTACGGCCCACCTACCAACCCTCCTATTTCACCCTCTAATGATGCCCCATCTTCTCAATCTTCCGATAGCTCATCTATACCTGTTACCCAAGTACCGACCATGACCCCTTGGTAGGCATTTTTCAATGCCTAACAATCAGAGAATCTGACTTCCTCGGCATTGAGACATTCCTTACTCCTCAAGAGTATGGAAAACTAGATCAACACCCACGTTACAACCATCTTATAGGAGAGTTCGTACCATGCAGCCATCCCCACCTTCACACCAATTTAACCTATGGGGGCTCGACACTTTCTATTCTTTTATTGAACCTCCTTTCAAACTAAACATTTTTCATTCGACTTCTATTACCTCACCAAAAACTGACTTCATACTCACTTTTCTCAACCATTGCACCGGAAAGGCTTGAATTTGGATCTTATGAACAAGGTCATCATACTATTCACCACTAACAAACACAAAGACCATTGTGGTATTGGATTTCCTAAGCAGCCTCCTCCCCGAATCACCCTCGTAAAATACAATAATACTTCCCCACCTTCCTCACCTATCATGTTTCCTTCTCTTACGAGTCTATGGATCCCTGAATCCATTCTACCTAAAAAAACTTCATGATCATCATCTCCTTGGGACCTTGACCTATCAACGTGATGGCGAGGTTCCCTCTTCCCTTCCTCTTCTTTATCCTAACATGTTAGATGATGACACGCCTTCTATAAATGTCATTTAGTGTTAGGATGATGATTCTATTCTGACCTATTTAGGTACAAAGGATTCTTATATTCAAATGTCATTACCCTCTAACACATAAACCATGTTGAATGAATCTACCATAGAAATAAACATTCAAACTCAGGACAACCCATGAATTCTAAATATAGGCCAATCTTTAGACTCTGTGGAACAAGAATCTTTCACCTCTTTTCTTCATGATCATAACAAAGCATTTTCTTGGTCTTCTTTGTGATATGCTTAGGTATTGACCCTAATATCGTGCTTCACAATATCGTAACTAACCCTAATGCCAAACCCGTGAAACAAAAGCTGCAGAAAAAAGCACCCTTACATTTATCTTCTTGTGAAAGAACTTCAGATTGCCTTCTCTTTTTTCCTTCATCTTACCTATTGACCACCCACAATTGATCTCTAACATTGTTCCTCTCATGAAAGTGGTGGGGAATTCATATTTGTATTGAATTTCATGACCTTAACCTTGCCTACCAGAAGACAACTTTCATCTACCAAACATTGACCAATTATTAGATCTCATAGCCGTGCCATGAGATGTTATCTCTTATGGATGTGTTCTTGGGTTATAATCATATATTAGTCACTTTGGAAAATGAACACAAAACCGCCTTCATCACCCCTTAGGGGAGCTTCTGCTATCATGTCATGCCCTTTGGCTTGAAAAATGTTGGTGCTACCTATCAACACATTATGACTTATATGTTCCATGACATCATGCATGACATATTGGAAAACTATTTCAAAAACCTTCTTAGTAAGTCCAAATGTCGCATCAAACTCCTAACTGTTCTTAAATTTATCTTTGACTACCTTATCTAATATTGTGTTCACCTTCAACCAAAGAAGTGTTTTTTCACAATTCTCTTAGGTAAGCTCGTTGGTTTCATCGTCTCTTTACAGAGTATCAAATTTGATCCTACTAAGATCAAGGAAATTATTGATATGCCTCCATCTACTAATCTTCAGCAGACTTCTAAGCTTTGAGGAAAATTTCAATCTATCTAACACTTCATCTCTCAACTTTCAAACTGATTCCAATTTTTCACCACCTTCTTAAAAGGAGGTTTCTTTCCATTGAATGATGAGTGTCACAAATCCTTCGAATCGTTGAAGAACTACCTTCTTGACTCACCTTTTCTCATTACACCTAAAGGAGATCAATGTTTTACCTTTACATTTTTGCTCATCGACCATTCTGCGGGTTCCATACTCTCTCAAAGCATGATGAGAAACACATGGAATAAGTCATTTATTACATAAGCAACAATCTTCTAGACTAATAGACTTAGTACACTCACACTGAAAATATTTTCTCAGCCCTATTCTTCATGGCGACTAAACTTCGCCACTACCTTCTTAATCACAAAATGTTTGTCTTTACCAACACCGACCCTCTTCATTACATGTATGCCAAACCTTACCAACACCAACGCACCACTCGTTGGCTCATGCTTCTTGTTGACTTGGAGTTGGAGTTCATTCATCAAAATTCTTTCAAAGGACAAACCATTGTGGATAAACCTGTAGACGCTCCACTTCCTAGGAATCAATCCTCAAATTTTGATTTTCCTGATGAATCTATATCCACCCTCTCCACTAATGATATTGTTTTTAAAATGACATTATTATTTGATGGATCCAAATTTCACCATCGGGGAGGTGTGGGGGTCATCCTTATTCCTCTAGATCGTGAGCCTATGCCACTATCCTTTAAACTCGACTTTGATTGCACAAATAACATAGTCGAGTATGAAGCTTTTGTGTTAGGTCTTCAAAATTTCATTACCCTAGATGTTAAATCCATTAACATCTTTTGTGACTCTCAACTAGTTGTGAACCAAGTCAATGGTTTGTACTAGTTTCATAATGATGAGCTTCAAAAGTATAAACATCATGTCGACCTACTTTTGACCATGTTTGATCACTTCCTCATTCAAACCACTCCATGATCCACTAACAAATTCACAGATACCATGGCTTGTCTTACTTCTCAAATACTTGCCTCACCTTTAGACTCAAAAATCTTTATCATAATACAACGGTTACAATCACCTTCTTATATTATCCCTAGCATTAATTTTTTGGGTAGCATCGATACTGACCCATGCAACATTTGGTATAAATAGTTCATTGACTACCTCTCGCTTTCAATCCTTCCTCTGGATATTACTTGAATGGACGAAGAGCCTTCTTAAAAAGAGTCTCTCATTATGTCATTATGGGAGGTCTTCTCTACAAACGTGGATTTAATGGTATCCTCCTACGATGCCTCACTAGTTTTGAAATCCTGTACACCATCAAATAAATTCATGATGGGATTTGTGGGGGACATTTTAGTGGCCTCATTATCACAAAGTGTATCCTTCGACTCGGCTACTACTAGCCAACCCTTATCCAATACTATTGTGACTATGTTAAATGTTTTTGTGATGTGTCAGTAGCATGTTAACCTTCATCATACTCCCTAGTCGTACCTTACAAGTCGCCAAAGAATTTTATACCTTTTCTCAATGGGGTTTGGATCTTGTTGGGAGATTAATCCTAATTCATCGCAATGTCATCACTAGATCATCACGGCGATGAATATCACACTAAATGGGTTGAATCCATCCCTCTCATTTCTACCAAAGTGAGAAAATAGTCAAATTTATCAACCATATAATTTTCCACTTTGGTGTTCCTCATCACCTTATCACTAACAATGGAAAACAATTCAAAAATAAAACCCTACGCAACTTTGTGTGACAACTTGAGTATTCAAATCAGTTTCTCTTCACCATATTACCCACAAGAAAATGGTCAAGCTGAATTTTCTAACAAAACTCTAAACAAGATTCTTATGAAATGGGTTGATGACACTTTGGTAAGAATTGGTACATGCACATTCATTTTTCCTTATGGACTTATCATACCAACGAATGCACTGTACCACCTGCTACACCTTTCTCTCTGTCTACGGTACATAGGTCTTCCTACCTCTCAAAATCTAAATTATATCTCTTCGTATATCTCATAAATATTTTATCTCTCGATGATGATTTTCACCAAGAACATTTGGCACAACTTGAGTTATTAGACAAACGTATTGTAAATGCTCTCGACCACCACCCAAATTTATAAAAAGTGCATTAAGCGGGCCTATGAAAAACATGTTTGAGAACGAACATTCAATATCGATGACTTTTTCCTTAAATTAAATCCACATTTAACCAAAATGGAGAAAAGTAAATGAGGCAAGTTTACACACTAATTGACTTGGACCTTATATTGTTACCCATACCTATTGATCAAGAGCTTATTGTTTATATTCCCTTGAGGGTAAACTCGAACCTACACCCCTTAATGCCTTGCATCTTCAACAATTCTATTGTTGACTAAATCACTACATCACTTTATGTCTCATATATGCTCATCCATTGAACAAACCTCTCCTTTCACTTTATTACCTCACCACTCCACCCCACCTTAGACCCATTCCAGGACATTTAACACCTAATATTGATACATCACTTCCCCTAACTAATTGAGACTCTTTCTAAACCTAATATTTATTGCCAATTTCCTCTCCCATCAATTTCCAACATCTTTAAATGATAACCAAGACTCCTAACCCAATTCCATTCATGACCCACGCCAAAAAGGGAAGAAATTGGCTATTTTAAGAAATTTTGACTATTTCTCCCTAACCAATGCCGGTTATTCCTCATTTGGAACCGGTCAAGGAACCGTCATTGGTTATTTTAAATAAGCACTTTCAACTCTTTTCCGGGTTCTTCTTTTGGTTGGCATTCTTGAATCTTACATCTTGGGAACTCAATCGATTCCAATGATCAACATAGCACCTAAACATTTAAGTTGTTCACCAAACCCAACCAACTTATTGCTCTACATACTCAAACTACTGAAATACAGAGAATCATGTAGTCTTCATTTCACGGCGCTAGATCTTAGTTTGTCTCTCCTATGAGCACCCACCAACCACCGTCATCTACCAATCTCCAAATATTCATATAAGTATCTTAACCAAGTTGTTAGTTCTTAACTTTGGTCTTAGATCTCTTATTGTCTTCTATTGTACGACTCCTTTCTCACCCGAATACCATCTGTTGCCCATCTACCCAATACCCTACTAACCTGAACCTCTCTTTTCCTCCAACCATCTCTTTCACCCATGTTGAGCCTTCACCTAAATCTGAACACCCTACCTAAACATTTCCAACACTCTGTGTAATCACAGAGGGCCCAAACTAACACCTTTTCACCTTTGGCACCTAATTTCCCCTACCATGATTAGTTAGCCAACTAATCCTAGCTATATCCGATTCTTGGTGCCATTTCCTGATGACATCATTCTCTATAATTGGCATTTTCCCTAGACCATAAAGCTCATTAACCCACCCAAAACTCCTCGAAACCTCCCATGACTTCACCGGGCCTCTATAATACTCCGTGCCTAAACGAATACCTTGATACCCACCACCCACTTTAAATTTAATCTTGTACTCACTATTTATATTAGATTTGAATTACCGTTCTTGTGTGCGATACCCAAATTATACAACTATAGTAGGAGTTTCTCTTGTAAGTTTTTATGAGTATTAATTTTTTTTAAACGTGGATTTGACAACCTTTGAGGAAGCATCCGCTTTCCAGATCTAGATTTTGATAGGAAATCCAAAAACTAATGCTTTTAATTATATCTTTTGGTCTTGTTATACTTCTCGGGTAGTCATTCCTGCAGAAAAAGGATGCTCTTGATTGGCCTAGTCTTCAACCATGTGCAACCTCTTCATGACCTCTAGGTTTTCCTCATGTACCAACCTTCTACCTTAAACATTTTTCTCATATGTATGTTCTTATTGGTGAAACATTGTGAGATTACTCATCACCATTCAACCTTATCTTCAATATGAGTACCACAGCTCTACTCATGGCATGATTCTCATGGATACTTTTTATCCTTTTTAGGATGGAATCCCATAATTGTTTGTCACTTGAAACCCCTCTTTTATAGCTAACCTTTATTGTGTTATGGTTTTTCCTTCATAAAAGAGGCCTATACTCCTTTATAGTCTTTTCCATGACTATAAGTCCAAAATAATGCAAAAATTTTGGGATAACAAAAATTCTACTCCTTGAGTCAAACTTCTCATAAGTAGATGATTCCCTCAAATGAACATCTATGCCTCTCTATTGTTGTTATAAGTAGACTGCTCCCTCGAAGGACAACTATAAAAATCCAGCCACATGTTGTACTTAGTCTATCCAAAAATAAGACTAATCTATATTTTTAAAACAAAAATTATCTTGGAGCTTCTTGCATCTATCAACTTCACAAAGACCTTAAGGATACTACTATTCATCCCAATATATATTTCCGCATCGATCGGTCTATGAATACAAAAAAAAATGCAAAAGAAAAAAATTTAAAAAAATACAAACTTTTGGTCATGGACTTGCCTATGTTGGTTTTGGGTATCTGTAGAAGGGACATGTTGTCCCATAACAAGGTTACGTTAGACAAACCACTCCACCCTACCTTCTTTTATTTTCTCCTATCCACTCAAGGGACATGGTGCTCATGCGACACATTGTGATCATGTAACTTCTTTCACCTATAGACCTATCAATCATGTAACATATCTAAGGGATTATGTTCATAAGCCTATTTGTATGGCCATTATGGTCCATTCCAACTATGGAGGACTTTGATTTTTTTGGATCACATTTTTGCTTGTTGCTTCTTTGGTGGGACGAGACCATCAAAATTGAATATCTTGGTTTGATTATCATTTCACCCACACCCATATTAATCATCATTTCCAAAACATTATACCTACTCATAAAAATCAAATAAAAACCAGAAACACAACCATACCCATACCTATCACACAGTTAGCGGTTTCACTTTTTACTTTATGCTCAACATTTGACCTTACCTATTTTCTACCTTGCCTTACCATGACCTTTTTCCTTAACCTACCTACCCATCAGAAATCTTATTCTTCCCTTTCATATGGGAGAACTACATCATCATGAGGGCCCTTTTGCAAGGGCTATGTAGGAAGCACTTCGAAGACATGGGGTCTTTGGAGGTTAGCTTGGCCACTATTTTCTACCATCTTTCACCATTTTGCCATTATTTTCCCCTACTACCTAATCTTCCTCACGTTTCCATAATATCAATAACTTAGAAATTTAAAACCAGCCAAACTAAAACATTATCAACCATGCCTACATATAATTTCCATAACATCAATAATTTGGAAACTAAACCAAACAAACCATACATCATAACCATATCTATACATCTAGTTCCCATAATATCAATAGATTGGAAATTAAAATGAACCATGCCTATACATCTAATTTTCATAATATCAATAACTTGGAAATTAAACCAAACAAACCATACATCATAACCATATATATACATTTAGTTTCTATAATATCAATAACTTGGAAATTAAACCAAACAAACCATACATCATAACCATATATATACATTTAGTTTCTATAATATCAATAACTTGGAAATTAAACCGAACCATGCCTATACATCTAATTTCCATAACATCAATAACTTGGAAATTAAACCAAACAAACCATACATCATAACCATATCTATACATCTAGTTTCCATAATATCAATAACTTGGAAATTAAATTGAACCATACCTATAAATCTAATTTCCTTAATATCAATAACTTGGAAATTAAACCAAACAAACCATACATCATAACCATATCTATACATCTAGTTTCCATAATATCAATAACTTGGAAATTAAACTGAACAATTCATATACATCTAATTTCCATAATATCAATAACTTGGAAATTAAACCAAACAAACCATACATCATAACCATGTCTATACATCTAGTTTCCATAATATCAATAACTTGGAAACTAAATTGAACCATGCTTATACATTTAATTTCCATAATATCAATAACTTGGAAATTAAACCAACCAACCCATAACATCAAACATGCCTACATCTAATTTCCATAATATTAATACATTGGAAATTAAACCAAAACACAACATCATCAATCATACCTACATCTAATTTCCATGATAAAAATACAATGGAAATGAAACCAAACACAACAGATATAAATATCATCATCTATGTACTGGAAATTTTGTGTGTCAATACACTATATACATAGATATAAATAAGTCTATCAAAAACTCTCATGTATAACTTGCCTCTTCGACATGCAGGCTGGTGTATATAATTCATAAATCAAAAATCAAAAACAAATCTCAAATCATATCATCATACTTTTCGGGAGGTTCCAAAGGTGCCTCTGTCACTCTCTCTTATCCCCTCACCTGGCCTTTGTCTCTATGCACTGGTCACCTCTTGTTGGCCCCTCCTATGAGTACGGTGGCTCCCAAAACTACTAGCACTATGGGTTTGTGAGCGAGACCTCTGACTGGATGCCTACAGATCTCTGTAGATAGCATAGCTGGTAATAGGGAGACCAAGATCTGTAATTTGATCCACATAAGATCTAGCCTCAGCCACAACCTCTTTGTATTAGTCCATCAATATCCTTTGTGGTGGTGGCATCGCTCTACTACCTATCTATGGACCCTGTCCCAATGGTAGTGGTCCATGTTCCTATACCTAAGGTCATGGACCCTATCCTAGTACATGTACATGCAATGATGGACCATGTCCTTATATCTATGTCCCATCATGTGCCCTCAGCGGTGAGGGAGGATTAGTCATGTGTCCCTATGCATCGGCATGTGCTTGTGTTGTTGCTAGTTATGTCTATAATGTGGCCACTTGTGCATGTAAAGTAGTCATGTGGGCTCGTATTCTAGCCACATGTCTCTTGTCACCAACATCTTTATGTGCTACTACCAATCGTATATATAATGTGGCCACCTATGCCCGTAATGATCACACACCTGGGCCTAAAATCATGTAATTTGCACCCGTAACATGTCTCTATCACTGGTAACATTGGCCAAATTGGTTGGTCCTTGCATGGTTGGTGCTTCCTATAAATTTGATATCCACCACCGCTATAACCATTTGTATACCTAGAATCGTATATCATCTCATCCATTACCTTCTCCTCCACTCTTGTTAGTGGTGTTGGTTGTGGAAGAGGTAATGGTATATCCACATCATATCAACACTACTGTGGGAATGGCGGGGACACACCCTGTTGTAAGATGAATTATCGTCTGACCCCATCTATAAATATGCACTCATGTTCCTCGGCCCTACACCCTAGATCCATCTCAAAAGCTATAGACCCTCAATCTCCTCCTCCATTCCTATGAACTCTGGATATATGAGGTATGGCCTCCATAGAATTTCTACCGGTGACATGTTATCTAGTACCCTCTGATAATATGTTATATCTCGAGTCACCCCATCCACCCTCACCTTCTCTCCAACCGCAACCACCGCCTATATCCTACCCTATATACACCCACATCCCACCCCTGTTGTGGTAGACCAAGTGGATGAAGGCACACAATGTGCTCATATGCCCAACAGTGTAATAGATAGAGAACAAAAGAGACCATATCTTCGTATCTCCATGTAAGCTCACATCTCCTATATAATGAACCAAATATGTTGGTGCCCATGTAAAATAGACCCTATCAAACACCATGTCCTCTAGGACTCCCATCAAGGCCCATGGAAACCTCCCACCCTCTAATTCTAGAAGGGGAAAATAACTAACGGCTGATTCCCATTTTTATGCGACCCAATGTGTTGAGAAACGAACCACTCTCAACGCCCAAAGGTATTCGAAAATTGTTGTAACCAGCACATCATTGTGAAGATGGGAGGGCCTCCCGCCAGATTGAGCCATGCGCGGACCACATTTGGAAAGAAAACACCGAGCTGGAACATTCTTAGCATCGGCGGATTCACCAACTTTGTGGAAAGAGTGCAAGGACATGATCAAAGCATCTCTGTTCGCTTTGCCAAGGAGTGGAATGAGAGGACGGTCGACTATGGAGGGCAGAAAATTCTTATTAATGAGGAACTCATAGCCGAAGCGACCGGCCTCAGCTTGGAAGGATACCGCTTCTTCAACAAGAGGGTTATCAAAGAGGTTGAAGAGAGAAGATTTGTGGAGGAGGAGGAGAAGCTTATATTCAACACCGCGGGTCTGCTTGTTAACTCAATTCCATCCCCGTATGATGAAGTCACCCGCATGATGATTCGCTTCATATCCTTAGAAGGCGGGTTCATTTGTCCCTACCAAGCACCTTGTCTTTTTGAATCACTTTCGTAGGAGTAGGTTGGTTTGATTCCCTCACTATCTCATTAAATTCTCTTGAACGCTCCATTTTGGAGTTCGAAGCATACCAGGCGGTTCCCTTACACCAAGGGCTTATTTTGCTTATTCACAAGCATCTTTGCCTTATTAAATTCCCTGGTCTCCCTTCCTCTCTGGCCCGGCTTTGTTGGGTTCCGCTGCTCACGCGATCCTGTCTCCCTGCTTTGCCCTGCTTTGCTTGCCCCCGCCTTCAGTCTTTGCTTTACCCCCATGCCACTGCTCATGCTTCTCCTTCTTTTCCTCCTGTTGCTGCCCCTGCCACCCACCTTGTCTCTACCTCTAAACGTGTCACCAGGGCTTCTAGGAGACTCAACCTTGAGTCTCTCTGCTGAGGGATTGAACCTTTGGAGGACATTGCTCGTGATCTGCTTGAACATTAGTAGTGCCGGTCCCAGGCGGCACCAACAGATAACCCTTCTAGGAGATTGGAGGCCTTAGAGGTGAGCTTAAATTCTTTGAAGGATGAGGTTAAAAACCTTGCTAAGCAAAAGCAAAAAGGCAAACAAAGCATTGAGGGGAAGGGAGCATTGGCGATAGCTGATTGATGACATATACAAAAAACTGACCTCCTTAGACTCCCGCCTAGGGAAGATGAAGACTAGGCATGAGTATAATATTGCAGCCTTCAGGGCCATCGAGGAGTTCATCGAAGGTCATGCAAGAAGTGTTTCACATCTTAGCGGTGTCCCGGCTACACTTTGGGGCAATGAGAAAGAGAGCAAAAGAACCAGAGAGGAGCTCGATAAGACGGATGTTGCTCATATGACCATGCTGGGCATGTATCATGCTTGGAAAAGAGTAAAGATGAGTATTGATCAAGCGGCCAAGAAGTAGTCCCACTACTTTTGCTGGTCCTTATTGTTTTTATTATGCTTCTTGGTGTAGGCTTCTTTGCTTTTTTTGCCGTTGTTTTCTTTGTTAAGTCTCGTTTGTGTAGCTATTCGGGGCTTCGTTGTTCTTTCTTTGTAACTTTTGTGCTTTCTTCTGACCTCTCTACTCCTCTCTCTTATTCCGGCTTTTAGGCCTTCTTTTGTACACAAGGGTATAGTCCCTTTCAAAAACTATTTACCAATATTAAAAAAACGCCCACCATCATCAAAAATGATAGCCAAGTCTCATGTAGATAAGTCGCATACATCGCGCTACCATAAGCGATACTCGTATTGTGATAGGTCATCTCTATCATGGCCTTCCCAAACACCATAGCCATATGACCCACCGCATCTAAAGATGACACCTGATATAGTGGCTCTCTAAGGATTGGAAGCCACAAAATCCTATACACATCCTCTAGTGTGCGTTCATATCTCCCATCGGCAGATGGAAGGTGTTGGTATCCGGTCCCATATGTCAATGATGGCTTTCATCATGTTGTGATATTAGTAAATCCTCCTATATCTCCTTGCCACGCCTTTCCTGAATACCCGATGTGCTCCCACTCATCCTCTGAAATGGTAGGCCTCATCTATACTAGGATGGGTGGAATTTGATCCCTCATCATCATCTGTTTCCTTGCCTGTATCACCAACATTCAAACAAGTTAGTCATTTACTCTTTTGAATTTCTCTTCAACACTCAACTTAGCTTATTTTCTACCTTTCCTTACCTAAATCATCCAACTTTACTCACCCTACCTCCCATAATCATATTCTTCCCACTTACCTAGTTGACCTACCCTTCCCCATTCCTCCCGAACTCATCTTATTGCATCATAATTCCCCTAAAACTTCCCCTCAATGTTCTCTTAGACACTTTACTTAGCCTATACTTACCTTAGACCTAACTTTGACACCCCATCTAGCCTACACTTATCTTCAACATTCAATATCAAAAATTTTTAACATTTTTTCATTCCACGAAACAACTGGCATCGGTCACCCTACCGATGTCGATGCCTATATATCCATTGTCGGTTCATCAATCGATCTTTGGCGATAACCAACCAATGTTGATTCTTGGTTCGGCCTAAACGCTGAACCCCCATGTCCCCCAATGCAAAAATTTAATAAAAATCCTATTTTACCCACCCAAACACACCCATTGCTCCAAAATTCATTTTGACCCCTAATTAACCTAATTCCACCCTCCCATAACCCAATTTCACCCCCATTTCAATCAAATTTCAAAAAACAAAATTTTCATTTTTTTCTACCCTATTCTTCAACAAAAACCAACATTCAAGCTTAAATCCTACCTCTTCTCATTATTTCCTCCGTGGTGGGATGGGTAGAACCTAAATCGGATCACCCTAGAGCCTTCTCTTGCTTTTGTCATGTCAAATGCCTCTCCAAGCTCCTAACCAATCAAAATAACTTAAGTGGCTATAACCAGGCCCCGAACTCACTCCTCAAACCACTAATCTCTCGCCAAATCACTCTATTGGGCCTCTGTCATTTTTCTCATGAATATGCTCTCCACCAATCATTTTCCAAATTACCAAATGCTCAAATGAGCACCTTTTGGGTGGGTTTTCCATTTTAACTCATCATTTTCCCGGTCGACGTCAATCATGTCGTTCCTAGGTGATCGGCATCAATCACACTACTAGTATTGGTTCTCTACGAATCAAGCATCGGTCACCCTGTCAATAACCCAATCAGCCTTATTTGACATAATTTTTGATGTAGAGTGCCTTCTTCTTACTGCCCCAACCCTAAAACATCCCTACAGACTCACCTACCAAACTCACCACCTCACTAACTCCCTAAGGATAGTTAGGGGCATGTTTTCTTCACTTATATATAACCTCGGTGACCTAACCCCACCTATTTGACAATCGAACTCGCTTACTCACTCTACCGTGTGATAATGTTACTTGTGTTGTTTAGCCTACTAACCTTTCCTTGCCTTATTTCATGATGTTTATCTCAACTAGACCAAACCTTTTGGTGTTTGAAACACACCTATACCCATTCCTACACCTAGACTGTTGTATTTCCCATATGACACCCTATACCTTGGATACTTGGACCACATCACCCTTGTTTAGATAAACTATCGACCTTTGACAATGTAGAGTTTATGTGCTCTTCAACCTTGTGCCTTGTTGCATTCTAAGCATGTGCATGTGTTTGATTGCCTCCACCTTATCACACCCATTACCTACACCTACACCTACACCTACACCTTACCCCATTTTTCATCACCTACCACCTTATCAAACCCATCACGATTTGGCCTTCCTCTACATCAATTCCTAGTTATAGGCGGATCAACTCCACCCTTATCTAGGGTAACCTACTTCTTGTTTTTGTCATTGTCGCTTATTAGTACAAGTTGTACAACAAAAAGGGAAAATGTAGAAACCCACAATTGGGTCACCACCCTCTAGGTCCCCTTTTATTATATACCCCCTTACCATGACCCCTCTCACATATTTTTATTAATCTAATTATCAATATTAGGTTAATTATTACCTCACCCCTCCACCTCACCTTGGACCCATTCCAAGGCCATTTAACACCTAAGACTGAGTCATCACTTCCCCTAACTAACTGAGACTCTTTCTAAACCTAATATTTATTGCCAACTACCTCTCCCATCAATTTCCTGCATGTTTAAATGAGAACCAAGACTCCTAACCCAATTACATTCTTGACCCACAAAAAAGCGAAGAAACAGGCTATTTTGAGAAAAATGACTATATCTCCTAGCCGACATTAGTTTTCCTAGGACGGCATCGGTCAAGGAACCACCATCGGTTCCTTTAAATAAGCACTTTCAACTCTTTACCTGGGTTCTTATTTTAGATGACATTCTTGGATCTTGCACCTTGGGTACTCGGTCAATTCCGATGATCAACACAGCACCTGAACATTCAAGTTCTTCACCATCAACCAACTTCTTGCTCCATAGCCTCAAACTACTCACATGGAGAAGCACGCAGATTCCTTTCCATGGCCTTGGATCTTAGCCCATCTCTCCTACGAGCACCCACTAACCACCGCCATCTACCAATCTCTAGATCTTGGATAAGTTTCATAACGAGTTGTTAGTTCTAAACTTTGGTATTATATCTCTTATTGTCTTTTATTATACGGATCCTTTCTCACCCGAATACCATCCATCACCCATCTACCCAATACCCTACCAACCTGAACCTCTTTGTTCCTCCAACCACCTCTTTCACCCTTGTTTAGTCTTCACCTAAATCCAAACACCTGCCTAAACCTTCCCAACACTCTGTGTAATCACAAAGAGCCCAAACCAACCCCTTTTCACCTTTGGCACCTAATTTCCCCTACCATGATCAGTTATCCAATCGATCTTAGCTATATCTAATTCTTCGACGCGTCGGTTCCTTGACCGGCATTAGTCTCTATGTCTAGCATTTTCCCCTAGACCAGCAAGCTCATTCACCCACCCAAAACTCCTCAAAACCTCCCATAACTTCACCTAGGCCTCCATACTACCCCCTGCCTCACCTATAGACCTTGATACCCACCACCCTCTTTAAATTTAATCTTGTATTCACTATTTAGATTAGATTTGAATTATTGTGCTTGTGTGAGATACCCAAATTATACAACTACAGTAGGACTTTGTCTTTTATGTTATTTATTAGCATTAATTTGTTTTAAAACATGGATTGATAGCCTTCAAGGAAGTATCCTAATTCCCAGATGTATTTTTTGCTAGGAAATCCACCAACCGATGCTTTAATTTCTTTCTTATGGTCTTGCTTCTCTTCTCAAGTAGTCCTTCCCAGAAAAAAAGGAGTGCTCTTGATCACTTGGTCTTCAACAGTGTGAAACCTCTTCATAACCTCCAGGTTTTACTCACGTATTAGCCTTCTACCTTAAACGGTGTTCTCATACGTACGTTATTATTGGTGAAACAATATATTAGTAAAGCTTCTTGCCTATCCTAGAAAATATTTAACAATGAATATGGTTATAGTTTACTACCATGATAAATCGGGTATGGTGTTATCAAAAAAATGGGTTTTTATCATCGGAGGAAGTATTCATATGGACATTTTATATTCCTCTATACCATTAGAGGGGAAACACGTCAAATTTCAAAGAGAAAATAAAATGATCCATCTTATTGAGGATCCCATGAATGCATCTTATGAAGTATTATTTTTTTATACATATTTGGGTAACTTTATAGGTTGTGAAGATTCTAAAGATCATTTCATGGATATTACTACACACCTTGAATATTTCAATATCCTATGTGTCATGAATTTTTATGGATCATGTTCTAATGTTGGAAATGGATATGGAGTGGCTCTAAATTCTCCAAATCAGGGTTATTTTAATTTCTCTTTCAAATTGAAGTTTGAATGTACTAATAACATTGTTGAATATGAGGCATTGGTCCTTGGTTTGAGATTTGCATGGAAGCATGGAATTAAGAATATTATTATCAAAGGATATTTTGAATTAGTTATATAGGAAGTTAGGAAATTATATGGAACTAAAACCCAAAGGCTTAGAGAATATAAGCATGCAGTTTGGGATCTCATAGAATTATTTGAATCCTTCAATATCCTTTATCATGAGAGAACTCGGAATGTGGCCACTAATAATTTGGATGTCGTAGCATCTCAGTATGATAATGAGAAAATTTTCCTTACTACATTTATAAAGTAGAAGTGCTAATCAAACCTGTAGTTCTTGACAACATTCAAAGCATTAGAAGGTTTTGAGAATGATGCCCAGATTCGAGGTTTTTAAATTGTAAATATGAGTTCACAAATCATATCATTGACTTATAACCCATGGTGGTGCTATGTGAAGGAAAGGATACCCTCTTTGGAAATGATATAATTCAACTAAAGACAAATATTATTCCTAGAGGACTTGTCAACCTAGAATCAAATTTTGATAGTCCGGAATGAGTTATAAATAAGCATGTATATGTATCTAGGGATTTTGAAGAATGTAACTTAGGAACTTCTCAAAATTCCAGAAATTTTTGTCTCAGATGTAGCATGAACAATTTTAAAAAATAATCTTATGCTAAATTTCCAAAAAATACCAAGATTTCATAGGATGGTCTTATATAGAGTTGAAAGCTTACAGAGAAGACATCGAGATTGGACAACATAATTTCTTTCTGAAAGACATAGAAGGACATTTTCTAGAGTTCCTATCAATGAAAAGCATCTTAAAAATTTCTTGGACTAATCCATAGGGTCAAGTTTTATCAATGTAATGTGTACAATTTTGTTGTTTTGTTTCTTCCTTTGTTTGTCTTATTGTTTCCTTTTTATGCTCGGGTATATAGTCACGAGTGTTTCAAGATATGTCGTATTCTTGTATGAATATTATGTATCTTTTCAAAATTCCTTGAGTTTTGTCTCCCTGAATCCTTTCTCAATGGATTAGGCATTTGTTCTTTTTCTTGTTACACCCACAAGGGTTGTCCATCCCCAAAAAGGAGCCATTGTTGGTGCTCAATCTAGGCCCCTAGATTAAGCTGGTATTTTCCTAGACTCTCTGTAAATATAACTATTCTGTGTGCTTCATATTGTTCCCCTTTCTTCAAATTTCACTCACGAGTAAAGGAGAATTATCAATTTGTTAGAAATTTTGTGTTTTGTCAAAATAAAAAGAAATGATTTAGCAAAAATGTTGGAGGACTAAAATAAAATGAAATGAAAGATTTCAATGATTTCCATGATACTAAAGAGTCTATGGAAAAAAGGTGAGACTTTAAGATGAATTTAGACTCTTTTCAATATCATATCTTCTACTATGAATCTTGAGCACAAAACCCATGATCTTTTCAAGCCTTGTTTCTTCAAATGACACCATAATAATTTCCCACGAATTGGTTGATGGACTGTTAATCAAATTATAAAATATTCCGACTTATGGGTGATCGGGATTATATTTTTCACAAAGGCAAATAACATGCAATCAGCACCAAATGAAAATTTTAAAATAGACTTAGCCATTTAAAAAATCCTGGGACATTCAAATGGTCACAAATATCTACATTGCCAAGAAATTCAAATGCTCATGAAGTAGAGGACACATGCCAGGATTTTGGGCCTCTCTAAGCCATTTGGATTTCATGGACTTCAATTCGTGGAATGAGCCATATTTCAAATAGTTTCGAGTCCGCAAAGGGGTGAACAAATTCAACGCGGTTAGAGAGAAATGTGGTGGAGTTAAGGGATATTAATATGGAACAAGATCAACAGCCGATGATGGACATGTGTCACCATTATGTTTCAAGGAAAGTAGATGGGCTCGATGGACCTTAAGTCCACACAATGAATGGAGTTTCATAAAGCTTCGAGATCCGGGTGGTTTAAACCAGTCAAGGCACTATATGTGGAAACATTTCTATGAAGTCGGAAATGAAATCTACCTAGATAAAATTCACGATGCAAAGTCGACCCAACAACCAATGAAAGGTGAACATGAAAGTAAGAGAAATTGACACTACAAAACCATAAAGGTGCATGGAGATTTTTCATTGGTTTATTCTTTCAACTCGACAAAACCGACATTCTAGTAGTGTGGAGCTTTCCCATCAGTTTATGATTTATACTTTAGTAAGGTTTTTAAAATGAAATTGAATTGTGAAGTAAGTGTGGATCTTTCTCATTGGTTCTTGTTTCATTGGGCTCGATCAAGGTTATCAAATAGGTGAAAGTGCAAGGAGTATGGATCTTTCTCATTGTCTCATGTTTTGTGGCAATCATTCAAGTAAGAGAACATTTTGAGAAGGTGAAAGAACATGGCATTTTATTATTAGCTCACATTTTGTAATGGGAATCACTGCATGCAAATCCATATAACACAGAAATGCAAATAGAAGTAGACACATAGGAAAAGCTACTTCCCAAAGCTAATCAAATGTTATCATGTGTCACTCTCATGACATGAAAAAATCCAAATGGCCATAACTTTCACTCCAAAGCTCCAAATCACGTAAAATCGGACTTGTTGGAAAGGTCTCCTCAAGCTCTTCAATTTTTCATCATTTGATTCAAAAATTGATGGCATTTGGTGGGAAAAGGGGGAAAATGGAACACAAGCACACTAGGTAGTATTAACTAACTATTTTGTGCATGTGGCAATGAAGGCATGGAATTGATCCCAAAATACTAACAGAAAATCGATATGTTCGGTTAGAAAAAATGCATTTGCAGTTCGATTAAAGATCTTTCTTTATGAACAAGGAGAATATTCACTTACTATTTTTGGGGGGAAATTGGATTGTAAGAACCATCAAATTTGTATAAATATGGGGGCTTGTCCTCATATCAAAGGGAGTTAGTTTTGGTATTCGATCAAAAGGGGTTAATTTTTTCTATTTTTGAAAAATTTCAAGAGATATAATTTTGAATACTACATGTTTCCTTTATGAAATGCATATGGATTTAAATTTACTAAACTTATGTGTCAAGGTGGTTACAATTTACAGCCATTGACAAACATTGAAAGCATTTGTTTTATGTTCCCCTATTAATAAATTCAAGATATAAATGAAATATGTCTGCTTTTGAGTTTCATTTCTATGTTCTAAGTTCTGTATGTCGAATTTCTTGTTGATGAGTTATATTTTCTGTTACAGTCTTGTGTTTTTTTCTACTCTATGTAGTACACTAGATCAGTCCTCAATGGTTGTGCTTTGGTCATTAGTTAAATATTATGTTGTGAGAATTTACTCTATAATATTGGACTTAATTATAAAATCCTTACTCTAACCATTTTTTGAAGTGATTTTTGTTATCCTTTGAGTGTATCTTGGGCGTACTAGAATAGAATCAGTATTAGAATGTTTGCATGAGATTTTGTGTCGAGTATTTTAGAGATTGTGCTAAAAATTTACATTTGTTGGCTATCAATGAATGTAAATATTTCTTTGTAAAAATTGTCACTACTTAATTTAGTTTTTGTACTTTCCAGAATTGCAGGTTTCTCTAAGTGTTAAATGATTTGATACAAGGAATATCTCATCATATAAATCCCCCTTTGTGAAGTTACAACTACCATAATTGATCCCACCCCTCATATTTAACTTTATGTTGTCTATTTTTGCACCCCTTCAAAAAATAGGGCAACTTGGTTCATCACGGACTTGGAATAAGGACCACAGAGAAGTTTTAGCATACCGCGGCTAATGAGTGAATGCCACGGAGTAAAAGGCGTGCTTTGATGAAGCTACGAAAAAGGAGGACCGCTAAGGTCCTAGTCGTGCCTGCGAAAGGATTTGGAAATATGTTGCGAGATGTTCTAGCAAGCCACAACGCACTAAAAAGAAAATTCGCAGTAAAATAAAATCAAGTAGACCATGGATTGAAGAAAAGGAAGTTTGTGAAAGTCAAAGCACAAATCCACAGAGTAGAGTGGAGAAGTAAGCGCAACCACATAACGAGAGACAAATCCGCTAAAAACCAAAACCGCATAGAATCGAAACAAGATAAACGTGTATCAATGAGTAAAGTAGTTTTCTATGGATTACCAAAATGAAGATGAATTTTGATTTGATTTGATCTTTACAAATTTGATATTATTTGAAGGAATCTTAGCCTTCTCTATGTGAAGGAAATCATATTTCATGGATTAAATGTTGGTAGGTGGACGAAGTGAAGGAAGACGTCTCCAACACACAAAGGGTCTATTCCAGATGGCTCAACCACTAGAATTAAATGTAGTATGGGCGTCATTCCTTATTAAAAAAATAAAGTGGCTTAGGGAGGTGGAATTTGTAGAGAAAATAACATATTTTCATAAAATTATGTGAAGGTGGTTGGTTGATGGAAGGAGAATTTGAATTTTCCCTCTATTTCCTTCTTCTCTCTCTTTCTTCTAATTTTCTATATATTGTGAAGTGAAGCTTTGTTTTAATGATGGATACTTTAGGAATACAAAGGCATAATTTTATGTTACACTAGTGTTCTAGAGTCACATTCCTTGGGCTATGTCTTTGTAAATTTTTTGCATCCTCCTCTTTTATTGTGATGATCGTGTATGAACTCTTAGCAATAAAATATTCAGTTTTGTAGCTTGTTTCGGCCTTAGCTATTGTTTTATTGCACTCTCTTTCCTCTCATTCATTTGCGCAGTGTGTTTTATGTGTTATTTTAGAGGTTTGTGTTTATTGTGCTTTGTGAAATTGGAACTCTTAGTGTGAAATCACACGGCACCCCCAAATGAGTTCTAAAAATATACTTTTCTAAGGTAGACTCATCTAGTGTGATTTACATAACATTGGATCATTCCCCAAGCTATGGGACTTGCAAATGGGAATGATCCTCTAGAGAAGGTTGGTTCCTCTTCCTAATCCTAGCACTAAACTACTTCTAAGGAAGGAAATGTGACTATCTACTCCTAATCTAACAATTCCAAGGTACCAAGGAGAGATAGAGCATGAAAATAAAGAAATATTACACTATAGAGGTGATAACACCAAGAAAAGGGAATTGCTGATCACAAACCCAACTTCCTGAAATGGAGAGAGGTGAGCAATGGAGAGGATGGACAGATGCATCACAGATCAAGGATAAATTTCACAGAACACCATTTCAAACCCCTTAAACACATCTCCCAAAACCTGCAATGGACATCAGAGATATGCACAGTATACCCTGCAATGGTGAGAGGCGAGAAGAGACAACAAAATGAGAAAAGGATGGACAAAACGCATCACAAAACAAATTTTATTGCTCTAGGAGTTCACACAATACACCATTAATGGGAAAGAGGCAAGAAAATTCCATTACAAAGCCAAGGGAGGAGGCTTAAACTCCACATTCAACCCTAGAGAAGAAAGAGAGAGGGGGTAGGGAAGAAGAATGAACAATAACCCTTTACAATGAATCTTGCCCCTATATTTATAGATTTGATCAGAGAGAAGAAAGAGAGAGGAAGCGAGAAAATTGGGTTGAAACTTAACCACTGTTGTTAATGCTTCTGATAAAATATGCCTCAAATTCATCTTTTGCATGATTCCTTGATTCGGTGCCTTGAAAGAAGAGGAAACAGTGGAAATAGATCGAATCTGATCTAGTTATTGAGACAAATGGATCCTACATTGAAGGCCTGAAGATGTTTCCTCCATTTTCCTTTACCTAACCTCCTCAAATTAAAGTCTCAGACCTCCATGGCGTAGGTGAGGCCGAGATCTTTCCAATGGTGTCAGATTTGTAATATTTCAAGCCCTGAGTCGAAAGATATGCCCCTTCAAAGTTTGTATCGGGTCCATACGAATGGACGGGGAAAACAATTTGAAAAATGGGCCCCCTTTTGAGATGGGGCATGTGGCACCCCTTTTAGAGAAAAAATCAGACTTGCGGGTCTGCAATTTATCTTTTTCCCTTTGAACAAAAGGAAAATTTTCACCTTTCCTTCGACTCCCCACTTTCCTCTGGGACACACGTCAACCTAGCACTCGTTTTGAACCTTTTCTCTATTTGAGCCTTGAATTACTACCATTAAGACACTTGGCAGCCTCTGCAGGCCTGGCTCATGCATTGACCATTTTCCCCTACCTTTGTTTCATCCTGAGACACATGGAGATGTGGTGCTTGTTTGAGCTTCTCTTTTTGGATTCACATTTGGAGGAGCACCGTTAGGACACGTGGTTCCCTCTGCTGGCTCTTCCATACTTAGTTGATTCTGGATTCTTTCTGGATGGTTTCGAGCTCGAGGATTGAATCTTCTCCATTTCTTCCCCTTCTTGCTTCAAGCTTCTCTGAGACAATGCTCCTTCATTTCTCACCCTTCGTAACCTATTTTTCATCCTGGAATGTGAGCTCGCGGGTCTAAGTCATTTCCTTCATAATTTCCTTATGTGCAGGAGTTATCTTGACAAAAATTTTAGAGGGGAAAATTTGGGATAACAGAACTCTAAATATGAATTTGATTTATGGATTTCCTTTTGGCCCTCCTCATCATTGTTCTCTTTCATTTTCACTATTTCTCAAGTATTCATCTCCTTATTTTTGTGATATTTCCTTCTCTAGTTTAGGTTTTTATTCTATGCATATCCTTCTCACCCTAGTCCTTTGGAAAGTTATAGTAGAGATAGATAGTTTCATTTCAATTCCTAGGAGTAGTTTAGTGTTAGAGGTAAGTAAAGGAAGTTGGCCTTCTCTAGAGGTCCTGTCTCGATTCAAATCCCACAACTTAGAGACTGTCCCATATTGTCTCAACTCCTGAATTGTCTATGTTTCGAGACACGGTGCACATTTGAGCTCCAATAGTTTTGAAACACATGATGGGACCATTGAAATTAATATTTCCAGCTTTATCAAGTTTTGATGTGTATCTTGATGAAGCTCTATCCTTTGGAGGCTCTGCAATAACACATGTTTCAACTCCATTCAAAATATCAATTGGTTTCAGCAGTACTGGTGACTTAAATTTCCTTGATTCATGAGAAGGATCCAAACATGGTCGAGAACAAGAGAAGAAGGTGTATTTGAGTACTTAGTTATCCCTAGGAAGAGGCAAAAGAGGAAGATAGATTCAAATATATCCATCTCCTCCAAATCAAACTCTTTCAACACCTCCACTTGGTAGTCTCTTCTTACAGTTGACAAGAGTTATCAAAAAGGCTCATCAACAACAACCGCCATAACAAAATCCATTTGTAAACTTCACAGAAGTAGCCCGCTCACCTTGAATGCTCATAATCATATTCCAGTAGTAACCTTGAAGAATATCCCATATTTTACTGGGGAAAATCAAACTAATCTAGTTGATCACATTCGATATCTTGAAAATTTGTCTAATCCATGAGATTGTTTAAATGGACATGGCAGTCAAAATTTTGGCTTCATCGAGAAAGGGAAATCTTTAGAATGGTTTTAAAGCCCATGGGAAAGAACCATTCAAAACTAGGATCAGTTGTGCGAGACCCTCTGTGACCAATGTGGGGAAATAGAAGACAACTTATCTCTTTTGGAGAAGTTAACTACAATCAAGAGAGCACCTAATGAGAAAATGGAAGATTTCAACTTCATATTCCAGAGAACTTAGGATAGAATTCCAGCTCTTGTGAGACCTACAACAAAAGGTTCCTTTCTTTAATTTTTAAAAGCTCTTAACTTTGATATATTTGTTATGATACAATCTATGGGAGGAAAAAATCTACCGATTTTTATGCAATTGCAATCAGAGCTGAAAATAGTTTAATACAAGCTAGGAAATTAGCTCCTAGACCACCCATGCCATTGTATCTAGAACTACCTAAAGTTTCCCAACCTTCTATTGCTCCTATCCCTGAGCCAAATCCACAACCTATTTCTTCCACCTCAAAACTCTTACCCAACAAAAGGAGGATGAAGAAATGAAGGATTTGATTAGAAATTTGACAAATTCATATCCCTAAAGAAACTGCAAGCCCAATCCTATAAGAATTATCAAAATCAAGGGCAACCTTCTAATCAGGGGTATCAACCATGGATAAATCAGCATCCTAATCAAATATATGCACAAAACCAACAAAATAACAAATGGCAAGGTCAAAGTGCTCATCTTCCATTGACAACAATCCCACCACCACAAGCACTTCCTCCTCCTAGTTCAAGTCAGGCTTTGGTTCCAGTGCAAAAAAACATGGCACAAGAAACATAATGGTGTTTTCCATGTAATATGTTGCATAACCAACTTGATTGTGAGATGGAAATGCATCTTCAAGCATACATGGTACAAGGTTCTTCCAATCAACATGAACTATTGCTAGAGGTACAAAATCCAACCACAGAAGTAAGTCAAGAGACCAACAATGACACTAACCTAATGTTCTTTAGATTTGAATAATTTTGTGTAGTTAACTAAGTGGTAGGAAGTTCTAGCAAACCATCAATCAACGTTGTTGATAATACACGCAATACAAGAAAAGGATTTTGGAGTCACAATCTTCACCTTCCACAGATCACACCAATACCATGGGAACGGAAAAAGAAGTCATGGTCAACAAAAAGTAAGCCGCATGAGCTTATTGGAAAACCTACGAGATAATGAGTTCATTACTCAACCAAATTTACCAAATATAATGCCGCCATAGTAGAGAAAAGAAGGTAGCATTTCACATATGTAGAAATTTGTAGGTCTCCCATTCAAAATTATTAAGAAAATGAAGAAAACCAATGTCAATGTCTTAATATGGGATGCGCTTTCTATTCCATCACAAAGCGTGATCTCATATGTGAAGCCCTCAATAATCTACCTTTGGCATATCTAATAATGCAAAAGGCTCAAGCCACGGTCCATGTATGTCAAGAAAAGGATGATCAAGTAAGCAAAAATATCAAAACCCCACCCTTTTACATGTTAATAATTGTGGGTAAATACCTAGTTCATAACTATATGATTGATTCAAGGGCTAGTACCTCTGTAATGCCCAAGAAAATTGTTGATATCCTAGGTCTTAAATAAAATCCTGTGTCTAGGGGAGTTTTACAACTTGATGGGTCAATTGTAAATTTCCTGGGCATAATAAAAGACCTTGAGTTGACACTCCATTCTTGCCCAAGTCTCACCATAACCCATAATATTTCAGTCATTGACCTTCCTCCCATGTTTGCCATCTATTTTTCTAGAGACTTCACTACTAAAGTAGGTGGCTATTTATCCTCAAAATTGACTCACTTTTTTTTAAAACCAAATATGGTACATGATTCAAAATACAAGTTGAGCCCATATTTTCTTACCATATTGAGCCATATGACCCAAATCCCATCCAATCAAATTTCCTAATACAAGAATAACATGAGCAAGATTCAGTTTCAGATGAATACATCATTCCCCTTTCCATGCCTAATCTATTGTTAGATGAATGGGCTGAGAGAGATCATAAGTTTGATCCTTATGATGAAGAGCTTAAGACCTTTGAGACTGGTCTAGGAACTTATTGCATTCTCTAAGAGGAATCTATGATACCTGTGGTATTCAAACAAGAAAAGGAAAATGTTTCTGGACTATGGTGGATGTTCTTTGATGGTTCTAGAAGTAGAAATTGAGTCGGGGCGTAAGGGGGGTTGCGCTTCTCTCCGAGAAAATGAAAATTTATTCTTTTCCCATAGATTGCAATTTCCATGTTCTAATAACATGGTAGAATATGAAGCATTGGTGCATGGTCTGTTGATCACGGAGAAGAATAAAATCAGGGAGTTGTAGGTATTTTGAGAACCGAATTAGTTATTCACCAAGTCCACGGTAGATGTGTGACAAAAAACATGTTATTGAGAGCTTATAAACATATGTTCTAGGATTTGCTAGAAATATTTAATGTCATTAACCTATAGGTTGTTTCCAGAAAGTTGAATAAATACGCAAACTAAATTGTGGCTCTTAGCTCCCAATTCTCACCTACTGAGGATTTGATTAAAGGGAATGCCTAGCATATCAAGATGGTGGTTAGGCCATCTATTCTAGACAACCAAGCTTTTTGGTAGGTATTTGACAATGATGAGAAAATTGTGCAGTTCATCCAAAATGAGGTGGATTTATCCTTGAAGATGACAATTGATTTACAGGAATTCTATGGGGATAAAATTATTCAGCTAAGAACAAACAAGTTGCCAAAGGGATTAGTCACTCTGCGGCAGATTTTCAATCCATATGATGAGTTCAAAGGAATGGAAAATAACATGGCAGAAAATCAAGAGGATTGTCAGGAAGTTTCAATCACTCTAGGAAAATAACTTCTTCTTGGAAAGGTATGTAATAAAATTGAAAGATGAGATTTTGTTTCCTTGTGTCAAAATTACAATGATGTATTTTCATAGGACTATGAAGTTTTAAAATAATTCAATCTAGATATAGTCCATCATTCCATTGATCTTGATCCCAAAATTAAACAAATTAGACAAAAATAGAGACCAGTCAACCCCCAGATTGAGCCCCACATGAGAAAGGAACTTTCCAAACTCATTGAAGTCAAAATAATTTTTCCAATCAAGTGTTCTACTTGAGTGCAAAATCTAGTACCAAGTAAGGAAGAAGAATGGTGAAACTAGGCTATGTGTAGATTTCATGGATTCAAACAAATTTTCTCTCAAGGATCATTATTTCTTTCCTTCCATGGAACAAATATTAGACAGAGTTTGGAGAAAAGAGGTTTTCAATGTTTGATGGCTATTCTAATTTTAACCAAATCAAAGTGAAAGAAGAATATTAGTATAAGACCACGTTCACCACTAATGGGGAATGTTTTCTTATCAAAATATTTGTTTTGGCTTATCAAAAGCAAGTGTTAATTTCCACAAAGAGAAATGGATATTACTTTCAAAGGGTATATCAATCATTTCATCTTGGTTTACCTAGATGACATTACTATTTTCTCCAAGCAGAGTGTGGATCACATGAAGCACCTAGAGAAGGTATTTGAAAGATGCAGGGAGTTTGGTGTATCCCTTAATCTTAAGAAGTGCAACTTTTTAGTCCCTAGAGGAAATATCTTAGGGAATATCATCTCTAAAGAGGGCATTTCCATTGATCCAGAAAGAATTGCATCTATCACGGCTCTTTCCTTGCCATCTCACAAAAAGGCATTACATTATTTCCTTGGAAAGATTAACTTTATTAGGTACTTCATTCCTAACTTCGTGGATTTGATAAGACCTATTACTCTCATTCTCAAGAAGGATGCAGCATTCAAATGGACCGCATAAGGGAAGAAAATATTTGAAAAGATAAAATAAGAGATTTCTCAAGCCCCAACATTGATTAATCCATATTACACCAAAGATTTCATTCTTTATGCTCATGGGGTGGAATCTAGTATAGTTGCAGTTTTGACATAGTGAATGATCAAGCAATGGAACATCCTGTGGCATTTTTTCATCCAAACATTGAAGAATTATGAGCTCAAGTATAATCACATTGAGAAACAAGTGTTTTCCATCATGAGAGCTTTAAATAAATTTAAAAGCATGATTGTTGTTAGCCACGTAAAGGTTTTAGTATCACATTACAGCATTAAAGACTTCATTATGGGAGTAGAAATCAGTGAGAAACGAGTTAGATGGGTGACTAAAATCATGGAATATGATGTGACCATTAAGGGAGGAAGGGCATTGTCTAAGCAACTAGCTCTAGATGTTGTGGAATCTCAAACCACTTTCATGAATGAAGTTCCCTCAAATGATGAGTTGTTGCATGATGTTGAATGACAACAAGATGAAAGGAATGTATTCAATGATCATAGTTGGATTATTGATATGTCAAAAAAATTATACTGTTTCATACCCTCTTCGTTTGAATAAGGAAAAGAGAATACATTTGAGGTTGTGATCTATTCCTTATGCATTATTTAATGGCGTCCTATTCAAAAGGAACATCGATGCAGTGCTACTGAGGTGCGTTGAAGGTGAACAATGTGACAAGGTCTTGAATGAGTTCCATGATGGTTTCTCAGGTGGAAATTTCTCTACTAAAGCTACAACCATAAAAATTATAAAAGTAGATTACTTCTACCTACATTGTTTGCGGATACTCTCAGGTGGGTTAGGAAATAAAAAGAATGTGCACTCTTATCTAGAAATAAAAGACTGGCGGCCCCTGCCACTTCATCCAATTCAAGCATATCATCCATTTACACAATGGGGTCTTGAATTCATTGGTATGATCAACCCACCATCTAGTGCTGGTCACAAATGGGTTCTCACAGCCACAGACTATTTCACCAGGTGGACTGAGGTCGTGCCATTGAAGGAAGCCATTGAATCAGTCATCCTAGAATTTCTTGAAGAAATTGTTACAAGGTTTGGCATCCCTCAGACTATCATTTATGACAATGAAAATGATTTTTTAGGATCAAAGATCTCTAATTGGGCTTTGGGACTTGGGATTTATCTGAAAACTTCTTCCAATTATTACCCCCAAGGTAATGGATTGGCAGAATCTACTAACAAGAAACCTGATCAGAATCATGAAAAGGACAATGGACATCAATCAAAGACAAGTGGCACATAAAGGTAAAAAATTCTCTTTGGGTGGATAGGATAACAATGAAGAAGGTTATTAGCACTTCTCCCTACAAACTGGTATATGGTAAAGAGGCAATATTTCCATTGTCACTTGAGTTTCCTTCATTTGAGTTAGCTCAAAGCAGAACTAGAATTTGAAGGCACGTATCAAAGGGAAATCACAATGGAGGAATTGTTAGAACTGGAGGAAAACATAAATTTCACCATGGGAAAGATGGAACAACATCAAGTGTCAACCAAATAGTGGTTTGACAGAAAAGCTAGAGATCAAACATTCAAGGTTGGAGATCTAGTTTTGAAGTGGGGCGAGATCAAGCTAAACTAGGTAGAAACTCCAAGTTTGATGTTATTTGGAGTGGACCATATATCATCACCACTTGCAAAGTGGCTAACTCATTTGAGTTGTCTGATCTTGATGGGAACGTGTTTCAAATCCCATTCAATAGGATTCATCTCAAACTTTCTCATTAAGACATTACATGCATCTTGAATATAGTATAGTCGAATTTCAATTCCTCCAAGTACTTTCAACACATTAAATTGTTGGTAGTCTAGGTTTCATTCCCTAAGATCTTTGGACAGTCTTGTTGCTTGGAGATTTTCTTGTGCACTATTTCATCATGTTCTCCAAGGTTTTACTAACAGGAAGGAGGTTAGAATATTAAGGATTAGCTACAGTCACCTCAGAAAATCAAATACAGAGAAATTAAATTACACTCAAGGATTTCAAGCTAACTCCATGACCAATGGATGCTAAAGATATTGATGATCTCATCTAGCGGGAAGATGGACCCTATGAGTCGTCAAAAATGTTGTATATTTTTGTATCCCTTGAAAAAATAGGGCAACTTGGTTCACCATGGAATTGGAATAAGGACCATGCAGAGAAGTTTCAGCATATCAAGGCTAAGGATCGAATGTCATGGAGTAAAGGGCATGCTCGATGAAGCCGCAAGAAAAAGAGGATGCCAAGGTCCCCTTCATCTTTGCGAAAAGGACAAAAAGAGGCCATAGATGTTCTAGCAATAAGTAATGCACTAAAAATAAAATATGTGGCTAAAAGCAAATCAAGTAGACCGCAGATTCAAGAAAAGGAAGTTTGCGAGAATTCAACACAAATCCACGAGTAGAGCAAAAGAAGTTAGTGGAATAGCGGTTCGAAGAAGACAAAGCTGCAGAAGACCAAAACTACGTAAAAGTGAAATAGAAACATCATGTATTGAAGGAAAGCAATACTTTTCCACGGATTACCAAAATGAACATGAATTTCAATCTAATTTGATCTTTTCAAATCTTATATTATTTGAAGGAATCTTAGCCTTCTCTATGCGAAGGAAATCAGATTTCATGGATTAAATGTTGGTAGGTGGGTGAAGTGAAGGAAGACGTATCTAACACGCAAAGGGTCAATTTCAGATGGCTCAACCGCTAGAATTAAATGCGTATAGGCGTTATACCTTCTTAAACAAGGAAAATGGCGTGGTGAAGCAAAATTTGTAGATATAATCAGATCTTTTCAGAAAATTAAATGAAGGTGGTCGGTTGATGAAAGGAGAATTTGAATTTTCTCTCTTTCCTTCTTCTCTCTCTTTCTTCTAATTTTCTTTATATTTCAAAGTGATGCCTTGTTTTAATGTTGGATACTTTGGAAATATGAAGGCATCATTTTATGTTGCACAAGTGTTCTAGGATTCACATGCCTTGGGCTATGTCTTTGTAAATGTTTTACATCCTCCTCTTATATTGTGATGATCTGTGCATGATCTCTTAGCAATAAAATCTCTGGTTTTGTGGCTCATTTCAGCCTTAGCTATTGTTTTATTGTACTCTCTTTCCTCTCATTCATTTGCAGGTGTGTTGTATGTGTTATTTCAGAGGTCTATGTCTATTTTGCATTGTGAAAGTGGAACTTTGAACATGATTTTGATCTATGGCTTTTGTTTTGGCCCTCCTCATCATCATTCTCTTCCATTTTCACTCTTGCTCAAGTATTCATCCCCTTATTTTTGGTGTTATCGCCTTCTCTAGTTTAGGTTTTTGTTTTATGCATCTCCTTCTCACCCTGGTCCCTTGGAAAGTTAGAGTAGAGCTAGATAGTTGTATTTCAATTCCTAGGAGTAGTTTAGCATTAGAGGTAAGTAGAGGAAGTCAACCTTCTCCAGAGGTCTATCTCAGTTTGAGTCCCACAACTTGGAGACAGTCCCATGTTGTCTCAAATCCCAAATTTTCTATGATTCAAGCACGGGTGCATATTTGAGCTCCAACACTTTTATTTTTGATTTCCTACTTTGTTGCTCTAAATGTCACTGAATGTGTTGTCTAGCCTTAATTATACTATCAAGAGAATGCAAGAGCAACCGAAATTTTTTGTCTATAGTAACCTATGTCTAGTGCATTAAGAATATGTAATATCTTTTGTGAAAACTCGTGAGAGTGAGTGTTGTATTCATGGCCATGTTTATCCCAGATTGATCCATCATTGAAATGTATCAAGAGGAACAAAGAATTTATCTTCCCTTTACATTTAGGTTACACTATGGGTCCTCTCACTCTAGTTCAATCATAAAGAAGAATTTTCTGGATATACATAAACAAGTTTGGATTTCGTGAGAAGCTGCATATATGGGAAACAAGTGAGTAAGGTTTCTCAAGGTTGGACCTACGAAGAAAGAGAGTAAGTTAGAGCTAGTACATTCTCATGTGTGGGGCCCAACTTAGGTAAAAGACGGTTCTAGGAACCCCGGATGAGTAGAATGGGGTGTTAGAAAGGATGAACAGAACAATAATGGAACGTGCTTTGGGAGCATGAGGATACATATGAATGCCTCTTTATTTTTTGGTCGGGCGATGAGCACAAATGGCTATGTACTTGATAAACAAAGGACCCTCAAGTGCCTTGGATGGAGGCATACCTAAGGAGGCTTAGTACGGTAAGAAATTTGATTACTCATTTCTTAAAGTCTTTGGATGTCAGGCGTTTGTTCATATTGACAAGGATGATAGGACCAAGCTAGAGGCTAAATCAAAAAAATGTACTTTTATTGGTTATGGTGGTGATGACTTTGGATTTAAATGTTGGAGTATTAAGGACAAGAAAATAATTCAGTCTAGGGATGTGGTCTTTAATGAGAAAGTCATGTATAAGCAACAGTTGCAGGAAAACAGGGAATAATCCAAGAAAGAATATGCAGTGGTAGAGGATCTTCCGGATGGGACAGTGACCCATGAATCAGTTCAGGAACCTACTCAACAGGAACCCCAAACTCCTACAGTGAGGAGGTCTTCTAGGGTAAGAAAAGAACTTGAACATTTTTCTCCTTCTCTTTATTATTTATTACTCACTTATAGTGGAGATCCAGAGAGCTTTGATAAAGCAATGCAAGTAGATGCCAGTAAGAAGTGGGAGCAAGCCATGGATGAGGAGCATAAGTATCTCATGGAGAACTAGACTTGGGATTTGGTGAAGCTACCGGAAGGCAAAAAAGCATTGCAGAACAAGTGGGTGTACTGAGAGTTAAAGATGAAGAAGGAAGAAAGAAAAGATATAAGGCCGGTTGGTGGCCAAGGGGTTTCATAGAAACAAGGTATATATTTTGATGAGATTTTTTTCTCCTGTAGTAAAAATGACTTCTATCAGAACTAGTCTTGGAATAGTGGCAGCAGAAGACTTGCACTTAGAACAATTAGATGTAAAGATTGCATTTCTCCATGGTGATTTGGAGGAGGAGCTATATATGTAGCAGCCAAAAGGATATGAAGTCAAAGGTAAAGAGGAGATGGTGTGCAAACTGAAGAAGAGCTTGTATGGCCTGAAACAAGCTCCACGTCAATGGTATAAGAATTTTGATAGCTTCATGATGGAGCAAGGTTATATTAGATGTCATTTTGACCATTGCGTGTATACAAATAAATTTGAGGATGGAAGTTATATTATCCTGTGTTTTTATGTTGATGACATGTTGGTTGCAGGTAAAAACATGCAGGAAATAAAAGTACTCAAGAAACAACTAAGTGAATCCTTTGATATGAAGGATTTGGGGATAGCCAGACAAATCCTTGGTATGAGGATAAATCGGGATAGGAAGGAACAGATGCTGACTTTATCTCAGGAAGAGTACATTAAGAAGGTATTGAATAGGTTTAACATGCAGGATGTTAAACCGGTTGGGACTCCTTTGGTAGGCCATTTTAGGTTATCAAAGGAGCAGTGTCCCAAGACAGAGCAGGAAAGAAACTAGATGTCCAAGGTACCTTACTCATTAGAGGTTGGTAGTTTGATGTATGCTATTGTGTGCACTAGGCCTAATATTTCCCATACAGTGAGAGTTGTGAGTAGATTTATGAGTGATCCAGGTAAAGAGCATTGGAAAGCAGTAAAGTGGATCCTGCGGTATTTGAGAGGGACCATGGGGAAAGTTTTGTGCTATAGTGGATCAGACACCATTTTACGTGGTTATGTAGATTCAGACATGGCTGGAGATATAGACAAAGCAGGAGGAGCACAATAGGTTATATTTACACTATATGTGGGATAGCGGTGAGCTTGATTTCACGACTACGTGAAGCCGGTGGCTTTGTCAACCATAGATTTGAGTATGTTGCTGCAGAGAGGCAAGCAAAGAGATGATTTGGTTACAAAAATTTCTTGAGGAGTTGGGGAATAAGCGGGAGGAATGTAAGTTACATAGTGATAGTCGAGTGCTATACACCTAGCTAAGAACTCGCTTTCCACTCCTGTGATGAAGCATATATAGTTGAGATATCACTTCATCGGGGTAACTTTGGAGGAAGATAATTTGAAGTTGGAGAAGATTCATACCAGTCAAAATCTTACAGAAATGATGACCAAGGTGGTCACAAGGGATAAACTAAAGTTATGTTCAGCTTTGGTTGGCCTTCGCGGATGATAGTGAAGGGTTGAGAAGCTTGCTCAGTGGAAATCAGTCTCCAAGGTGGAGATTGTTATGTTTGTGGAGCCTATTTTCATGTTGGAGTTTGGTACACCTTCTATGTGTTACACTCAGATATTTTTATAGCAGTCCCACTCGCCAGTTAGTGGGTCAAGGGGGTTTGAGGGGGTGAAGCCCCCCCCCCCCCCCGATGGGGGCTTGGGGGCGAAGCCCTCGAAGTAAATTTTCATGGGTGGTTTATTAACCCATGGGTAATGGGTAACCATTATGGACTATTTTTGGGCCCATGGTTTTTCGGTACCCATTGTTTTGTAAAAGCACCTCTTCACTACCTATTGATGTACTTATAAATAGATGGACATACAATAGGATTTATATGAGTGTGTTTTGTGAAGGTGAATAGTGTGTGTGAATTCAAGTGCGAATTCGGGAGGGTTTGTTGAGCGCAGCTCCAAACAAGATCTGATTATTGTAATTGTGAAGACTGTTGGCTTGTAATAAAATCTAAGCAAGTGTTCTTGGTGGATGTAGCCCACATTGGGTGAACCATGTTAAATATTGTCTTCGTGTTGTGCATTTTTCATTTCTGTAATTCTATTCATACTTCTTATTATTGCGATTCTGAGGAATTATTCCGCATTAGATATTATTAATTCCTAATAGCAGTTGTTCTTTCAAAAGGTGAATCATTACAAAACTCACATCATTATCCATTGTGGGGGCACGTTTTCATCTCCAAAGCATGCAGCCCCTTTCATTTCATCATTTCATCCTTATCCCTCCAAAATTTGACTCTGTAATTTTTAGATTTGATATTTCACGTTTTGGACATGAGGCTAGGGAAAAAATTAATTTCAAAAACATCTCAAATCTACAAATTGATCCTTAAAACCAATTGCATTGGTCCTTGCAGGAAAAAATGAAATGAATTTGCCAAAAATTCGATGAAAATTGATGCAAAATTCACATCTCCAAGCTTCTTGGAGCTCAAATGGTGGCCAAGCTGAAAAATGCATAGTTACTAGTTGATTTGCCTTTCTCCCTTCAATCTGAGCCCTCCACATGTCAAAATGCGATTGGAAATGGGTTTGGGATCACTTTTTGACTTTTTGATATTTTTGGAAAAATGTAAAATTTTGACATTTTCTCCCGCCTCCGCACTTGAGATTTGGTGCTTTCAGCACGTGGCACAAGGTAGGTCCCATTGGAATCACGGCTCAATTCTACACATTTCCACCTTTTTTTGGAAAAGGAAATTTTTCCAAAAATCTCTATGGGTCTACCCTCTGCAAGATGTGTGTCCTCATATGATTAGCTGAGGGGAAGCACTCTAACTTCGTACTTTAACTCCTTTTTACCAAAGGAAATTTTTCAATATTTCCTCCACAGACCCACACCTCTAATTCTATCCCTACCACATGTCTATCACCGATTCATTGCAGCCGGTGCTTCAATTTTTCACTCTAACTCATTTGTGTTAAAAGGGCAAAATTTCCCCTTTTCCTCCAAAGTTTCTGCCCACCGTCCCGCTCTCGTGCTCGATCTTTGTCACGTGTCCTCTCCTAACTAGCCTAATGGACCCATGGCCTTTGATTCTACCCCTGCCATGTGTCTCCCTCTGCTTCATTGCGGAGCCACGTTTCAAATTATCACTCTAACTCTTTTTGCCAAAAAGGCAAAATTTCCCTTTTTCCTCCGACGGCCCGCTCGACCTACTCTATGCTCTGATGCTACCACGTGTCTCTTTGTGATTCATTTGGCGGACCCACGGCCCCTTTTGCAAATTTTATCCCTTTCGCCAAAAAAGAAAAAAATTCTAAGTCCTCCACCAGCCTTCCATCCCGCTTTTGATGAGAACACAAGAAGTGTCCACCTTTGATTCGTTGAAGGCTTGCGCTCCGAAGCCGCCACGTGTTCCATTTTACTTTGTTGTGGGCTTGCACTCTGAAGTTGCCACGTGTCCTTCCTTGATTGGATGCGGGCCTTAGGCATTTCCTTTGTACTTTAACTTTTTATTCCAAAATTCCTTAAGGCACAAAATGACCCGCCCGTCCACCTTCATTCTACATGCGACACGTGTACCTTCTCTGGGACCTACGGAGCTATAGGGGAAATTTTGATTTTTGCCAAAACCAAAAATGTTAAGTTTTCAATTAGACCCGCCGAATCTTGTCCAACCACAAATGGCCACATATGAGGGGATGCTTGAGCTATAATTTGACAGCAAAGGACACCCGTATGACTATCAAAAAACACGAAATTTCAGGATGCCCTAAATCAATTTTTTCTTTGTGGGTGAAGAATTTTTCTATCAAAAACAAATGGGAAGTGATTTTAGGCAATTTACAACCATGGAAAGGTATTTTTGAGGGAAAATATACATAAAATGAATAATCACAAGTTCCAAAGGCCAGGAAAAGTGGAAAAATTAGGGCACAAACAGGCATACATGCATATTTGCTTCAAATTGGGGAAAAATAATAATTTTATGAGCATTTCAAGGCATTAAATCTGGATGGGAAATTTGTAGATCACCAATTTGGGAGAAAAACGTTATAGAGCATGCAAACTAATAGGAAAATTTGGGTCAAAACGGTAGAGGATTAAAAAGGGCACCAACATCAGCTCTGCTGGGATGGGCACTCCGGTGAGTGCCATAAGAAAAAAATTAGACCGATTGCCAAAATAATCCTTTGGGAAAAGGATTCATGAGACAAAGCCACCAAAAACCAACCGAGAAATCGACAAAAATGGTTGCCACACACCAACGCAAATCACAAACCGACAAAACACCAAAAATAGAGTAAAAACCAAACACTATATATCTTTGTATAAGTTGGTAAGAAAACCTTGATTTCAAAGAAAACAAATCAAGTGGAAAACCCCAAATGTATTCCATGCTGGATATGACCATGCCAAGAGGTTCGATATGTTTTTAGAACTAGAAATATACCTCCTTTTCTTATTTGTTTAATTTGTAAACCATCCAATTTCTTTGAAGTTCCTCCATTGTGTTCAGGTCAAAACTTTTAACATTTTTCAAGGCTGAATCAAGGACCAAATCTCCAGAAAAAATAGCATACTTAGGATATATATTTTCAACAACTTCATACTCCTTGAAATCCACAAAACTCACAAAGTGATCAGTACTAGCATATGCCTGCAAAACTTCATAAGATGCATTGTTTGGGTCTTTAATAAGGTACAACATCTTCTTCTCTCCACATAATTTCACTAAGTTTCCTTCAATGGGGATAGTGGCATAAGACATTTCCATTTAGACACTCCCACCAACACTTGCAGCCCATTTCCTTGATACTAACATACCCCATTTGGCAAGGAAATCAATAATCACAACATCTAATTTTAAATTCCTCCCAGGATAAGATGCAAGTTGCACCACCAAATATTTGACACACCCAACAATTGGCACTTCCTTGGAATCCATGGCAGTACACTTTCCATATGTTGTTGTCACTTTGATTCCCAATTCATTCATGACCTCAAGAGGCATGACATTGCATGAGGCTCCTGAATCAAACATACAGTTATGTAATAGCTTGTCTTTGATAACCAAGGTAGTGAAAAATGGATCCACGTTCAGCTGAGATTTAACCAAATAAGTTCCTAAGTAAACCTCAGGTGGTTCCCCCAACTCTTCCAACACTTGTGGTTGTTCCAATTCTACAATGGCAATAGGAATTTCAACCTTTCTTCCAACTCTGCTTTGGGTACTCTCTTCCTCTTTGAATCCTAAATATTCAAAAGCCCTCTTCTTGTGCTCGAAATCCTAAGCAACTCAGCAATTGGGATAGAAATCTTGATCTGACTCAAGACTTGGGAAATATCATATGGAGCATTCTTGGGTAAAGTAGCACTGGAATGGAGACAAGCAGATTCATTAGATGGTATGGAAGTCTTTTCAGTTCGAGGCATGGGGAGGATCACAAGTTTTGCTTAGGGGAATAGGGCCTTCACCAGATGTATTTTTCTTTGGAGTTTCTTTAGTAAGCAATGGAAATTTGGACTTGGCTTGTTGCCCTTTGGCAACCTTACTTCTGGTATTGTGCTCCTTCTCTTGGGCAACTACAACATTCATAAGCAAGTTGCCTATCCTCTTCCAAGGGTATACCTTCATCATACTTTTTGATCATCAATGCTCTCAAGTATTCAAAATCATTATTGGGCAGTTGAAATGCTTTTACATTATCAATTTCTAAAACATGAGAAGTAGGAAGAAGATGTACCCATTAGATATAATCCCAAAATACAATAGCAGTCTTAGCACTTATAACATCCATTGAATTTGCTCCCCTTGGTGAACTTGCAAGGATCTCCATCATGCAGGCATCATCATCAATTTCATCATCAACTTCCTCTTCAATTTGTTGATCTGTTTCACATGGAGGATGAGGTAAAAAACATCTATCACACCAGTCAATTTGATTTGCATCATCAATAGCAGCCACCCTAGCAGTTGGTGGATCAGGCACTACCTTATTTTCCTTGGCCTAAGATTGTCTATTTCCAAATATAATAGTCCCTTTACCTTTGTCATCAATTCTCTGCTCATTCCTTGGATGATTGGAAAATCTATCATGGTTTTGTGCCTTTTGTTGACCTTCTGAAGTCTACCCAATTCCCTTCTCAACTCTTGTCAAATGTAGGAAATCTCCTTGACATCCCCTACCAAATTTTTCACCGCTTCCTCTAAGTCAACACTCTTGCTTGCTTGAGGCTTGTCAGTGGTCTACCAATTTTACACCATCTCTCGAGAGGTTTCCCAATTGCTCGATATTGTTTTCAATTTGAAGTTCCATGGTGAAAGCTTTCCTTAGATTGGTAGGGTTCTTGTCTCTTAGGTAATATGCTGCCTTTTTATCAAATGCATCTGCATATTTGATTAAACAAGACTCATCACAAGGCCTCAAACTAACAGGCAGCCTTCTAAAAGTTTTGTTAAACCTTGTGTTGAAGTCTTGAATCTGATTCATTGGGGTTTTCCTTGATATTCTCAAATTCAAATAAGAGAAATATAGGATTAGTCTTGTCACCATATTTCAACCTAAATGTATTCTTCATTTCAATCCAAGGATCAATTGAATTATCAGGTAGAGCCTTGTACCAATCCCTTACATCCTCTTCTAGTGTATGAATGAACAACTTAATGTACATATCTTCATGCTCAATCTCCAACTGCGCATGGCCAAGGAAACTTTTGATGTCAGTCTAATTAGCTGGTGTAGGTAATTGGGTGATGACTGATATCTTATTGGGATCCACCTTTATACCTTGGGCTGACACATGGTGACCTAGGAAAATTCCTTGATCAACCATCATTAGACATTTTTCATGACTCAGAGATAGTTGGTGTTGTTCACATTGACTAAGTACCTTCTCAAGATTATTCAAATATTCATCAAAAGTGGATCCATGGACAATGAAATCATCCATATAAACCTCAACACAATCATTAGCAAGATCTGCAAAATGGCTAGGACCGCCACATTTGAAATGTGGCGGGGGCATTACAAAGCCCAAAATGTAAGACTCGTAAGTGAATGTATTCCAAGGGCACATAAAAGTAGTCTTATCCTAATCAGTAGGAGCAATACTAATTTGATTATACCCACTAAACCCATCCAAGAAAGAGAAATATTTCTTACCAGCCAAGTTGTCCAGGACTTGGTCAATAAAAGGCAGGGGAAAATAATCTTTCTTGGTGGCTTTGTTAAGTTCCCTGTAATCAACACATATTCACCATTTACCATTATTTTTGGGAACAATAACTAATGGGGAGACCCACTGACTATCAGATATAGGATAAATGAAACCTACCTTTAGAAGCTTTTCAATCTCAGTTTTGACTATATCTCTCAATGCTTGGATTGATTCTTCGTTGTGGCTGCCTTATAGGTTTGACGTCATCGGTGTAAATATGATGTGTACAGATGCTAGGATGAATTCCTTTCATATCAGTGTAATCCCAAGCAAAAGCATGAGAATGTTTCTTCAGAACCTCAAGCACCCTAGCTTCTTGATTGACCTCCAAGTCACTTCCTATAGTCATCTCTCTACCCATACTGACAAGCACCTACTTAGTATCATCCGCAAGAGCAAGCTCTGTACTAGTGATAAAATAATTTAATGGGAAAACATGGGGCTGGAGCATGTGTAGGATGGATACGTTATCAAAAGATAGAACCTTAGTTAAAGGAAAATAGAAATCAAGAACTAGATGTTCAGAATTATAAGCATAGAGTTTCCTACCAGACTCAGTAGAGGTAATGTCCTCTGCCGATATTCTGAATTCCATAGAAGTAGTACCGGTTTCCGTAGTTACATAATCCTTAGAATCAGTCAGCACATAAGACTCTGCAACCTCCGTCATATGATTGTGTACTACAATAGTGGCTAGAAAAGAAGAATTCAAAGAGTTAGCATCCAAAGAATCCACCCATACCTGGTCACAATTGTTTGTATAAGGCTGGGTAGGAGGATATAACAAAATGTGTTTGGATTTCTACCCATTTAGAATTGTCATGTTGCTTGATCTACAATCAATGTAAGTAGCAACTGTAGCCACCAAGGTCTCCCCAAGATGACTAGATATCCCAACTTTTGAGCTTTAGGCTGCAAAACCATGAAATCAACTGGGTACTCCCATGATTCAATAGTGACCATTATATCTTCAACCACACCATCAGGTACAACAATGGATTGATCTGCTAACTACAGAACAGTGTTGGTTGGTTGAAGTCCTATCAAGGATAGTTGGTTAAACATTTCTGTTGTGATGACATTAATAGCAACACCAAGATCCACCAAAACATTAGATATTGACTGGTTGTTTATACAAATAGTAATGACAGGGCTCCCAGGATCCCCATATTTTGGTGAGATGAGGGTGTCAACAACTAAATCAGCTAAATTTCCTTCGACTCTGACAGTCTTTGGGTATTTCTTTTTCTTCCCAGCATCTTTATACATTCATGTCTAATGGTTTGATTTAGTTTGGGGATGTCCCTTATTGCACATAGCAGTGGAACCTCAATATGTACTTTTTTTAATTCCTGAACTAGTTTTGTTTCATCTACAAGCTGAGTGTCCTGTAATCACTCAGGAAAAGGAGCTGTAGTCGGTGTGGGTATTTGATCATCCTGTTTATCTAGGAGTGGTAAAGAACCAGTGTTACCCTCAAGTTTTTCTTCCTTATTGGCATCATCAGGCAGTTCTGTGATAACAATAGGAGGGTTCAATATTTTGCAGATCGTAATCGTAAATTTCCAATAGTGTTAACCTGCATGGTGTTACCCACATCTGTGTCATCAATCGAAGCTATCTGTTGATTTTTAGGATTGGCCACTGGCTGAGCTGGAAGTTGTGTTTGTGTTGCTTGTCCTTGATTTTGGTAGGCTTGAGGTGGAGGCATTAAAGCTTGTTGTGGCTGCTGGAACCTACGTTGTTGATTATTGTTTTGTGGTGGTGCCCAGGACTAATTTTGGCTAAAATTTTGTTGAGGACCCCACTGCTGATTTTTCCAAGGATTGGCTGCGGGTGGTGGAGCCCAACCCAGCTAAGTGTAGGGATTTGTCCAAGGTGGTGGATATGGATAAGTCATCTAGTTTGAGTTTTCCCACTCAGGTTGTCCCCAAGAACACTGAGAGGCCTGATTTGACCATGGCATTCTCCAGGGATTCTGAGTTGGTCTAGATGGGAATCCACCCTAATTGTTTAGTCTTTGGAAAAAATTTAATTCAGCACTTGTTTGAGAGATTGTGTTCAAACCTCCCTTCAATTTTGGTAAAAGTGTGCAATGTTTAGTGTCATGGTCAGTTACATCCTAGATTAAGCACATATCTGTGACATCCAAAGGACATTCTCTCAAGGGGTGTCTCTTCTAACATTTAGGGCAATACATGTCCAATGGTTCTTTAACAAGGGTGGCTTTTTCCTTGAGTCCATCTATTGTGGATGTTAATTGCAGCAAAATGTCTATTTTCATGTTGGCCATCTCTTCTAGAAGTTCAGAGGTACCCAAAGACTTGGATGTTGGTTTCCTTCTTATTCCTCCACGTGTTCTAGAATATCTTCTACATAGATCAGTAATTTGTTCCATGGTAAGCTTATGCACGTCCCCTCCTCCCATGAGGTGGAGATAATCCTTGGTTTCCTCATCTAATCCTTTCAGAAAGACTACTTTAGTGATGTTTGCATGTAACTCATACCCACTGCATTTATGGAGAAAGAGGAATCTATCCAAATAATCTTCTAGATTCTCATCTTCCTTTTTCCGTATTTGAAAGAACTCCTCCCTCCTATCCCTTCCTCTGCAATAGTCTTGGTATTTATCCAGGAAGGCTGTTTCCATGGCTTCCCAGGAATTAATGGAGTTAGATGGTAACCCCATAAACCATCTCATAGCAGAATCCTTTAGAGTAGAGGGAAATAATTTGAGTTTTTGATTATCAGTTCGGTAATCATATGTCTAGCATAGGATTTTAAATTCAAATAGAAACTTATCAGGGTCTTCTTTGGTCATTCCTTGAAATAGGGGGAGGATGGATGGTGAGATGTTTTTCATGGGTGCATCCTCATCTGCATCGAGGAAAATGGGGTATGTAAATGTTCATCCCAAAGGTTGTTCTTCAACATTCCCAAGATCCCCCATTGTAGAATGATGTGAAGAGGATACAGAATGCTCATAAAAGGTTCTAGGTGTGGAATTGGAATCTGTATCACTCTCAGTGTTTCTCCCTTGCGAAGTGTCTAAAGAGATTTGTTGAATATTGTGTGCTATAAATATCCCTTGGTTATCTCGTGACCTATGCATCCAGGTTGGTTGGTTTAAATCAAGGTCCGGAGAAGCCGCTGATTTCCTATATGAACTCTATTAACACCCATAACATATGGAATAAAATAATGGAGCTTATGGTTATGTGTGGGTCCCCGCAACAATGGTGCCAAAAATGATGGGTCGTTGTATTCTTCCAATCATTTAACTGACGTAATCTTTGTCAGTGTCATTCTAAACTAGGGTTGTGTCTAAGGCAATATGCAATAGAGTCTAGAAGAACTAGTTATACGTTGAGTTTGTTGGGGGGTTGCTTAGCTTGATGGTTATTCTACGGAAGTGTAGTTAAAATCTATGGAAATTAAATACAAGTCTACGGAATTCAACTGTTTGCAATGAAATGTATTTTAACAACTAATCTTCTACTGTAAAGTAAAATACGCACACACTTATTCTTAACAATTTAAACCATAACTGAATAATCTAGAATTCAACAGAAAGCAAGACTGTTTATGAGCTAAATTTGCATGGCCAAAGCATCTACTTAAAAGTGAAAGCAATAATGGAGAAAACAGAGATAGTTAATCAAAGCATGCATGTAAAACTCATCAAATGACAACTGTAGTAAAACTAATCGAAGGATTGTATGCATGTAAAACACAGAGTAACCTCGTATCTCCTTGGTTGAGTGGGCCCTTGCTCTTCCTCGGGATAGAGTGATCAACAACTTTTGATTCTCAAAATGCCGTAGATTTTATTAACTTCCAAATGAGTTCATAACATATAAAAACAAATCCAGAACATAACAGTATGTAGATAATTTTCTTTGATAAAAAGTCATCCTCCAGTTCGAAGACAAAGTCTTCATATAGATAATGTTTGTTACAAGATCCACCATATCAGGCGGCATTAAACATTGTTTCCTCAAATATCAATTGAAACTCTTAGATTCCTACGGGCCATTAGAGTCAAGCCCAAACTAATAGGTCAATTCGGAAATAGTCTTCAGCCGCATGCATCGAACTCGGGCAACTTATCCACCAGTAACCTCCATCATTCCTGCACACATCATCATATTTGATCTCATAAAACAGTTAGTAGGAGGTCATGTGATAAATAGCTTTTATAAATAATAGCAAGGAAAAATGCATCAATCTACTAAGACATGACTATACAAAACATCCCCATATACAAATAAGTCATATCATGAAGAGCATTTCTAGTCTGAAGAAGTGATATTAATGAGCCAATCTATGCACTCATCATTAACAACAAATGGAGGTCTAGGCTAAGCCATATTGTTTTGAGGTGGTGATCTTGGGGGTGACACAAGTTGATGAGGAGTGCAAGGTCTTTGGGGCTCAAGAATGTGGTTCACAAGATTGGTATTCTCTAAGTGTTGATTTTCTTGGAAAGTTTTATTTGAATTGAAACACAGAGGTGCAAATTGAAGAAGGAACTCACTAGGTATAGCAGAAGGACCTTCACTAGTTGAAGTAAACAAGTTTATGAGAGGATTGCTTGAATCAGAATCACTGGAAGAAGAGTGATAATCCTCTACCAAAGGTTGATCTCTCTCACCAATGGATATACCTTTGCCTGATGTCTGACCTTTAACAACCTTCCAAACTCTTCTCCCTTCTAACTCTGAGTTCCTTGAATCTGAAAACAACTTCTTAGTAGAGTCTCTAATGAAGAGAGATATTCTTCCTTCCAGTTTTACATATATTAGCAACACAAAATAAATGACATAAAGCTAAGACACTGGTATTTATCAAGATTAGAAACAAGTATGGAGTTGCCACTAAGGATTTTCACCCTAGTTTTGGAAATGCACTAAAATACTCTGTCAAATACCTATCAAAGACCGAATATCTTACAAAAATTTATCGATCAAACCTTTCGTTTCTTTAATATATCAACCACAAATGCAAATGAAGTGCAACTACTTGGAAACTGATAAAATTGCTATAAAAACTTGAAACCTTTGCATACACCTTGCAAATATGAGTATAGAATGATGCTTTAACAATATATTTGCAGTCAAAACTTGCAAGAGACATTACCAGGGTTTGATATGCATTCAAATATCTCAAATATGTATGCACATGGAACAAATTGAACTAAGAATGTCCCCAACAATGGCACCAGAAGTGTTGTTGATGGGCTAATTGGATATGGATTAGAAATGAATCAGCAAATCAATCTCAGCAATGTAAATTATTTCCCAGGAATTCAAAACATTCCCCGGAAATGACACGAGAAAGTGTTGTTGACAAAAGTTAATTACTTATGGACTAACAATGAATCAGCAAATCAATCTCAGCAATGCAAATTATTTCCCAGGAATTCAAAACGTTCCCCAACAACGGCATCAAAAAGTGTTGGTACCCAAATTTGTTCTCCTTTTTAGTTTAAGCAAAGATCAAAGACATGACATGAAGCATGAAGGAAGATAGATCATGATGTATGTCATTTTGTATCTGGGGATATGATCTAACCGGCACTCAGATTTGTGGAGAGATGGATAGCACTCAAATAGGACTTGATCTTGTGCTAATTGTTTTAGGTTGTGCCTTTCAACCAAGGTAAGAGAACCTATTTTGTAACCCTCAAATGGTGAAGGAGATGAAGATATCCCTCAATTTTTATAAATAGTATGAAAAAGGCCTTGGAAAAATATGATCAACACTCCAAATCTGACTTTCAAAAGTTGTCACTTCCAGATTATGGAGATAATTTCAATGCAAGACAAGGGTTACTGAAGACATAGTATGATCCTGATTTGCTTTGTGCATTTTTGTAAATGGATTGTATTAATTTGTTGGCACACAATGCAATGCAGAGGTATTATAGGTAGGATTGGTTTGTTTGAATGAAATTTTGGTGGGATATTTTAGACAAGACTAACTAGAATTTTTCAAATTCTTTGAGGACCTTTGTAAAAAGCTTGTAAGACCTAAACAATAGAATGCTTCAAAGGGGTTAAAGTACTCCTTCAACTAGGATATGTGCACTAAATGGAGGCTCATATTTGCACTCTTCCACACAATCTTTGACAACCTGCCACAAAATCGTGAAGCAGGTGAACCAACAAAGTATCTAGAAACCTCTATTTTATCATGCCTTAAGGTGCACCCAAAGGTTTACAAACAATCTCTGAATTCAAGGAAGGTAAAGTGATTTTAAATTTGTTTATCTCTTTATCAGATGAAAGCTCTTCTAAATGTGAGATTGCAAATGCCACTAAACTATCAACAAGAAATGAGACCATGTATGATCAAGAGAGATTTTAAACACAAGACTACAACAGGAGCAAGAAACACAAATTGAAAACATTCTGAAACATAAGTGTATGTAAATTTTGCCAAGAGACAACACAAAATAATCCATAAATGATCAAATTTATTAGTAGGGGAATGTTTCAAGAACAATCTTAGAGCTTGTTGATGGCTTTACAATTGAAACCAACTCAACATGATACAAATCTTATGCATAACGGAGTTAGAAATGGTTTTGAGGTGGTTTCTCAAAGAATGGGCTTCTTCCCATATTTTCTCGTGAAATTCTAAGTTTATCCGACCATTTGAAAGACAAATTCATGCAATATATAACTTTTCACTCACTTTTCCCCTCAAATCTTCCCTCTAGAAGTGGAATATTCATAGCACCTTTTCTCTGTAATATTTTTGGAAAATGACATCTAACAGACTCACAAAAAGTTGCAGTTGTTCTTTCAAAAGGTGAATCATTACAAAACTCACATCATTATCCATTGTGGGGGCACGTTTTTCATCTCCAAAGCATGCAGGCCCCTTTCATTTCATCATTTCATCCTTATCCCTCCAAAATTTGACTTTGTAATTTTTAGATTTTATATTTCACGTTTTGGACAAAGTTAGGAAAAAATTAATTTCAAAAACATCTCAAATCTACAAATTGATCCTTAAAACCAATTGCATTGGTCCTGCGCAGGAAAAATGAAATGAATTTGCCAAAAATTCGATGAAAATTGATGCAAAATTCGCATCTCCAAGCTTCTTGGAGCTCAAATGGTGGTCAAACTGAAAAATTCACAGTTACCATTGATCTACCTTTCTCCCTTCAATCTGAGCCCTCCACATGTCAAAATGTGACTGGAAATGGGTTTGGGATCACTTTTTGACTTTTTGATATTTTTGGAAAAATGTAAAATTTTGACATTTTTCTCTGCCCCTCCGCACTTGAGATTTGGTGCTGGCACGTGGCACAAGGTAGGTCCCATTGGAATCACGGCTCGAGTTCTACACATTTCCACCTTTTTTTGGAAAAGGAAATTTTTCCAAAAAATCTCTGTGAGTCCGCCCTCCTACAAGACACGTGTCCTCATATGATTAGCTAAGGGGAAGCGCTCTAACTTTGTACTTTAACTCCTTTTTATCAAAGGAAATTTTTCAATATTTCCTCCATAGACACGCGCCTCCGATTCTGTCCCTGCTACATGTCTATCACTGATTCATTGTGGGCCAATGCTTCAATTTTTCTCTAACTCATTTGTGTTAAAAGGGCAAAATTTCCCCTTTTCCTCTGGTGGCCTGCCGACCCGCTATGTACTCTGATGTTACCATGTGTCCTCTCCTGACTATCCCGACAGACCCGTGGCCTTTGATTCTTCCCCTGCCATGTGTCTCCATCTACTTTGTTGAGGATCCACGTTTCAAATTATCACTCTAACTATGTTTGCCAAAAAGGCAAACTTTCCCTTTTTCCTCCGGTGGCCCGCCGACCCACTCTGTGCTCTAATACTACCACGTGTCTCTTTGTGATTCATTTGGTGGACCCGCGGCCCCTTTTGCAACTTTTATCCCTTTCACCAAAAAAGAAAAAAATTCTAAGTCCTCCGCCAGCCTTCCATCCCGCTTTTGATGAGAACACGACATGTGTCCACCTTTGATTCGTTGAAGGCTTGCGCTCCGAAGCCGCCACGTGTACCATTTTACTTCATTGTGGGCCTACACTGAAGCTGCCACGTGTCCTTCCCTGATTAGATGTGGGCCTTAGGCATTTCCTTTGTACCTTAAATTTTTTTCCAAAATTCCTTAAGGCATAAAATGACCCACCCGTCTGCCTTCATTCTACATGCGACACGTGTACCTTCTCTGGGACCTACAGAGTTGCGGGGAAATTTTGATTTTTTGCCAAAAACCATAAACGTTAATTTTTCAATTAGACCCGTCAAATCTTGTCCAACCATAAATAGCCACGTATGAGGGGATGCTTGAGCTATAATTTGATAGGAAAAGGACACCCATATGACCATCAAAAACATAGAAATTTCCAGGGATGCCCTAAATCGATTTTTTCTTCGTGGGTGAAGAATTTTTCGATCAAAAAACAAATGGGAAGTGATTTTAGGAAATTTACAACCATGGTAAGGGATTTTTGAGGGAAAATATGCATAAAACGAACAATCACAAGCTCCAAAGGCCGAGAAAAGTGGAAAAAGCGGCAGAGGCAATTGAAATGGGAAAAATTAGGGCACAAAATAGGGCATACATGCATATTTCCTTCAAATTGGGGAAAAACAATAATTTTATGAGCATTTCAAGGCAATCAATCTAGATGGGAAAGTTGTAGATCACAAATTTTGGAGAAAAATGTTTCAGAGCATGCAAACCAATAGGAAAATTTGGGTCAAAATGGTAGAGGATTAAAAAGGGCACCAACACTATCATGAGCAAGCATAAGTATTATGAGCAGGCTTCATCTTCTACACGCTTTCAAAGTAAATCAACTTTCAAGCCATCTACTAAACCTATTGAAGCTAAAGCTACTATCAACATTGTATCTAATCCTGAAAAGCTTCAATGGAAACCGCCTAAGTGTACGTTTACTAAATTGCCTTGTGCTCCACATATTCTATTGCCATAACTCATTGAGAGAAATATTATTACGCTTCCTCCTCTGCTCAATTTAGATCCATCTCATCGTAATTACAATGAAAATTTTAGATGTGATTATCATCAATGCATTGGGCATTCTATAGATCGATGTTTCAAACTTTGGAATATTATTCAAGATCTTATCGATAATAATGTAATTGAGCTTCCTGAGCCTACAACTTCTACGTCGGTCAATGAAAATCACAAGCTCAAGATCTTCAACAATCCTCTTCTAAAACATGACAAGTAAGTGGTTGACTCTTCATCCAATCATACATATCGTGCAATGCCTCCTCCTTCATCAAGGGCTCTCAATTTTCTAGTTACTCATGTTGAGGAATCTCCACCATTTGTTGCCTTCTCCAATCTTGACTATCATGCTACATTATCGTTTAATCGTTTACACATCAGTACTTCTATTGGATCTACTTCTATCAATAACACCATGGTTTATCCTTCATTTCGCATAAGTGCATGCTCTATTGCACTACTTATTGTTGTAAAGTATCCGCTCTCACAAATTTCATACCCGGTTCCTAGATCTTACGGTTCTGTCAAGCTTCCAGTTATAGTTGGTCCTCTCACCACTCTTTTGTTTTTCCTCATGGTACCTACCACAAATATTGTGACACACTCTTAGGTTTACCTTGGATCCTCGCCACTCAGAAATCATTTCCATGCCTCACATGTGTCTTGAATTCATTCATAACAAGGAGATTGTCACTATCCAAGGTATCCCTCCATACACACCATGGCCTCAACATCCTCTGGAAGTGGCCATATCACTTGCTAGAGCATCTAGGTCCTCTGGACCTCTCGAAATCTATATAAAAATATGCTCCTTGTTCTCTTATTCATAAACGATACACTCATTCTCATAGGTCTGCTAGTCCATCTCATCAGCCCCAATCCACTGCTCGAATGGATCCTTCATCTAGGTGCACATCACCCCGTTTGTCTCCTTCATCTAGGTCTACCACACCTTCGCGTTCTCCATCTTATTAGTGTTCACCACCTCGGTTTCCATTGCATGTACATCGTCAGTCTCATTCACCACCACCTTTAGATCATGGTCACACATCTTTATCTCCTCATACATCAGGTGGAGGACCCTTGCCCTTCACTTTTATCAGATATCTTGCACATACTTATACACATGGGGGGCATCATGCTTACTCCCCCCCCATTCTAGCATAGTCAAGTGTCTCGCATTTCTCCTTTTCACTCTACACTTTTCATATAGTCTTTCACACACGTCTTGCATGTCTTAAAACATGTGTATCTTCATTTCGATGACACACTCTTGTGCTATGATTCACACTTGACTGTTGAGGGCTCATTACATTCATGAACCTCACATCATACGCACTACACATTTCACACTCAACACATTCACGACACACCTTTCTAAGTGCACATTCATCATAACACACTTCCCTATGACACACTCTAGTTCTATAGTTCACACTCGACTACTAAGAGTCTCAATCTGAAATGAACCCCGCCACACTCACTCACTCTCTATGTTATACGCTTCATCAATCATATATTTCTAGTACACAATTCAAACCATTTCCCGATGACGCGCTCTTGTTCTATGGTTCATTCTTGACTAATGAGGGAGAATTATAAATGAACCTCATCTCATTTATGCTCATTCACATTCATTCAAGGGGCATGCTGCTCCTATCACACTCACTTTCCATTCCATTCCATTCACACTCATAACATACTACATATCTTAATTACACATTGTTCTTGCTTACTTATGCTCGCATTTTATACTTTTCTTACTATGTTAGACGGATACATTGTATGTCATTATCTTTTCTATATACACATGTGCGTTCACTTTCCTTCTAGTTGTGAATGCAGAATTTACACAGATCATTACTCACAACATGGATTCTTAGAGCTATATCTTTTATTTTCCCACAATGGATCCTGGGGGCATATGCTTTCATAAACATCATAGGTGTTATTGTTTCATTTTATACTACTTTTTATTCTTACTAGCACACTACTTTATATCAAATCATACACATTTTGACATACTTTCTATCTTTCTAACATGTTAATGGGTGCTTCATGTACATCATTTGTATTAGAAACTATTTTCCACCATGGTTGTCTCACATTACTTTACTTTCTACTATTTTTCATTGTTTTCCTTTGTATGCCATTGTTTGCGGGCTTTGCCTTTTCTCTTGTGTGCACATTGTATGATTTTAGTCATTTTGGCCTTGAATTCTTTCGACATTGTGAGATATGTCACATGTTTATAACCCTCTTTTCGCAGTTTACATTGTCTTCTTTCTTGTTTACACATTGTCTTTTATATGCGTCTTTTTCTTATTTACACTAACACATGTTTTCCAACCATTTTTTTACGTGTGCCTTGGTTTCTACCAAGCACATTCTCTCCTCTAGAAAGAGAATTATTTTGTATCATTGTGTAGTCCTATCCTTTGGGCCACATCCTCCTAGTAACATCTCATACATCCCAAACGAGGGGGTGGGAATCATTGGGTGAAACAGTCACCCCATATAGTAGTTCATAGTCACAAGACAAGAACAGTCCTCTAGCAATTAACGTGCATACTTTTGCCTTTTTTATATATTTTCGCATTGGATCAAACTAGATCAAATTTGATCACACTATCTACAATGGTGTATAAATCTTTAAGAAAAATTCAAAGGTTGGAGAATAACACTAGACCTTTCTCCCTACACTTCTTCTCTCATGGCGTGAGATCACCCCAAAAAATTGCACTTGGCCCGTGATCGCCCAAAAATCATTCTTCTACAACATTTTTAGGATCCTTTCCATCATTTCATTCATCACAGATTGGGTGCACATGTTCCTTTTTCTACTTTTTTGTGTTTTTACACACTTTAGTACATATCTGGATCAAATTTTTCATATACACATACTTGACTACTTATTTTCTCTTCTCGTTTGCAAGTTTGTCCTTATGGGAAGCAGAAGTCACATCATCATCAAGCATCGAGTGACATCGATAACGAGGTAGAATGCGACATATGCACATACGCTTTTCACCCCTAGGGTCACTTCCTCTTCTCTAGCTTCCACATTTAATTTTTATCACTCCATGCTTTTCCTTGTCTCCTTGGCACACTTTTCGACATCAATCTACATGGTTATTAGGTATGCATCTCTTATCTACTTTATGTTATCAATAATTCTCTCAAAAACATAAAGTGGGGGAAAATGTAGACACTAAATCATGCACTTAGGTATATTTCTAGGTCCTAATCACATACCATTATTCATATGATTCCTAAGCGAGAAAAGTACTAATTGACCACTGTCTTTGGCCTCTTTTCTTTCTTTCTATTTTTCTTCTTGTTCTTACACACCCTATCGCCCTGGTTTGGACCTGTCAATACTTCAGCTTTTCGAGTCTAGACACCGGCGCCTAGGTGCCCTCATCCTCTTTGGGATTCGGCTGACCTCTTTATATCGTGCTCACATCTTTTGGGTATTTTATAGCCATTGAGCATCTTATTTTCTTGGTGATCAGAATTTTAGTAGGTAATTACAAAATTCAAACAAGGAAATCATATAAATACAAAGCTATGTGATGATAATAAAGGACCAAGCTCTAAGCTCTATTACTATCACCTAAGGTTACATCCAAAGGCATCTCAAGAGCATCAAAGAATCCATCTAACATCCATTCAAGGGACAAGGGATTGCATTCTTCTACATACACTTCATAAGAGGGGAAGTTTATTTTTCCATGCACACATCTACTTACATTGCTACATCTAGTTATTGCTCGCATTATCAAGTGCATCTTGTACAAGAGCCACCTAGGGCATGATTCTACACACACACACACACAAAAATACATGGAGCTTGAAATGTAGTGCATCACCCGGATCATAAGTTCACTCAGTCGGGTGACCATCACAATCAATCGACTCCACATTTGCATCTTCTTATTTTTCGGATTTGATGTGTTTTGGGGTTTTGTAGGTGCTCTTTCTCTTTTTAGTTTTCAAGAAAACTCATCCATCTTACACCGATACACAAGTAACTAACTGAAATCCCTTGCGAACATCTTGTAACCCTATAAAAATCATTTTTCGAGGTTCTAAGAAATCATGGGCACATAGAAAAGGTCCCTAACGCCTAGGCACCCCTGACCTAATCTAGGCACCCTAGTCCTAGCATTCCTAACAATTTTTAGGTAGTTCGGTGGTCTAAGTGTGATTATTCGATTAAAATAAAAATTGGGTGGGATATATATGGTGTCATCTTTGTTATAATAATAATTTTATGGCATTGAAGAGGTGGGATTAGATTCTGAGAATGGGGATGGTGGATTTGGATTTTGTTTAAAACTGGGTCCTTGTTTTTCATGAGGTTTATTCAAATCTTCAAAGGGTAACTCGTGCGGACCTTGCTCATATCTACCTAGACCAACCCCCATTCCATGCATAATGGTGGAGGTAGGTTTGGGAAAATTGGGTCTTATCTAAGAATGAAAAATATTATTTGAATGTTAGAGCATGTGGTTGATTACAAGATGAGAATAGGGACCATCAATGCCCCTATAGACAAGTTATGTCCCACGTAAAGGGAGGCTTGAAGGAGATGATATTTCCAATGTTGGGCTCATAAAGAGGTTGTTTATTGGGTCTCCCATATGTTTTTGGTGTAGGGAGCGTATTGAGGTAGATGATTCGATACTCCCCTAGCAACAAATGTTCCATCATATCATTAAATTATTGATCGTCGGGTAGTTTGGAAATAGGGACAGAGGAACTTGTGAAGGCTTAATTTTAAGAATTGTTTTGCAAGGGAATCAATGCATCATTTGGCCGATAGGTCATGTGACATTATTTAAATGGATTAGGTTCTACAGGGCCATAAATTTTTTACCTTCATGTTCATATTTCAAGCATCGGTGTAAGGTGGAAGGGACACGGTGTATAGCATACGAGATCCGGGAACGTCTTAATAGTATGTTGTATTGTAATTCACCTTCTCGCAATGTAGAAGATCTCATGGAGGGCCTTGAATCCAATTTTAATGGGTAGGATCACTATGTCCAAGGTAGGGGTGACAGTGTCGTTAAAATCACGTAGGAGGATGGGTGACTAAGCAACAATGGTTTCAAATAGTAGAAGTTATTTGAAATCATGTGATGAAATAATATTGATGTTGGCATCATTATCAATCATAACTCTTTTGATGAGGGTATCATTGATTTGGGTGGTGAAAAATAGAGGGAGGTCATGGTCCTCAGGTTGTAATGATGGAATCTTGGAATTTTCAAATGTGATAATCACAAAAAAATTTATGGCACCAACAAAATTTTCAAGTGGTGAGTTTCATCGAATTGCACCGAGATGACTCAAAGATCTTCTATCATAGATTTTCATTGTTGAGGGGAGTTTTGAATGAGTTCATAAAGGGACATTTTGACAGGTTCTTAATGTAACTTCTTGAGAAAATTTTTTTATTGAATTTGTAGATTGAATATGAGGGGATGCAAAAATGGAGACCTTAGTCTTGGAAGATGGTGCTTGTAGCAGGATTGTGGAGATGGAGACTTTAGGCCTGCTCGATTCGGGTTTTAAGTCTATTATATGAGCTATGTTATCTATGTGAATAACATCCATTTGAAATAATAAGGATTTGTTGGAGGACTCATCATTCTTGTTTGTCAAGTTAGCAGATGACGATTTCGGTTTGAGGGTTCTAGGGACATATTTTACTTGATATTTTGAATTCATTTTTTCTTATTAATAAGTGAAATAAGTCGTTCATTATTCTTAGGAGGTCATATTTCTCAAAAATATATTTAATTATAGTGTGGAGGGATTTTCGATCTTGAGTGTGATGTCCTGGTACCCTATGATAAGCACATATTGCATCATATTTGTACAAGTAGGCTTCCACCAATGGGGATTGGAAGGTTTTATCAAGGATAATATTATGGATGAAGATTAGAGAATATTTTCGAGGGTTGTAGTGTAGTACCCTGGTGAAGATTGTTTGGATGATGATGGAGTTATAAATACCCTAGATTTATTATATGGTCTAGGAGTATCGAGTACAACGATTGTGTTTAAATAGTGTTCCTAGATAAGGTTTTAAGGATGGGTTTGGGTTCTAAAATGGTTACTATGAACTTTAATAGAGGGTGGGGTCCGGAAATAGAAGGTGATGACATGGTATGTTTATGTAAGTTAATTTTGTGTTTGTTTTGTGAGAGTGGTAATCTCTTAATTTTAGGGTCTTTGGGATTTTGGATTCAAGGGAACTTATCTTTGGGAGGGACATTTAAAATTTCCACAACGGGGTTTTCCTTTTGTGAGCTCTATGACATAAGATGAGGGGTATTTATTGCAAGGATAGTTGAATGGGATGAAGTTTGATGTGGGATGTCACCAATAAGGATTTCATAGAAGTTTTTCTATCTAACTTGTGGCTTGGATGTAGATGTGGGTTTTTCATATGGTGGAAAATGGTTGATGGTGTTATTAACTTGTTCAATATGATTATGGGGATCTGTGGTATTGGTTTGTTTTACATTATTAGAGGGGGTGGTTTGAAATGGTTTGTCTGAATACATCAATGGTTTGATAAGGATATGTATTAGGGTTTTCTAACTATAGGTCACCTCGGACAATAAGGTCTTGAATGGTGTTTCTAAAGGAACGACACCTATCAATGCCATGGCCTCAAATCTAATGGTATTTATAATAGTCTTCTTCTTTATAATAGGATAATTTAGGAATAAATTCATCAAAAAGTCAAATAAGAGGGAGTTTTATCATGTGAGAAACCATGAGCTTGTCAAATATAGCACTATTAGTCTCCCTAGGGGTGTATACTTACGAGGGGTTCGGGAGAATTCGAGGTATAAGCGAATCTTGGAAGCATTTTTCAAAATGACTACATTTGTCGAATCTTTGGATTTTTCATTGTTGGAAAAAATCTTAGAAGAGTCAAGTTTGGGTTTTTAGATTGCAACTTAACTTTATCATCTTTAATGGCTCATAGTTTTTAACTTCTTGACCATGGTAAAGGCTTCATCGAATGCATGAAATGATTGGATTTAAAGGGTGGATGATATGTGTTTTGCGTAAGATCAAGTGAATAACTCAATCAATTCAGTTTGGGGTAAAGAAAAGGATAACTAATTGATTATTCCTCTCCATCTAGCGACAAAGTCAACAATAGATTCATCCTCAAACTATTTGATAGAATATAATTCGGTGATGGATATCTTGTGAGCCATGTTAATAGAAAGGTGTTACATGAAAAATTGGGCTAGTTGTGAAAATGAATAGATATTTTTGAGGGATGTTATTCCACTAGTCAAGGGCAGGCCAAATTAAGGACATTGGGAATGTCCTTAAAATGAGGTCTTGATCATGAGCTATAAGATAGCGGGAATGCCGAAAGTACCTAAGATGGTACTGCAGATCTTCCCTACTATATAATTTGATCAACTTCAAAAGCTCCTAGTGGTGAGGATATGGTTTAGTGGGTATTGAAGGGTTGATGAGTTCTTTATAAAAAAATTGTAAGAAAATATATTTTTAGGTCCCATGGTAACAACTTCTAGGTTGGAAATTTTATTTATCAAAGTTTGCATGGGGTCATTTTGATGGGATTGGGTGGTTACTGAAGAAGAACTAGTTTTTCCATAGGTCGGGGGTTTGATTGTTGATATTGGTGATATTGGAAAAGAGTATTTCAAAAATGAGGAAAGCTTCCTAGTATGTTGTAGGTTTGTTGAGAAACTAACGGTTGTGAGGAAGAGTGGATATATTGATAAGGATGAGGGATAGAAGTGTTGATAAGAGGTTGCGATGGTTTTGGATTCTGTTAAGTAGGAATGTATCTCGTAATGTGGAACACCGGTCGAGGGTCTTGGCTAGAAAAGGGGATGAGTGCTAGTGATAGTGCTCGTATTAATAGTTGGTAAAGATGTAGGAATAGATACAACTTAGAAGTTTTTGATCGATGATGCGATTATTTGTGAGATGAAAATTTGAGGTGTGGCCAAGGGACTTATAGAATGAAGTATGTCAAAGGTTCTTTTGGGGGAGGAAGAGAAGTAGAAGGGGTGTGACTAACCGCAGGTGATGAAGTAATAGTATGAGTTTGGACACCCTGAGGATTGGCTGAGGATACATATGGCAAGGGCCCTTGTTGACTAAACATGTTTTGTGATGACATAGTGTTGAGTTCAAAGCTAGAAACTATAGTGGATGAGATATGTGTGGACATTTTTGTATGATAAGGGGTAGGATAAGGAGAAATTTTTTTGATAAGCTGGTGATAAGAGGGGTCAATGAGTGAGAGTGATTATAAGTAATAGTAGTAAGATGTGGTCGGGGTTACGGACTATAATAGGGAAGACGAATGGTTTTAAAGCAAGGTAGGTGTTGAGGGAAACAATATTGGTGTCTAAGAGTTACTCAAATATTGGATCACCATTATCAAATTACTTTGGAATGGGTGGATTGGGAATTTTGACGCGTGTCCGAGTGAATGTTAGGAGAGCACGGGGCTCTTGGGTTGTTTCTAAGGGTTGTTGTATTTATTCTAACATGTCTCGTGATATTATAGATATTGTACTTTTGTCTAGTCAAACCCATGAGACAATAAGCATACAATAAAAATATGGTAGATATTTAAGAATTAAAGCACACAATCAACAAGAGGTTTTGATTATCTTGATTAATTAAAAATATGTGAAAATAAAAGATGGCTTATAAGAGGTACTAAAAATCATACTTGTTAAGGTTGGTTTTGGGTATGTAAGGTTGGAATCCTCTATATACCCGAAGGTATGAGAGGATAAAATATGTGTTGGTTTCGATACAAGCCATGATATTGGGGTTAGTGAAATAATTTGTCATGTTACAAATTATGTGTTTCCACCAACACTCACAAGGCTATGCCCCTCTTTCTTGTGTATGGGGAGGCTCCCATTATTGAATGTAAACTATTCTAATTCTATCTAAATGTTGTGGAGTGGTCATATAGGCTAGGGATCACACATGAACACTTCACCAAACCTGTGAAAAATTGATTGTATGGGGTATAAGGGAGGAATTTGTAGTGATGAGGGATAAAGGAGAGAAATTAGGAAAGGGAAGGTTATTTTTGTGAATAGACACTAGCAAAGTTCACACACAATAACCGTAGTAGGTCCACATTCAATTAGAGGAAAGCAAAAATGTAGGCAATTAGCAAGACTAACAAACCACAGGCACACAGGCCTTTAGATTCATCATTCAAGGACACCAAGTTCCTTATTGGTTACTCAAGATCACTATGCTTTCAAATTTGCGGAAAAGAGAGAATAGAGGAAAACATGAACAAAGGAAATCGAATAAATGTAGCCTTTATCTCTTGTGTAGTGATGAATGCAAAGCTCAATCAATCTGCAATAATCCAAAATTGCTACCAAGAACTAAACTTTCAAGATCCTTTGGAATGAAGAAGACATTCCAATTTATAGCCTTGTGAATTGTCTTTTCATCTACCCCCCACATGACCTTTCAAGTTCCTATTTCACTTGTGACTTTTTAATTTCCCTTAGAAGAGACAAATTAAGTACCTCTCTTATAATTTTGAGAGAGTACTTTTACATTTTACAAATATTGTTGTCACTTAAGTAAATAGGACAAAATACCATGATTATGTACAATGAAGAATTAAAAACGTAGAAAGGAGAGAAAAGGGAAAGGGATTGACTGATCTGCTGCTGATGAAGAGCTTGCTTATTTGAGGCATGGTGATCACAATCTCCTCCTTCTTCCAAATGCATGGGCATTTCATATTGTCAAATGAGTGTTTAAGAACACTATTACAAGACCTTTTGATGTGAGCCTAAGATGTCAACCAACATCACTCATGATAGTTCATCCTTGATCTCACATTGAGAGTGAGTACCACTCTCTTACTCCTTAGGCTTTCATAATTGTCATTGGTGATCACAAACCAACTTCATGATGTTTGAACCCCTTGACAATTGACCACGCTGTTGTCAGTGCTTGATTGAGTGTTTAAGAACAATGTTATGCAAAAATTTCAACTAAAGCCAGGATGGTTTCTCATTCTCAATTTTCATGTGTCTCCTTATATAAATAGGATGAGCTCTTGACTATCTTACTTAACTTGGATAGCTCAACTAGCTCACCCACTCATTTAGCTCAACTCAACTAGCTCATCTTGGAAAGATGATGATGGCTTCAAGACCCAATGATTCCTTAGCTTGGGTTTCAATAGAGTTCTTCATTCTTTCTAAATCATTTCAGACTACACAATATCCTTGAATTTCACTTGTTGCGCTATGTTATGTTCCACCTTGCTCCCTGGCATAATTTTGACCAAAAAAATGCTTCAAGATCCTTGTGAAGGGTGAATTATCTTATTTTATCTACGAGGCAACCTTACAACCATGTTAGGATGGAAAAAAGTGGCATGATGAGTGAAAATGGAGCCAATTACAACTTTTTTTCAGACCGAAAATTGAAACTTGCTATTTTGGCATGTGGGATCATGAGCTGTTATTTTGGGAAATGTTACCTTTTTCTCAAAGTTGATATTTTGACTCTCGTTTCACACTTAATTCACCTCCATTGATGATAATTCATCCTTTTTAGCAAGTTTTTATTTTTAGCAGGTTACTTTTTTGGCCTGCTATTTTGGAAAAATTGTCAATTTTACCCTGCTTATTGTTTTATGTTGTTTCCAGATGAGTTGAGTGGTCAAAGCTTGCAATTTGAGGAACTTATTATTTTTAGCATGTGAAGGGGAATGACATGTGTTATTTTTATAAACTGGTAAAAACGGTATCGATTGCATCGAAAACATCATTTTTGGATTGGCTCTTCGTTGTGACATCGTGCTCAATTTTTGTCGTGTTCCCGTTAGAACTCTTGGAAATCAAAAAAGCAAATTTGACGGTTATGTTTTGTAGATATGAAGCTATGGTGATAGATGTTAATGGATGCTTGAAGTTACAATGATCACAAGTGACTTGAGAGGAGAAAATTTAGTTAAAAGTTTTGGTGTAATCAGCTTTCTGATTAGTAAGTAGTGGAAAAAACTTTGTTTTCATAGGTAGGGCTGGCCTAGAATGATTTTTACAACATGGTGGTTGTGCTCGATTAATTTTTAGGTTTCATAGCTTTAAAAATGGCAGAAATTTCTAACCAAGTGAGGAAACATGTTTAACATTTAGTTGTTTCATGTTTTACATTTCCCCTACACTCAAATTTATTCACGGGAGTGGAAAAAGTAGCTAGGGCACAAACTAGACTTTTGAGAATAGAGTATGGGGTGTATTTTTGTGTACCCTCTATTAACTTGGGAATAGGGATAAGGGGGACAGAAAAATGTGCCTCATTCTAGTGAAGAAAATTGGCATGGTGAGGTTGCATGATTGGGAGATGGAGAAAAAGCATGCCCTAGCTCCTGGGAGTCATCATCTGGTCATATGAGGAACAGAAAGGGGGATAGAGAGGTGAAAATTTTTTGTCCCATATTTACTCTTTGGAATGGGGAAAATGGTGGCATAAAAATGTTCCTCAAGGAAATGTTGTCATGTATTAAGAAGATATGCAATGTGAGGGACATAGGGTTTTTCCAATTTAGCACTCTAAGGGCTGCAAGTTGGTCATGTAGAAGACCATGGGAAAGAGCTGAGAAAGGGAACATTTCTATGTTCCCTTTGTCCCCTTTGGAATGGGGTTAAGAGATACAAAAATGCACTCTCACCAAGAGGTGACATGTGTCCCTTGAAAATTTGGCCAACTCGAGAAACACACCTACAAGAGAGACAACTTGACGAAGTGATTCCCGAAGCTCCATATGGACTTTTCCCATGAAACCTTATATGATTTTGACTCCCAGGAAAATTTAAATAACAATGGGATAGGTTTCAGAGTCCAATTATGCTTTCATCTTCAAAAATTGTCCCCTTTTTATTTGGGATAGTAGGGTCTGTCATCTACCAAAACTAAGTTGTCATGAGAAGCCATCAGGTCTTGTGAAAGATGTTATGATTCCACCATTTAGATAACTCTTTAAGATTTCCAATTACTATTTTTTTCTCTCCAATTCATTATGTAACTCTTGGAATGCTCTGCATAAGTTTAGGTATTGATTTTGATTACATACTCCTTACACCGAAAACACTTTTGTTGCACATTTTGTCCCTAAACCTCCTAAACTTCCCTAAACTTTCCTAAATCACTTTCACCATGTTCATATCTCTTCAATACAACCTCTATATGAGTGTGGGATTTAAAATATATCCCGATGTTGGGCCGGAATATTGGCTAAGGATGAGAAGGTGTGTGGGCGCGCAAGACCTAGTTGAAGAAGAGCGCACGAGAGTTGAAGGCGTGCGAGGAAAGGTTTTAGCAAGGTTTTGTAAAATACATGATGCACACGTGTAAGACAGGATGAGTTTTAGACTTATCCATATTCAGCATCCTAGGTAACACACGAGAAAAGCATGACCCTTGTGGATAAGGTGCCAACTGGTGACTATAGGACCAAAAAGGGAATATTCCAAGCATGTGATGGAAGGTTCCAGAAGAACATCATTGCACGCGTGAGTAGAGAGCTTGAATCAAAGGAGGCATGCTCCATTGGAGGACCACATGGACACTTGGTGGCTGATCTGCTACCTCAGAAGGCATGGTAGTGAAGGTAGGAAAACTATATAATGAGGTGTGCAAGTAATAAAAGAGAGAGAGCATAGAGAGACATAGAGTCATCCTGGGAGAGTGGAGGTATGGGGAAAGAGGCGAAGCTCTACAAAAATACCATGGAGGATTCTATGGGTTGGGATTAGGAAAATATAGGAATCATGGCACATTTAGAGGGATGGGTCTGCATTCTTCTTTGTAATATGATGAACATAGTGTAGTTCTGATGCATGACTTGGCTCTGCATTGTTATATGAAGGTCTGTTATGAATTTGAGGGATGTAATGTGGTTATTGAACATATTAATATGAATATAAGGCTTTGTTCTGAATCATATATGTGTTCATGAGTACAATCCTTATGCATTTCCTTTATGTATGAACCATTTTCATATGTTATTTGCTATTTCTCTTTTCTCGGATGCAATGGGGTGACAACTCGTTCTAGGTTCTTAGAATGTTGCATGGTTATTTTCTATTCATTTCCATTTGAATATTTGTCATAAGATAATGCATTCTCACAAGACTCGCATAAAGGAGAGGCTCGGCACCTGCACGTGCATCGATTGAGTGCCCAATGCCCACTGGGTGATAGGTCGACGCGCATGGGATTAGACTATCCCCTGAATTTGAGAAGAAGAGCATCAGCACTCTGAAGGAGATCCAACATGGAATGGCAGAGAGTGTGCGCGAGTATGATGCACATTTCAAGACTCTCTTATCAAAACTATCCTATGACATTCATTCTTCTCAACATGCTCAATGGTTTGTCAAAGGATTGATAACACCATTTAGAAGGGCTCTATCACACAAGACTTTCATAGACCCACGCGAGGCATTGGAAGTTGCTTTGCGTGTCGAAGTTGTTGGGATCGTTGACACTAGTGTTAGTCCTTTTCTAAAGGCTCAAATTGATGCAATGGCCAAGTAGTTGGATAAGTTGTCTGTAAACTCAGCGCATGAGGTTCGTAGTGGGCTTTGGTGTACAGACTGCGAAGTGGAAGGGCATGCAAACGATAGTTGTCCTCGTAAGTCGGTACATGTTATGGTGGTAGACTATGAAATTTTCCATGGGGATCATGATTAAAGTAGATTCCATCTACTACAATGCATAATCCGCAAGAATTTTTCGGCCATTGCAAGATTTGTACCTCTACAACCCATGATACGAAGGATTGTCGACTAATTGATCAAATCCATGATGTTATTGATCGGTTGTCAGGCACTGAGACTAGCCTTGCAAACAATTACAAGGATGATGATCATTGGTATGAAGGACACGCAGAAGATGTTTTCGTAAAGGATTTCATGGTTATAGTAACTGTGGTGGAGGACGAAGTGAGTTCCTACAAGGAACTTGTTATAACTATGGATCTATAGAGCATTACAGACGTGAGTGTCCTGATCTATTACAATGCTCATGGTGCGGAAAGAAACATAAGTATGAAGAATGTATGGAGCTCTATGAGCATATGAACCAGCATCACCATAAAGATAAAGGCGATGGGATGGTGAGCATCAAGACGGCTAATTCAAAGTGGATGCCATGAGTGCACGAGAGTCGAGGGCTAGAACCCATACCGTGATGATGCGAATATAGGTCGTGGGTATACCAAGGAGATGCTAAGATAAAGGACACTAGTGTCAATAGAACAAGTGGTACATGGAAAGTATCCGAATCCCGCTCATCGAAGAAAGTGTACCAGGAGATTATGGATGTGATTCGGAGTTTGTAAGGGGAGATCCAATGTCTAAAGGAGAAATCAAAATAGTTGGAGCAAAGGAATAATGTCGAGGCTCCATAAGATGATCTGGATGAGGTCAAGGAAGTATCTAGGATGTTAAGGTAAGAGAATATTATTCCTGCTAGGAGAATAACCGAGAGAGAAGGTACCATGTGCCGGAGGACAGAGCGCGAAAGGTAGTTTTGCATGCATGCAAACCTTCCTCCTCACAACCTTGACTATGATAAGGAGATTACTTTAAATGCGGTTGTTAATGGATAACTTCAGAGTAATATCCTCATCGACACATGAACAGAGGTTAATGTTCTTACCTTAGATGTCTGGCATCAAATGGGAAGGCCCACATTACAACCATCTTCAATCGTGTGTTGTATATGGAAAACAAAACTAAGGCAATGCCCATTGGGGTCCTGAAGGATGCAATTATCACCATTTAAGGATCCAAGTTCACTAGAGACTTCGAAGTCTTGGCACTCGCCGAGGAAGGCAACTTTTCAGCATTGCTTGGGTGCCCATGGTGTTACAAGAACAATGTCGACTTGTGATTTAACAAGGGGTATATCATCTTTGAGAACAAGGAAGAAAGGGTGATCATCCCTTTGACAGATGGGAAGTTAGCGCCCTATACTAATCCCTTAAGAGAATAAGTCCTTGACATAATCTATGTGTGCTCCATCAAAGATCCTAAGGTAATTCATCCCACGAAGGGAGTCATCTAGTTTGAAGATGCTCAATCCTTAAGTGATACCACTAGTGTGGCATGCGACAATTAGACGCATGGTACTTATGAGTTGTTTAGACGATGGTTGAGAGGATATGTAACAAGCATAAAAAAGGCACACTCATTCAAGTGCCTAAGAGGGAAGAAGTTTCCAAGCTACTCTAAAGGAGCATATCCTAAAATTTTCTTGTGAGAAATGGAAGCTCAGTGGAAAAATGAGGACAAGAGAAGGGGAATGCTTAGTTATAACTTGCTCAAAACTACATCACGTTGGTGGACTACACATTGGGAGAGCCTCCTAGAATGACATGAAGTAATAATAGCATTCTTTGTAAGGTTCTCCAGGAGAAAGTCGCCCACAGCCATACATGACTACCATGGTAAAGAGAGTACCTCAATTCATATCCAAGCATATGAGAAGGCCTGGATGGGAAGCGCAAAAGCGTTACCGCCTTCGTTATGGGTGCATAAGTTGTATTCCACCTTACAAGGTTGTGCGCACACATGGTATATTCATTCGGAGATGTGTCATCAAATAGGTAATTGGAAGGAGTTAGCGGCTAATCTCATTTAAGCTTTCGAATATAGGAGTACAAAGCCATCAGTGGATAAGGCACCACAAGTGATCAAGTGCCTTACAATGGGAGATAATGTTATGGAGGAGGATAGGATCTGCTGGAGTTACTTGCATGAGCCTTATTTGGAGACACACCTCAATGAAGAAGAATCATAGGAAGTACAGCTTGAGCGCGTGTGCATGGAAAAATAAAAAGGAAAGATGGTCTATGTAGTAGACGAAGAAGAAATGGAAACTTTAGATGTTAGCCATTCTGAAGGTATGCGCGAAGTCATAGATAGCACTGATGAGCAAGCACACGCCTACCATGAGCCCTTGAAAACAAATAAGGTTAACATGGGGATGGAAACATAACCTAAAGAAGATATCATTGGGGACTTTTGGTCGAAAAAGAAGTTACAAAGATCATTGATCTACTTGTGTGAGTTCCAGGATTTGTTCCCTCATGGGTACTATGAACTCAAAGGCATCCACCATTCCTTGTGGGAGATGAAGATCAATTTTAAGGAAGGCACACATCCAATTGAAAGCGGCCTTATCGGATGAATCCAAACTTGCGTACGGGTCAAAGAAGAAATAGACAAAATGATAGCATCCGGTATCATTGAGGCGGTGTAAGAATCGAGAATGGATAAGTTCAATGGTTATCGTATCAAGAAGGATGGAAGGATAAGAATTTGTGTTGACTACGAGGATCCGAATGCAATATGTGTCATTAATCATTTTCCAACCCCTTTATTGAAGAAATATTGGAGGGAGGAGTAGTCAAAGCGCAATGTCTACTCTTTCACGGATGGGTTCTCGGGATATCACCAAGTCGGGATTGCAAAATAAGACCAAAGAAAGGTAACTTTTTCCACTAAATGGGGAAGGTTTTCCTACACGGTTATGCCTTTTGATTGAAGAATGTGCCTGATGTGTTCTCGTGCATCATGGTACAAGCATTTTAGGACTTCATCCATAAGTTTTTTCAAGTTTATCTGGATGAATGGACTATGTATGGATTAGTGAAAGACCATTGTGACAATTTAAGATTGATGTTTGAGAGATGTCGGCAATTAAGGATATCCCTCAACATTAAGAAATGTATCTTTCTTACCCCATTTGGAATGTTGTTAGGAAACATTATATGCAAAGAAGGCTCACTAGCAGATCCCACCAAAGTTGCAGTTATTGTGGGATTATGGGAGCCTACTATTCAAAGTGCAGTTCGCGGATTCCTTGGGCATGTTGGGTATTACAAAAATTCATCAAGGGGTATGCCAAGATCACTGCACCCTGGAGGAATTGTTAAAACACAAGAGTGCCTTTCATTGGGGAGAAGTGTAGTAGAAGGCATTTGACACTTTTAAGGATAGGATTGTCACGGCGCCCATACTACATTTTCCTTCTTGGGATAAGCCTTTCCATGTGCATGTTGATTCCTCGTGAATAGCTATGGGAGTGGTACTAGTACAACCTGGTGAGGGAATTTTCAATCATCCTTGTGCTTTGCAAGTAGAAATTTGACACTAGCATAATGAATTATAGGACTACCGAGCATGATTCCTTATCTATGATCTACGTGTTACACAAGTTCAAGAAGTATTTGTTGCAAACACCATTTATATACTACACGGACCACATGGAATTGAATTTCTTAGTCAGCAATCTCATCTCGCAAGGGTGCATATGTCGTTGGGTCCTCTTATTCCAAGAGTTTGAGTTCAAAGTAGTTGTAAAACCAGGAAAGAGCAATTCAGACCGACCACTTATCAAGGATTAAATCAAGGAGGACATGCAAAGCATTGAGAATACCATGCCGGACATGCAACTATTTATGTTGCCACGCACACCCTTAGACCTAGAAGATATTGTAGTATTCTTAAAAATAGGTGTGACGCCGAAAGGGATGAAGGTTGTGGAGATAAAGCAACAAGTTAGCAATACACGTAGCACCCTACATGTTGATTAGTGGAGATCTGTATAAGTTATGTCATGATGAGGTTCTACGCCGATGCGTATTGGAACATGAGCACGTGACAATTATGGAGGAAGTGCATGGTAGGATTTTGGGAGGACACTATACAAGAAATGCTACCGCGTAGATGATTTTACTAGTAGGGCTTTGGTGGGAAACCATCTACTATGATTGTATTGAGTTTTACAAGGCATGTGACCACTGTCAATGCCTTGGCAAACTTGGGAAGAGGGATGAAATTACCTTACGACCAATAGCCAATGTTGAACCATTTGAAAAATGGGTAATCGACTTTGTAGGGCCAATTTCGTCAGCCACGCGAAGGACTGGTTCACGGTATATCATTACTTGCACTAATTACTTGACACGTTGGGTAGAGGCAACGCCTACAAAGGATTGCACAACAACAAAAGTTGCTATATTTTTATGGGAGAACATAATTAGTAGGTATGGTTGTCCTTTAAGTTTAACAAGTGATAGAGGTACATTATTTCTCAATGAAATAGTCAAGATTCTATTGGCATAATTTATGGTGGCCCATCACAAGACTACCCCTTATCGGCCTTAAGAAAATAGAACTTCGAGGCATTTAACAAAATACTAAGTCACACGTTGACTAAGATCTATGATGTTGGAAGACAAGATTGGGATGACAAAGTATCACTCATTCTATGGGCATAAAGGATAACCTACAAGAGGTTGAACAAGGCCACACCAATTCAATTGTGTGCACATGAGGTTTTTTCCAGTTGAATTCATGTGACCATCGTTGCGTATAGCACGTGTAGAAGGGTTAGCTGATGAGTAAGCGCTAGAAGAAATGATCGATAAGTTAATGCAGTTAGACAAAAGGTGATCACCTGCTAGATGGAGTGAGAAGATAGAAAAACAAGACAAAAGGCATGGCATGATTGTCATATCAAGAACAAGAAGTTTGAGGTTAGGCAGAAGGTGTTGTTGTATGATTCCAAGTATCTACACCATCCTAGGAAGTTAAAAAGTCCATTGGGGGACCCTACATCATCTCGTAAATTCTTGATTCAGGCATTTTCTAGTTACAAGCACTAGATGGGATGAGATTATTAGGTCATTTCAATGGGAGTAGGCTAAAGCCGTACTATAAATAGGTCTTCTTGGTGTTTGTAATAAGGCAGTGTTTCCAATTAGCTTATAATTTCCCTTTATGCTTTTCTTTTCTTGTGTTTCCCTTTCTCATTGCTTGTTCCTTTATTTTTTGTTTCATTTTGTGCCTTGTGCGCTCAGTAACCACATTATTTTTCCAAGGTTTTGAATGCATAGAGGACTGTGCATTGGTTTTAGTGTGGGGTGGAGTAATGCAAAGTATAAGCTTGTAATACAAGTTAAGTGTCCCAAGTAGAAGGAAACCCGTAAGGTTGAGAAAGCGAGTGAGGAAACAATGGATGATAAATTATGGTGTCGAGGCTATAATAGAGACCACATACAAAGGATGAAGAGCACAGAACAAAAAGAGGTAAGCGAGGAAAAAATTGGGTAAAGGATAGAACAAGTTTGAGGTTAGGCGCAGTAAGGTGTTGTTGTATGATTCCAAGTATCTGCACCATCCTAGGAAGTTAAAAAGTCCATTGGGGACCCTATATCATCTCGTAAATTCTTGATTCGGGCATTTTCTAGTTACAATAGATTGGATGGGATGAGATTATCGGTCATTTCAATGGGAGTAGGCTAAATCCGTATCTTATAAATAGGTCTTCTTGGTGTTTGTAATAAGGCAGTGTTTCCAATTAGCTTAGAATTTCCCTTTATGCTTTTCTTTTCTTGTGTTTCCCTTTCTCATTGCTTGTTCCTTTATTTTTGTTTCATTTTGTGCCTTGTGCGCCAATAACCACATTATTTTTCCAAGGTTTTGAATGCAGAGGATTTGTGCATCGGTTTTAGTGTGGGGTGGAGTAATGCAAAGTATAAGCTTGTAATACAAGTTAAGTGTCCCGAGTAGAAGGAAACCCGTAAGGTTGAGAAAGAGCGTGAGGAAATAGTGGATGATAAATTATGGTGTCGAGGCTGTAATAGAGACCACATACAAAGGATGAAGAGCACAGGAACAAAAAGAGGTAAAGGCGAGGGAAAAAATTGGGTAAAGGATAGAACAAGTTCCTTCGGTGTTGTAGATGTGCGTGTAAGAGTCTTTCATTGGATTGGATTTTTGTGCACCAGAAGGTTGTAAAGTATTTTTCGCACATGATGTGGCACGTGGGTAAGGGCACTTAAAGTTGTCTTGGTGGAAAAATCCACATTTAATGTTAAAGTACATTGGTAGGTGGCATAGCATTTATTTTGGAGGGAAGAAAAAACTATAAATACAAGGTTGGGTAAGTAATTTTCTATCTTTCTATTATGAAGTTGAAGCACTCTTGCGAACTAGGGCATCCGAAGAGAAATTTGTGTGAAGGAGTATCCAAGAAATTTGAGTGTGTGACTAGAGTAGATCTGTAAACTAGAAGGAAGGAGTACATAGGCGTGAGGAAAGGTTGTGTGAAGAGTGTCGTCTTGTGGAAGGTTTTCCTAGTTAGGGTTTGGAAGCTAGGGCACGAAGATAGAAGGGTTTATTCGGGAGTTGAGATTTGGAGTTGAGTTTGGAGTGTAGTAGAGTAGCAGAGTAGAGTGAATTCATAGTTATCCCAACAGAAAGCATGGGACCCAAGAAAGCAACCATTTCACCAAAGAAACTAAAGGAAAGGGAAAAGAAAAGAAAACCATTGTCGTTGCAAGCACCAATGAAGAATGGTAGGCGGAAATATAATACCCAGATGGATTATTGCTAGGAAAGGAATGGGTGTTGCATTTGAGGCAAATGATGTGAGCGATTATAACCATCGCACGAGCACAACTGAGAAAGAAATGGCACTAGAGTTGGTTCGCCCAGCTAACAAAAGGATGTCAGATGGGATGCCTATTTACAATGATAAGGTGAAGGTCAAATTGGATAAGGAAGGATTATTACAACTATATGAGTTTCCTTACTTTGGCAAGCTTGAGCACCTTTATCAATGGTTGATGTCGTGCGTGTATGAGGATCACTTTTATTTTACGGGGCACAAGATATGCATAACACCACAACTGATATCCAAGTTCATAGGCCTCATTTGTGAAGGAGATAGCATAGATGATGATCTGAGTGAAAAGGAGGCTATCAAGGAGATTGTAGCCACGTATGACTACAAAAAGGGTCGCAATACTTTGACATTGCCGATATTTTAGACCCTGTTATGAGGATATCCGCGTGCTTGGTAACCAAGCTCAATGATCAGGAACGATGGACACAAGTGAACAAGGCATGGCTAAATGTATTCCAGAATATATCGAGAGGAACCATCTATAACTTGTCCTCTTTCATTAGAGATGAGATCATACGCAGCGTGCAGGAGGGAGAAAAGATATTATTCTGTAACGTCCTCCTCACCATCTTCTTTTCAGAAATCAGAGTGCTATATGGGCTGAAAAACTTTTTTAGGAGTATCCAGATGAGGATCCCTCACCCGCAAAGAGATTTTAAAAATACACTTGTGAAACCATGACGGCCGCTCACAAGGCGCACCTAGAGAAGTGGTATAAACAAACGTACGATGCATTCGGAGTAGAGTCGAGGATCCATAGAGTAGTTGCCCACACTTGTGGATGGAGAAGAAACATTTGCAGTGTACCAACACTTTTGATTTGGCATATTTACTTTAAAAAATGGGATGAAGGGTCCATGGTACAAGCTGCCATTCTCCTTTACCGCGTAACACTTTCGTGCAATAGGGGTCAACAGGTTCAAGGAGGCCAAAAGACTAAGGTTTGACCTTAGTGAAGTGGACCAAGACCACCGCGATCTGCGTCAAAAGCTTGTGTATCCTAAAAAGTGTGCGTACATGGAGAAGTATGTCTCCCACGAGGTTCAAATGATGAAACCAATAACGCTGCCAATCAGTTGGAAGGGCTGCAGCAAGAATATATCTTTGCATAAGGCCAAAGTTTGAGAAAGGTGCATATCTAGAGAATGATGTCTCCATACTAAAAGACCCCATATGAAGAAAGAAGGTCACGCCATGAAGAAGAGAGAAAGAGAAGAGGGGCAGGAGAAGAAAGCACCAAGTGTGCAGACCGCACAATCGGTGGGCACACCTGAAGCAATCGTGAAGCCTAGCACTTACACGCGGAGAAAGAAGTCTCCTATCAAGGTGAAGACCCTAGAAGAAGAGGTGCCGAGCATGAAGAACACCTCACCCATGAGGAATCACCAATGAAGAGATCACCTGTCAAGGAGAAAGAAAAATAAGAATCTCATGTACTAGAATCCCCAGTAAGGAAGAAGCAGAAGGTGACAGATGAGGTAGACTCAGAAGAGACGGAGAGTCTAGATGCCTACATCGGCGAAAAGGATGATGATGATGAGCTGAAGGAGGTAAAGACCATCTAGTATATGATGTGCATGATTCTAAGGAGGAAGGAGATGAAGATTATAACAAAGAAGATGAGGAGAAGAATGACGAGGAAGAAGCTGAGGCTCAAGGAAAGGGGGTGAGTGAAGAAGTAAGCACTAAGAACCAAAGAACCCCAAGCCTCACCAAGGAGGAAGTAGAGAAATCTGTGGAGAGAGAAGTGGATGGAATCATGAAGAAGCTAGTGGAAAAAAAGTTGGAAAGAAGTGCGGACGATATTATAAAAGAGATAAAAGAAGAGAGCATTGGGAAGGAGTATGATAAAGCATGGGTGGAGATCCCAAATTGGCAGTGAGCTTCCCAAAATGCTGTGCGAATAGGTGGGAAAGGCGTAGTAGTGGCATAAGGGCAGGGAATGGGATACATTGATGATCCTAGCAAGGTTCTACACGCACGCTTCCAGAGCACTGTACCTATAAAATAACTCATAGTAATGTCACCATTTGATGAAGAAGGTGCATACCCATGGATAAGAAAGATGTTATCTTGGGCGTTTGAGTCCCACGTGGATGAACCAGAATTTGAAGTGAGTTAGAGAGCATTAATGAAGGTGCCAGAAGCCAAAGGGATAAATCCATTGGTGAATGCTCAACAACTATTGGATGGACATGTCTCTAACGCACTTAACAAAGTTTCAATCGAAATTGAGGCAACACTGTTTGGGAGGAATTATAGAGTGAAATTACAAGAGGAATTGGAGAAGAAAAGAAGGAGCTCATGGAGAAGAGAAAATACCTAAAGCAAGAGGAGTTGATCAGTGCTCAGCTGAGGCGTGAGCTGAAGGAATAAAAATCTAAGGTGCACAAAGTCTCCAAGAAGGTGGAGATGATTACAAATGCAATTTCTCCTGAAGCACCTCGATTTAACGCCGCCCGATCATAAGTATGAGTCATCCTTGCAATGTCTATAGGATCTGACTCACATTCTCACAATAGAGAGGTGACCACTTGCTTTGGAATCTGGAAGAGGCACAGGCGCGCTAGAGAAAGAAAATAAGATGAAGGTTGTCGAGATTGTGGCTCGATACACCAAACTTTTGGCAGAAGTGAAGGTCGCCGCACAAGTCATTGAAGTTGCCTATGATAATTGCACATATAGAGATAGAGTGGCAAGTACCTATATTGGTTTCCACCCATGAAACAGAACTCAAGGAGTTCTAAGAGAAAAATAAGGGGAATAGAGAGAGAGAGACAAGATCTTGGCCGAGGTGGAAAAGAAATCAGAAGTAATTGAGACCTTGCGAGGCTCGATCAAAATCTGGTTGAAGGAACTCTACCCCTAAATCACCCACAAGATGGATGCCCTTAAAGACTTGGGGAAGCAATTAGAGGGTATTGTTGACACCATGAGTGCAAAAGGAGAGGAGCTGAGTTTTGAGGAAGTAAGCACCTTGGTGGGTGACCTCTATCAGTAAGCCCAGAGCGAGGTTGATGCTTCGGAGAAGTTAGAGGTAGAATTAGGGAAGGATTTCCCTCTCCTCCAATAATAAACTAGTTCCCCATTATTTCATCCTTTCTCCCCATTTCTTCATTCCTTTATTCTTTTTCTTTCCAACCATTATAAGAGCCCGTCATTCTTTATTCTTTGAAGAGTGTTTCTAAGGATGGAGAACAAGCGTAGTGTGGGGTGATGTTGGGCCCCAAAATATTGGCTAAGGATGAGAAGGCGTATGGGCACACGGGACCTAGTTGAAGAAGGGTGTGTGGGGTTAAAGGCACGCATGGAAGGGCTCTAAAGCAGAGTTTTGCAAGACACACGACATGCACGTAAGGCAAGATAGGTTTTGGACTTAGCCATATTCGTAATCCTAGGAAGCACACGAGAAAAGTGTGCCCCTTCTAGCATGCGAGAATGGATATGGTGTCATTGACGACTATAGAATCAAAAGGGAATATTCCATGCATGCGATGGAAGGTTCTAGAAGAGCATCATTACACAAAGTGAAGAGCTTGGATCAAAGAAGGCATACTCCATTGGAGGACCACTTGGAAACTTGGCAGCCAATCTATTACCTCAGAAGGCATGGCGGTGAAGGTAGAAAGCTATATATTGAGGTGCGTGGGTAGCAAGAAAAATATATAGGAGGGAGGACTAGAGAGTGTGAAGAGCATGAGAGATATAAATGGAGTCATCTGAGAGAGTGGAGAGTACTTAGAAGAGGAGGCAAAGCTCGTAGAAACACCATGGAGGATTATATGGGTTGGGATTAGGAAAATATAGGAGTGATGGCACACTTAGAGGGATGGGTCTATATTCTCTTTGTAATATGATGGGCATAGTGTAGTTTTGATGCATGACTTGGCTCTGCATTGTTATATGAGGGTCTGTAATGATTTCATGGAATGTAATGTGGGTTATTGAACATGTTAATATGAAGATAAGGCTCTGTTCTAAATCATATATGTGTTCATGAGTATAATCCTTGTGCATTTCCTTTATGTATGAACCATTTCCATATGTTGTTTGTTATTTCCCTTTTTAGATGCATTGAAATGACAACTTGTCCTAGGTTCTCAAAATGATGCATGGTTCTTTTCTATTTACTTGCACTTGAATATCTATCATAAGATTATGCATTCTCACAAGACTCGCATAAAGGAGAGACTCGGTGCCCGCGTGTGCCTCAGGTGAGTTCCCAACGCCTACTGGGTGATAGTCAAGTGCGCATGGGATTAAACTATTTTTTTAGAATTAGTTATATTTTATAACCCTGGACCAATAGTCTAATCCCATGCGCATCGGCCTATCACCCAGTGGGTGTTGGGTGCTCACCCAAAGCACGCGCGGGCGCCGAGCCTCTCCTTTATGTGAGACTTGTGAAATTGCATCATCTTATGATATATATTCAAATGGAAATGAATAGAAAAGAACCATGCAACATTCTAAGAAGCTAGAACAAGTTGTCACCCCATTGCATCTAAAAAAGAGAAATAACAAATAACATATGAAAATGGATCATGCATAAAGGAAATGGATAAAGATGTACTCATGAACACATATATAATTGAAGAGCCTTATACTCATATTAATATGTTCAATAACCACATTACATCCTCAAATTCATAATGACCTTCATATAACAATGCAAAGCCAATTCATGCATTAGAATCATACTATGTTCATTACATTACAAAGAAGAATGCAAACCCATCCCTCTAAATATGTCATGATTCCTATATTTTCATAATCCCAACCCATAGAATCCTCCATGTGGTTTCTCTCGCAGAGCTTTGCCTCCTTTCTAGTACCTCCACTCTCTTATGATGACTCCATGTATATCTCTCTAGATTCTCTTTGCACTCTCTAGTCCTCCCGCTTCGTATATTTTTCGCTACCCACGCACCTCAATATATAGCTTTCCCGCCTTCACTGCCATGCCTTCTGAGGTAAGAGATCGGCTACCAAGTGTCCAAGTGGTCCTCCAATGGAGTATGCCTTCTTTGATCCGAGCTCACCACTTTGTGTAATGATGCTCTTTTGGAACCTTCCATCGCATGCATGGAATATTCCCTTTTGATCCGACAGTCACCAGGCTGGTACCTTATCCATTCCGCATGCTAGAAGGGTCATGATTTTCTCGTGTGCTTCCTAGGATGTCAAATATGAATAAGTCCAAAACCCTACAAGAACCCTTCCTTGCACACCTTCAACCCCGCACACCCATGTGCCTTCTCATCTTTAGCCAATATTCTAGGGCCCAACATCACCCCACACTACGCCTGTTCTCCATCCTCGAAAACACTCTTCAAAGAATAAAGAATGGAAGGCTCTTACAATGGTTGGAAAGAAAGAATAAAGGAATGAAAAATTGGGAGAAAGGATGAAAGAATGGGGAACTGGTTTATTGTTGGAGGAGGAAAGGAAATCCTTCCCTAATTCTACCTCTAACTTCTCTCAAGCATTGACCTTGCTTTGGGCTTGCTGACAGAGGTCACCCATCAGGGCACTTACTTCCTCAAAACTCAGCTCCTCTCCTTTTTGTGCTCATGGTGTCAACAATACCCTCTAATTTCTTCCCCAAGTCTTCAAGGGCGTCCATCCTATGGGTGATTTAGGGGTAGAGTTTCTTCAACCAGATTTGATTGAGCCTCACAGGGTCTCAATTGATTCTGATTTATTTTCCACCTCAGCCAAGATCTTGTCTCTCTCCACTCTATTCCCCTTATTTTTCTCTTAGAACTCCTTGATTTCCATTTCATGGGTGGCAACCAAGATACTTGCCACTCTATCTCTATCTGTGTAGTTATCATAGGAAGCTTTAGTGACTTGTGTGACAAACCTCCATTTATGCCAAAAGTTTGGTGTATTGAGCCACAATCTCGACAACCTTCATCTTATTTTCTTTCTCCTAGCATGCCTCCTGTGCCTCTTCTATAGATTCCAAAGCAAGTGGTCGCCTCTCCATTGTGAGAATGTGAGTCAAATCCTCCAGAAATTGCAAGGCTGACTCATACTTCTGATTGGGTGGCATTAAATCGGGGTGCTTCAGGACAATTGCATCTATAATCATCTCCACCTTCTTGGAGACTTCATGTACCTTAGCTTTTTCTTCCTTCAGCTCATGCCTCAGCTGAGTGTTGATCAGCTCCTCTTGCTTTAGGTCTTTGCTCTTCTCCACGAGCTCCTTCTTTTTCTTCTCCAATTCCTCCTCCAGGAATTTCACTCTATTGTTCCTCCCAAATAGTCTGGCCTTAATTTTGACTGAAACTTTGTTAAGCATGTTACAGACATGTTCATCTGATAGCTATTGAGCATTCACCAATGCAGATTTATCCCTTTGGCTTTGGCACCTTCATTAGTGCTCTCTAACTCACTTCAAATTCTGGTTCATCCATGTGGGACTCAAACGCCCAAGATAACATCTTTCTTGTCCGTGGGTATGCGCCTTCTTCATCAAACAATGACATTCTAGGAGTTTCTCTATAGGTATGGTGCTCTAGAAGCGCACACATAGCACCTTGCTAGGATCATCAATGTATCCCATTCCCTACCCTTGTGCCACTACTACGCCTTTCCCACTTTCGCAAAGCATTTGGGAAGGTCATTTCCAATTGGGATCTCCACCCATGCTACCATACTCCTTCCCAATGCTCTCTTCTTCTATCTCTTTTATAATCTCGTCTGCGCTCCTTTCCAACTCCTATTCCACCAACTTCTTCATGATGCCAGCCACTTATCTCTCTCGTGGATTTCTCTACTTCCTCCTTGGTGAGGCTTGGGGTTCTTTGGTTCTTGGTGCTTACTTCTTCACTCACCCCCTTGCCTTAAGCCTCAACTTCTTCCTCGTCATTCTTCTCCTCATCTTCCTTGTTATACTTTTCATCTCCCTCCTCCTCAGAATCAAGCACATCATATACCGGATGGTCTTCACCTCCTTCAGGCTCATCATCATCATACTTGTCACCGATGTAGGAATCTAGACTCTCTATTTCTTATGACTCTTCCTCATCCATTACCTTCTCGCTTCTTCCTTACCTGGGGATTCCGGTATAGGAGATTATTATTTTCTTTCTCCTTGAGAGGTGATCTCTTCATTGGATATTCCTCATGGGTGAGGTTTTCTTCATGCTCCAGGCGCCTCTTATTCGGGGTCTTTGCCTTAATAGGAGACTTATTTCTCCGTGCGTAAGTGTTAGGCTTCACGATCGCTTTAGTGCACACCCACCGATTGTGCAATCTACACACTTAGTGCTTTCTTCTCCTGCCCCTCTTTTATTTATCTCTTCTTTGGTGTGGCCTTCTTTCTTCTTGTGGGGTCTTCTGGTATGGAGACATCATTCTCCAGATATGCACCTTTCTTGAACTTTGTCCTTATGCGAAGATATATTCTTGCTACAGCCCTTCCAATGATTGGAAACGTTATTGGTTTCATCATCTGAACCTCGTGGGAGACATACTTCTCCACGTACACACATTTTTTAGGATACACGAGCTTTCGGTGCAACTCATGGTGGTCTTGGTCCACTTCACTAAGGTCGAACCTTAGTCTTTTGGCCTCCTTGAACCTGTTGAACCCTACCGAAAGTATTGCACGGTAAAGGAGAAGGGCAGCTTACACCATGGACCCTTAGTCCAATTTGTTAAAGTAAATCTACCAATGCAAAAGTGCTAATACACTATAAATTCTGCTTCTCCATCCACAAGCACGGGTAACTGCTCTGGGATCCTCCACTCTGCCCCGAATGCATCACGCATTCATTTATACCACTTCTCTAGGTGTGCCTGTAAGCGGCCATCATGGTTTCAAACCTCTTTGCAGGTGAGGGATCCTCATTCTGGATACTCCCAAACAAACTTTTCTAACCCATCTAGCACTCCAATTTCTAAAAAGACAATGGTGATGAGGACATTACCAAATAATATCTTTTCTCCCTCCTGTAGCGTTGCTTATGATTTCATCCGCGATGAAAGTGGACAAGTTATAGATGGTTCCCTCTGATATCTTCCGCATACATTTAGCCATGCCTTGTTCACTTGTGTCCATCATTCCTAATCATTGAGCTTGGTCACCAGTGCACGCGGCCATCCTCATAACAGGTTTGGAATCTCGGTAATGTCAAAGTATCGTGACCCCTTCTTGTAGTCATACGTTGCTACAGTCTCCTTGATAGCCTCCTTATTGCTCAGATCATCATCTATACTTTCTCCTTCACAAATAAGGCCTGTGAACTTGGATATCAATTGTGGTGTTATGCGCATATGCGCCCTGCAAAATAAAAGTGATCCTCATGCACACGTGACATCAACCATTGATAAAGGCGCCGCTTGCAAAGTTGCAAAGTAAGGCAACTCATACAGTTCCAATTTGACCTTCACCTCGTCGTTGTAAATAGGCATCCCATCGGCATCCTTTTTGTTAGTTGGGTGAACCAACTCTAGTGTCATTTCTTTCTCAGTTGTGCTTGTGCGATGGTTATAATCACTCATAGTCATTTGCCTTAGATGTGACACCCATTCCTTTCCTAGCAATACTCCATCTAGGTATTGCATTTCGCGCACCTTTCTTCATATGTGCTCGCGATGACAGCGGTTTTCTTTCCTTTTCCCTTTCCCTTTGGTTGATCCGAAAATAACAGATTATTACTACCGATCTCAGACCCTTATAGGTTTTAATTATTTGCCGATAATTTACTCCTTTTAAGAAATCAATTTAAAATAAATGCAAGACAATAAGACAACTGCACATGATTGATTATTGAGTTCGGCAATTGCCTACGTCTCCGAGTTCGTAGTCGAACCGTTCCACTAGTCAAAACTTGTAAGTTACAATAGTACTTTCACAAGAAAACCTAATGGAATTTTACTTGCCTATCAAGACACCCTTTCTTCGACGATAAGGGTGAAAAATAGCACCCGACTTCCACCTTCCGATGCACAATCTCCTTCGGCTGTGATCGGTCTTCCCGACGTAAACAATGCAAAGCTAGCACTCTGGTCGACAATCCAGGATTTGCAAGTAATTGGTGTGGCTCAATGGGCCTTATTGGGTAGTTTACAATTTACTCCCAATCACAAATATTTCATCTAATATTGCCTAAAATAATAGGCCAATAGACAATACTTGTTGACACATCCCACAAATAAGCTTAACAAATAATAAGCTCGGGCGTGTGTCCACCTTTTCCGTGCTCTAGCAATGAGCTTCTTCGTTGCGTCGGTGTGTGTCCCTTACAATACAAATGGGTTCCCTATTTATACATTTTTAGGGCCCAAAAAATATGCATTGCATATCATCCATAGGCTAATATTAAACCTAAACCCGTAGCATACGTAAATTGGGATTAAATCCCAAATTGGGCGGATGCATTTTTAAATGGATTAAAATCCATAAGGAGCGGCTTGAATGATAAGAGGGAAAAAATCCCAAAAAGGGCGCATTTGGCTAAGGTTCCACATGTTAGGCGGTGGGAGATAATGCCTAAGGCTGTAAATAGCCTTTCCACGCGCATGTATAGTGGTCAATGACCACGTTGGACTTATAACCGCCCCCTTACCACCTTCTTCCACGTGGAAACATCCACGCAAGGCTTAATGCCTCCCAAACAACCGCTTCACCACCTTCCACGTGGTCAAAGCATTTGCATTTGATTTGGCGGTTCATACTAATGTTTTAAACATTAATATATATATATGTGGCTTTTGGAAAGTGGCCTTACCAAAATAATATTATTTTGACCCATACAATGTGGCATAGAAATAATTAACTCGGTAATCCTGTAGTCCACTTGTCATCTCCCGATAGGCAAATCGAGTGAATTCAAGAGTGTTGGCAAGCCACGTGTCATAGTGCGATTCGGTCCAATATTGACCAGTTGACTAGAGTTGACTTTCCCGCTTATCTGAACTTTGACCGAACATATCTAGAGCTCCCGATGTCCGTTTGCCGCGTTCTCACAGTCGTTGGAAAGCTCTCAAGAGGATCTTCTGCACTGACACCATTTAGAGATGTTTTGGATATTTTCAAAAATGATCCCCTGATCACACCTCCCCACTGAGAAAAGCTTTTGTCCCAAAAAGCTTCCATATTGTCTCTGAATCGAAAACTCACGCCACCTGGAAGTGCTGCTGTATAGTAGACCCTTGGGTCTTCTCCTCTAACCTTCTCACCCGACAACTCTGCTCCGATCCTCGGGACTGTGGGTTATGGGCCCACACGCTCGCTGCGCCACTCGATATCCGAAGAAGACCTCCATGCCTCGCTTTATGGTGCTAAGTTTCGAATAAAACCTCAACGCTCCTTCATGCGGCTCTAAGCTTCTTGATATCTCGACAACAAGGATCTTCTTTGACTCTATAACATGCCTCCTAGCTCCAAGTTGATTCCGCAGAATCCGAACTGGTTTGAAGGAACTCCATGTTACGTAGAGCTTTGATTGATCGATGTCGGTGATGGACAATGCCTTGTCCCTTTACAGACCTCAACGCCTCTAATGCATGATGCTAAGCCTCTTTCAATACCTCGAGCCTCCGATGCACGATGCTAAGTCTATTCTTAGACCTCAACGCCTCCGATGCATGATGTTAAGCCTCTTTCAAGACCTCGAGCCTCCAATGCACGATGCTAAGTCTCTGTAGACCTCAACGCCTCTAATACATGATGCTAATCCTTTTCAAGACCTCGAGCCTCCGATGCATGATGCTAAGCCTCTTTCAAGACTTTGAGCCTCCAATGCATGATGCTAAGTCTGTTGATCAGCTACCATTCGTATGTGTGGTCGCAATGCCTTGACACCGAATGACGTTCCGAGCTAATCCTTTGAGAGCTCCTCTTGTTGACATACTAATATCAGGTACCATTCTGCTGCACGGTCGCAATGCCTCTACACAGAATGAAGTTCTGACCCGACGTCAATGCCAATGGTGATTCAGCTACCATTCTACTACACGGTCACAATGCCTCTACACAGAATGAAGTTCCGAGCTGATCTCTATGAACTCTATTGTCTGCACAAATGGCAGATCAATCTCCAAGCTTTATATGAGTCAAATCCTGTATCCAAGCTGTATCAGGTACTCACATGCTGATTAGGAGATATGTTAGGAGCATTAATCAAATTTTCTAAGTAAGAAAATCCACTGAGTATTGTAAACCTTTCTCTCAGCATTTTCTCACAAAATCTGATCTCCAAACTTAATACTGCATACGATCCATCAATCTGAATTATGCAATATATAATTAAAAAATTGTTGACTTACCCATTTGAAAGGACTTTCACTTTCAGGTATTACCTGGTCCTGGGTTGAATTGTCAACTGGTGGTGAAGTAGAAACCTCCTTTGCCTTTACAATAGGCCTCCATTCCATCTTTGGCTTGCCATTACTCTAATGGCGAGATGGATGCAGTTTCCAGCAATTTTCCACCCGATGCCCATTCCTCTGGCAATGAGCACAAAAATTCCTCTTAATCTCCTTCTTCTGGGATGAGGAACTCTTTCTGCCATTTCTCGACTCTGCATGACGAGATTGGTCTTTCTGATTTGCCTTGTTCCTGATGAACGGCATCAACTTCTTCATCAGTGTCCTTCTCTTCCAAAGCATCTGGCCACTGAATGATTATGCAATCCACAAAAAGTACATGGAAAAGAATTCCACATCTTCTGAAAATCATAACCATACTTCTTAAGCTGAAAAAGTGGATCAGAAGTTTTACTATGCTTATGATTATGGTAAGAAACTGGAGGTGGAATCTCATTACCTCTTCGCTGATTTCTCTTACCACATCTTTCCTGTGACGACGAAGCACAACTTTCCTACTCAGAATCTTCTTGCAGGACTAGTGGGGTAATCACTTTGCTTTCGGAAGCTTGTCTCCCATCAGCGTTCTTGGAGCATTCTCCAATTTCCATTCCCACACTAGGATAACCCAAACCTGTAAAATGAGGACGATCCTCGACCTGTATTGGGTTAGCAATGCCTTGGCCATTTTTACCAAGGCCTCTTCCATCAAATCCCATTTTATCTAGTAACTTGGATCCAATGCCTCTAGTATGCTTTTCAAACAAACCAAAGACTTCATTACCTGAATCAAACCGAATGGGAGGAAGAAGAAGATTCCCGTGGTGAACAACTTACAGTGCAATCATCTGCCATGGCCTCTACATCTGAAGTTGAAGGTATTTCCTTCCTCTGATCACCACACTGCAACCTTGCCAAGAGCTCATCCTTGGTTTGTAGTTCTGATTTCAAATGAGCATTCTCCTCTTCCAAGGAGGAATACATGGATCACAGGAGAGAGTTCTCTTCCTGGATCTGGTGATTATAAGCTTCAATCTCTTCGAGCTTTTCCTGTTTAGACATCTTGCCCATAGTGCACTTGTACCCTGTTCACACAAACTGAACCAACTGCACCAATCTTGAAGCAATCACTTTGTTAATCAGATTTACTGAAAAACAACTATGGAGCTAAACCAACTCTGATACCAAACATGATCGAAAATAATCAGATTATTACTACCTAATCTTGGACCCTTATAGGCTTTAATTATTTGCCGATAATTTACTCCTTTTAAGTAATCAATTTAAAATAATGCAAGACAATAATGACAATTACACACAGATTGATTACGGAGTTCGGCAATTGCCTACGTCTCCGGGTTCGTGGTCGAACCATTCCACTAGTCAAAACTTGTAAGTTACAATAGTACTTTCACAAGAAAACCTAATGGAATTTTACTTTCCTATCAGTACACCAGTTCTTCGGACGACAAGGGTGAAAAATAGCACCCGACTTCCACCTTCCTGATGCACAATCTCCTTCGGCTGTGATCGGCCTTCCCGACGCAAACAATGCGAAGCTAGCACTCCGGTCGACAATCCAGGATTTGCAAGTAATTGGTGTGGCTCAATGGGCCTTATTGGGTAGTTTACAATTTACTCCCAATCACAAATATTTCATCTAATATTGCCTAAAATAATAGGCCAATAGACAATACTTGTTGACACATCCCACAAATAAGCTTAACAAATAATAAGCTCGGGCGTGTGTCCACCTTTTCCGTGCTCTAGCAATGAGCTTCTCCATTGCATCGGTGTGTGTCCCTTACAATACAAATGGGTTCCCTATTTATACATTTTTAGGGCCCAAAAATATGCATTGCATATCATCCATAGGCTAATATTAAACCTAAACCCGTACATAGAAATTGGGATTAAATCCCAAATTGGGCGGATGCATTTTTAAATGGGTTAAAATCCATAAGGAGCGGCTTGAATGATAAGAGGGAAAAAATCCCAAAAAGGGCGCATTTGGCTAAGGTTCCACATGTTAGGCGGTGGGAGATAATGCCTAAGGCTGTAAATAGCCTTTCCACGTGCATGTATAGTGGTCAATGACCACGTTGGGCTTATAACCGCCCCCTTACCACCTTCTTCCACATGGAAACATCCACACAAGGCTTAATGCCTCCCAAACAACCGCTTCACCACCTTCCACGTGGTCAAAGCATTTGCATTTGATTTGGCGGTTCATACTAATGTTTTAAACATTAATATATATATGTGGCATTTGGAAAGTGGCCTTACCAAAATAATATTATTTCGACCCATACAATGTGGCATAGAAATAATTAACTCGGTAATCCTGTAGTCCACTTGTCATCTCCCGATAGGCAAATCGAGTGAATTCGACGAGTGTTGGCAAGCCACGTGTCACAGTGCGATTCGGTCCAATATTGACCAGTTGACCAGAGTTGACTTTCCCATTGTATCGAACTTTGACCGAACATATCTAGAGCTCCCGATGTCCGTTTTCCGCATTCTCACAGTCGTTTGAAAGCTCTCGAAATGATCTTCTACATTGACACCATTTAGAGATGTTTTGGAGATTTTCAAAAATGATCCCCGATCATTGGTTTCTTGGTGAAACGGTTGCTTTCTTGGGTTCCATGATTTCGTCGGGATAACTACGAATCACTCACTCGCTTCTCGCTACTCTACTACACTCCAAACTCAACTCCGAAGATCAACTCTTTCTATGAACCCTTCTATCTTCGTGCCCTAGCTGCCAAACCCTAACTAGGAAAACCTTCCACAAGACGGTGTTCTTCACATAACATTTCCTCATGCCCATGTACTCCTTCCTTCCGGTTTGCGAGATCTTCTCTAGTCACACACTCGAATTTCTTGGATTCTCCATCCTTCACACAAATTTCTCTTTGGATGCCCTAGTTCGCAAGAGTGCTTCAACTTCGTAATAGCAAGATAGAAAATGACTTACTTGACCTTGTATTTATAGTTTTGCTTCCTCAAGCAATAAATACTAGGCCACCTACCAACGTATTTTAACATTAAATGCGGCTTTTTTCACTAAGCCGACTTTAAGCACCCTTACCCATGTTCCACATCCTACACAAAAATAATTTACAACCTTCTATCACGCAAAACTCCAATCCGACCAAAGACTCTTACACGTGCGTCTACAATGCCAAAGGAACTTCTTCTATCCTTCACCCAATTTTTGCCCTCACCTACCTCATTTTGTTCATGCACTCTTCATCCTTTGTACGTGGTCTCTATTATAGCCTCGACACCATAATTTATCATCCATCGTTTCCTCACGCACTTTCTCAACCTTACGTGCTTCCTTCTACTGGGCCACTTAACTTGTATTGCAGGCTTATACTTTGCATTACTCCACCCCACACTAAAATAGATGCGCAGTCCTCTATGCATACACAACCTTGGAAAAATAATGTGGTTATCAGTGCACAAGGCGTAAAATGAAACAAAAAGAAAGGAACAAGCAACGAGAAAGGGAAACACAAGAAAAGAAAAGCATAAAGGGAAATTCTAAACTAATTGGCAATACTACCTTATTACAAACACCAAGAAGACTTATTTATAGTAGGGCTTCAGCCTACTCCCATTAAAATGACCGCTAATCTCGCCTCATCTAGCGCCAGAATCGGGAAGCGCCTAAATCAAGAATGTACGAGATGATGTAGGGTCCCAACCAATGGACTTTCAACTTCCCAGGATGGCATAGATACTTGGAATCATACAACAACACCATTTGCCCAACCTCAAACTTCTTTTTCTTGATATGATGATCATGCCATGCCTTTTTTCTTGATTTTTTTGTCTTCTGACTCCATCTAGCAAGTGATCACCTTTTGTCTAACTGTATCAACTTATCAATCCTTTCTTCTAGTGCTTGCTCATTAGCTAACCCTCATGCGCACATTATACGCAACGATGGTAACATGAATTCAACTAGTAAAATAGACTCTGCGCCAAACACCAATTGAAATGGTGTGGCCTTGTTCAACCTCTTGTAAATTGTCATGTATGCCCATAGAACGGCTAATACTTTATCATCCCAATCCTGTCTTCCAACGTCACAGATCTTAGTCAACATGTGACTTAGTATCTTGTTAAATGCCTCAGCAGTTCCATTTGCTTGAGGGTGATAAGGGGTAGTCTTATGATGGGCCACCATAAAATCGCAATGTAAGAATCGACTATTTCATTGAGAAAGTGTGTACCTCTATCACTTGTTAAACTTAAAGGACAACCATACATGTTGATTAAGTTCTCCCATAAAAATTCTAGGAAATTAATATAATGTTTACATTATAGTGGATATTTACCGAAAGGTAAATAATAATTAGTTAGTTATATTATTGTTATATAAACAATAATATATTAGTTGGATTTGTTTTAACAACTCGTATGATTTGAGTTGTGTATTGTTACATGAGTAACAATCACAACTAAATAGGATTATTGTTATAAAGAACTTCCTAGTTTATAGGAGTTGCATATTCCTATATATTTGTAATCTATTCATATGGAGAATACAGAAATAATATTTGTATGAGTAAAATTAATTAAAGTCTCTGAGTTATGTGAAGTTCTTCCCTGTGCAATTTTGGTTCTTAGTTTATATTTGGTATCAGAGCAAGTTCTTCAAAATGGAAAAATGATTTTCTTTGAAGGGGGTAGTTGCATTGTTCTACGCCCTTGTTGATGAAATATCAGTTGTGAGAAACTATAGATAGTTTAAACAAACTTAATGTGGAGATATTTGTAGGCATGTATATTTCTCAGAGAAATAATATAATAATTTCATTGTTGTGTGCATTATTTTTGGTTTGATCTTATTTGAGGCTTCATTTTCACGTCCTCGCTGGTCTCGCGTGATTTGTCTCCACCATGCCACAGCCCTTCCACCATTGTCGAGCCAACACTAGTCAACAGTTGTTTTTAATTTTTGGTTGTGTTCAATCCATGCTTTGTCAAATTGACCTACTGTGGATAACTTGGATGAGATATCCCTCATCACCATAAGATCTGTGTTGACAATCAACAACACATGCAGTCAGGGATGCGATTATTTAAAGCAACGTGGTTAGATCTTCAAAAAAAATGATGCCCACATTTTCTTGAAATAACAGGGCATGTGCAATACCAATAGAGGACTGCAGTTTGGATAAATTATCTTGTCAATCACATGCACATCTTCTCAGTTGTTTAAGGTAATTTATGGTATTTCAATGTTGACCGTAGTATGTTATTCTTTGATAAAACTGTGCGGAGATTTGTGAACTATATATGTGCATTTATATCTAGTTCTAGTCGGATGAGATCTGATATATTGTGTGAATCATTATCATGATCCATTGATTTCACCTGATGGGATTCGTAATTCGCTACTCATTTAGTGCCATATCTACTTTTGGCCAAAAATTGTTGTGATTTTTGTGCATAGTCTGTACCGTGCATATGAGCGTCCAACATAGTACATGATATCTATTTTATTATTCTCCACGTCGACACCAACAGTCTTATTTTACAGGTCGTGCATATATTCTACAATTTGGTATTCACGTGGTTGTTGACATCCTCTAAAAACTTGTCATTGGCCTTATTCAGAGTCGTTGTTCAGATGCATCGAATAGTTTGAAGAATACCATGGTGGAGAGAGTTACAGGTGCAAAATAGTATAAGACAAATCACCTACCCTGTCCATGGGAGAAGAACAAAGTGGCCACCACGTGCTCACCCTTTGTTGTTCCATTATCTTTTGTCAAAAAAATTGTAAGTGCCTTCTATTGATTGTTCGTGGACACATAGGCCATCAACAAAAAATCCAATCTAGTACCACTTTCCTGTAACCTATTCAATAAGATCATAGCAGAGATGTGTGCGAAACTCATTCGAGTTTGAATGTGTATACTCTAGTTTTCATCCCATCGTCCAAGATCACCGTCAAATAAAGGTCATTTTTTTACTTATAGTTTATGTTGATAAATTTAATAGTCAATATATGTCATCTTCTTGTTGATTCTAATTCGTATATAGGTATTGCAATCGATTAGTCTTACCTTGTAAGTATTAGTTCTTCGTTTTGTTCATAGTCTATAGTGTCAAAGTGTCATAGAGTCATCATATGTTATGAAGTCCTTGTTGTTTTGTTAACGTCATGTCAAATAGGTGATTTTAGGTAGTTTCAAGAGTTAATGACAAAATAAAATATATTTAATAAGAAAATTGCCTCGCTGGACGCATTTTCGGTGTTACTCGACGTCCAGAAAAAATAAAGTGTTTCACATTGCAGGAGGGAAGATATAATAAACAATGTGGAAACAGTTGAGCATCATATCCAAATCCGGCTGAGCTAATAGCATAAAAAAATTGAAGGATGGAAGCAATGGAGGTTAGAGGTCGACAACGACCTCTCGTTAGTCACCAATGATGGGGCCGCACGGAGCTATGGTGGCATTTTGTGGTGTGAGTTTACTTTCAGTTGTGTGCTTCATTTTTACAATTTGCAGTCTTCAATAAGTGGAAATTTCACATTGAGGGGGGAACATGATCAACATGATCCAATGTTCCATTTCTCATTTTTCAGTTGTGTATGTGATTATTCCTATTTCCCCAATGCAAAAACATAGTGAAGAACAGATAGCACAGTGAAATGTAACATCATGAGTCTTGATGAGGTAGAACAATCAGATGTGTTCCTGTTCATACCTAGGTTTGTGGTTAGCCTCCTGAAAACCATTGAAGGTTGTTCAGATGTGTTCTTGCTTGAGTTCCCACACTGCTAGGTCAGATGTGTTCCCTAGAGTGACTGGTTGATAAGTAGATGATTCCTGAGCATGTTCCCATCCTCGTCGGTCAAATGTGTTCCCGAAAATGCATGGTCGATAAGAAGTTGATGTGTTCCTTCTTCTAACTTCGGATCGAGTGTGCCATGATCATGAGTGCACAGAGGCGACAAGCTACAAATGAAGTATGAAAGCTCTATTGTTACCATGCAAACATTAAGGGGGAATGTTAGGAAATATAATGTTTACATTATAGTGGATATTTACCAAAAGGTAAATAATAATTAGTTAATTATATTATTGTTATATAAACAATAATATATTAGTTGGAGTTGTTTTAACAACTCGTATGATTTGAGTTGTGTATTGTTACGTGAGTAACAATCACAACTAAATAGGATTATTGTTAGAGCAACTTCCTAGTTTATAGGAGTTACATATTCCTATATATTTGTAATCTATTCGTATGAAGAATACAGAAGAAATATTATTTGTATGTGTGAAATTAATTAAAGTCTCTGAGTTATGTGAAGTTCTTCCTTGTGCAAGTTTGGTTCGTAGTTTATAAAAATCTAGTAGTTGTCGTTGCGATGCAATCCTTTGAGGCGTTGCCTCGCCCATCGTGTTAAGTAATCAATGCAAGTAATTGTTGGACCATGATTGTCGTTAGATCAAAACCCATAGGTGTTAGTCTCCACTATAATCGCCAGAGTTAGGATCTACGAGAGGCGGTTAGTCCATGTCACAAAACTCACAGGAGCGTTGGACACACATGCCAACAATCTCCCCCTCAACGTTACCTAAGTGAGTTTCAAACTCGAGACCTATTGCTCTAATACCATTTGTTGGACCACAATTTTCGTTAGACCAAAACCCATATGTGTTAGTCTCCTCTACAATCGCCAGAGTTAGGATCTATGAGAGGCAGTTAGTACATGTCATGAAACTCACAGGGAGTGCTGGACACACATGCTAATAGTAATGATATACCACAAACCAGTCCTTCATGCAGCTGGAAAAATTGGCCCTACAAAGTCAATTGCCCATTTTTCAAACAGTTCAGCGCTAGCTATTGGTTAAAAAGGCATTTCATCCCTCTTTCTAGGTTTTCCAAGGCATTGACAATGGTCGTAGGCCTTGCAAAACTCAGTACAATCTTGGTAGATGGTTTCCCACCAAAGCCATGCTAATAAAATCTTCCACATGGTAGCATTTCCTGCATAGTGTCCTCCTGCAATCCCACCATGTGCTTCTTCCATAATTGCCACGCGCTCATGTTCTAACACGCATCGGCGCAAAACCTCATCACGACCTAACTTATACAGGTCTCCACTAATCAACATGTAGGGTGTGACACATATTGCTAATTGCTTTCTCTTGAGCCTTCATCCCTTCCGGCGCCACACATGTTTTTAAGAACACTCTTATATCTTCCAAGTCTGAGGGCACGTGCTGCAACCTAAATAGTTGTGCATCCGGAATGGTATCCTCAATGCTTTACGCGTCCTCCCCTGAGTTAATCATTGATAAGTGGTCAAGTCTGCATTGCTTTCTCCGGATTTTATGACCACTGTGAACTCAAACTCTTGAAATAATAGGACCTAACGACATATGTGCCCTTGCAACATAGGCTTGTTGACTAAGTATTTCAATGTCATGTGGTTTGTGTAGAATATAAATGGTGTTTCAACAATGACATCGCCTAAACTTGTGCAGCACGTAGATCATGGACAATGTTTCGCACTCAGTAGTTGTGTAATTTTGTTCTACTGGTGTCAACTTTCTACTTGTAAAACACAAGGGATGATCAACAATTCCCTCACCAAGTTTTGCTAGTATTGCTCCCATAGTTGTCCCTGAGGCATCAACATGCACATGGAAAGGCTTATCCTAAGAAGGAAAATGTAGTATGGGCACTGTGACAATCCTATCCTTCAAAGTGTCAAACGCCTTCTATTGCACCTCTCCCTAATGAAAGGAACTCTTGTGTTTTAAAAATTCTTCCAAGGCGCGGTGATCTTAGCATACACCTTGATCAATTTTCTCGTAATACCCCGTATGCCCAAGGAATCGCAAGACCGCGCTTTGACTAGTAGGTTCCCCTAATCCCACAATAACTACAACTTTGGCGGGACCTACTAGTAAGCCTTCTTTCGCATATAATGTTTCCTAACAACGTTCCAAATGGGGTAGCAAAGACACATTTCTTAATGTTGAGGGATATCCTTAATTGCCGACATCTCTCAAACATCAATCTTAAATTGTCACAATGGTCCTTCACTAATCCATACACAGTCCAGTCCTCTGGATAAACTTAAAGAAACTTATGGATGAAGTCCTGAAATGCTTATACCACGATGCGCAAGAACACAGCAGGCGCATTCTTCAATCTAAAAGGCATAACCATGTAGGAAAAACTTCCCCATTTAGTGGCAAAAGTTGTCTTTCTTTGGTCTTATTTTGCAATCGACTTGGTGATATCTTGAGAACCCATCCGTAAAAGAGTATACTTCGCACCCGACTACTCCCTCCAATATTTCTTGAAAGGGGGTTGGAAAAGGATCGATGACACATATTGCATTCAGATCCCTGTAGTCAACACAAATTCTTATCCTTCCATCCTTCGATCACGATAACCATTGGACTTATCCATTTCGATTCTTCCATCGCCTCAATGATACCGAGATGCTATCATTTTGTCTATTTCTTCATTGACTCGTGCACGCGCAAGTTTGGATTCATCCGATAAGGCCTCTTCCGAATCGGACTTGCACCTTCCTTCAAATTGATCTTCATCTCCCCAAGGAATGGTGGACGCCTTTGAGTTCATAGTACCCATGAGGGAAAAATCCTCGGAACTCACACAATAGATCAATGACCTTTGAAACTTCTTTTTCCGACCAATAGTCCCCAATGATATCTTCTTTAGGTTATGTCTCCATCCCAATGTTAACCTTCTTTGTTTTCAAGGGCTCGTGGTAGGCGTGTGCTTGCTCATCAGTGCTATCTATGACTTCGCGCATACCTTCAGAATGGCTAACATCCAAAGTTTCCATTTCTTCTCCGTCTACTACATAGACCATATTTCCTTTTTCTTTTTCCATGCGTACGCACTCAAGTTGTGCTTCCTTTGATTCTTCTTCATTGAGGCGCGTCTCCAAATAAGGCTCACCCAGTAACTCCACCAGCCTATCCTCTGCCATAGCACTATCTCCCATCGTAAGGCACTTGATCAATTGTAGTGCCTTATCCACTGATGGCTTTGTACTCCTATATTCGAAATCTTGAATGAGATCATCCGCCAACTCCTACCAATTACCTATTTGAAGACGCATCTCTGAATGAATATACCATGCGTGCGCACATCCTCGTAAGGTGGAATATAACTTATTCACCCATAATGAAGGTGGTAACACTTCGCGCTTCTAATCCATGCCTTCTCACATGTTTGGATATGAATTGAGGTGCTCTCTTTACCATGGTAGTCATGTATGACTGTGGGGCGTGTTGCTCTGGAGAACCTTACAAAGAATGTTATTCTTACTTGCACTCATTCCTAGGAGGCTTTCCCGATGTGTAGCCCACCAACGCACTGTAACTGTAATTTCGAAAGCAAGTTATAACTATGCATTCCCCTTCTCTCGTCCTCATTTTTCCACTGAGCTTTCGTTTCTCACCGAAAATTTTAGGATATGCTCCTCTAGAGTAACTTGGCAACTTCTTCCCTCTTAGGTGCTTGACTGAGCACGCCTTTGTTACCCTTGTTACATATCCTCTCAACTATCATCCAATCAACTCATAAGTCCCATGCGCCCAATTGTCGCATGCCACACTAGTGGTATCACTCAAGGATTGAGCATCTTCAAATTGGATGACTCCTCCATGGGATGAATTATCTCAGGATCTCTGATGGAGCACACATAGATTCTATCAAGGACTTCTTCTCCTAAGGGCTTAGTATAGGGCATTGACTTCCCATCTATCAAAGGGATGATCACCCTTTCTTCCTTGTTCTCAAAGCTGATATACCCCTTGTTAAACCGCAAGTCGGCATTGTTCTTATAGCACCATGGGCACCAAAGCAACACTGGAAATTTGTCTACCTCGACGAGCACCAAGACTTCAAAGTCTCCAGTGAACTTGGCCCCTTGAATGGTGATAATTGCATCCTTCAGACTCCAATGGGCATTGCCTTAGTCTTGTTTGCCATATACAACACATTCAAATATGGTTGTAATGTGGGCCTTCCCATTTGATGTCAGGCATCTCGGTAAGAACATTGACCTCTACTCATGTGTCAATGAGGATATTACTCAGAATCCATCCATCAACCGCATTCAAAGTAATCTCCTTATCATAGTCAAGGCTGTGAGGAGGAAGGTTTGCATGCAAAACCTATCTTTCGCGCTCTGCTCCGGTGCGTGGTACCTTCTCTCTCAGTCATTCTCCTAGCAAGGGAATAATATTCTCTTGCCTTAACATCCTACATACTTCCTTGACCTCATCCAGGTCATCCTTTGGAGCCTCGGCATTCTTCCTTTGCTCCAACTGTTTTGATACCCTTGGACTATATAGTGTAATACCATGTGCATCGGCCTATCACTACACGTAAAGACTCATTTTGGCCTTTCCTAGAAACGGAACCAAGATGCAGACATATTTTATACCCTTAGACCAATAGTCTAATCCCATGCGCGCCTTGACCTATCATCGACCCTTCCCGGTTTGGTAGAATGCACATATGCCTCAAAAGGCCAAAATTAGTTTTTCTAGGCCTACCGAGAAACTAGCCTTTGGAAGCACTTCATTGAATGAGGAGGTGAATGGCCTTGATACCCTACTTCAAGAACCTACAAAAGCTTATTCGATGCATTTTTAGTACCAACAATGTCGGGGTGAGCATGACACAATGCATAACTAATCGGGAGAGGGTTTTAGGAAGACTCGGGAGAAAAAAAATCACATTTGGGTCTAGTTGTTATGCTTGGAAGTTTGAACTTTTCATGCTACACATTTGCATGACAACTAGGGCATACCCCTCATGACAACTAGGCATACCCCTCACTTTACGATCCCACAAAGTAATAAGGGTGTCGAGTGCTTAGTCGATACCACTTACCAATTAATTATACTTGGTCAAAACACCGAGTTGGATTCCCCTGGTGATGAAATCCAAGTAGGTAGACCTGGAAGGGGATGTTTAAATTGCAAGTTTGATTATATGTGATTTGGTTGTGTGTGAGGGGAGTAGTGAATGCACAATTTAACCCCTACTTAAACTAGATGATCAAGCAAGAATGCAAGTTATTTTTAAGACCCGAAAGGAAAATTGATTTCGATGAGGACCAAACACATAGGATGTGATGTTGAAAAGAGACTGAAATGAGGGAAGAAATAAGTACCTTTGTTTGCTAAATACTCCCTTTTAATTATTTACGTGTTTTTGAAAAATATACTAAAGAACTCCGAACCGAAAAGTTAGTTAATCTCACAAGAAATGAAACAAGAAATGGATTCTACTACAAGAATGCAAAATTTGATCAAGAAAGGGACTAGGGTCCCACTGGGCATCCCATATGTTTTAGTAGATTTTAGGATTTGATCTTGTTAAGTGAAACAAACCACTAAAACTCAAAAAATAATAGGGTTTAACGATACCTACGTCGACAACGTTGAGATGTACGAATCTAAATGGGCACAAGAGACTCTTCTTCCAGAGAATGAGAAAACCTACACACAAATAAACAACTTAACGAGAGAGATGTTAGATAATAATATGGTAAGTTGCTTGACAAAGGCCAATCCCATGAACCAAAGGGCTTTCCTTTGATGGGTGTTAAATTGCTTTTAGACAATTAAGCTAGAAATCATGACAAGATTACAAATGACATTAAATAACAAATTTAGGATGTGTAATGTCTAGATGGCATAACTCAATCAACGTCCTCAATGATAGGCTAGGGAGGGTTAAAGATTTCTTCCAAGTAATGGTTGTCCTCATCACTCTATTCAAGGAGAACTTTCAACTGCTCGGTGATCTCATCCGGATTGGGTGTGAAAGCGATGGCACAAAGACTTAGTTCGTAGTCGATGTCGATTGTTCCCACACAAGTGGTTGTCACATAATTGGTAGGTCGAAGATGGTGTCTGGTTCGTATCTTGCTCCTGGAAGTGTCATCTAACAAAAATAGAGTCTTACGAGTAAAAATTGATTAGCCATGATTATTGGATATAGAGAAAATATGACAAGATAGATAAGAAATGAAATACATGAACTTTTTAACACGAATTGACATTGATCCAATGAATCGGTGTCAATCTAGTCATCGATGTCGCTGTCTTTGTTAAAACCATGTTGATCGGACAAGATTTGGAAAGTTTATGATTTTCTATGGAAACAGAATATTCTTGTGAGAGTTAAGACTAATGGTTGACGATATTAAATTCAAGAATGGAATACAAATGTTTCAAGTAAAAGATACTTACCCGTATGAGTCAAAAATTAAGCTAATGGATAGAAATATGGACAAATTTCTCCAAAGGGAGGTTGGTACAATGAGGGGCCTCGGTCACTTCTAGTCTAATCTACACATGATCTTGGAAGACTTGGAGTTTTTATGAACGAGCTTGGAGATTGGGTGATTGAGAATGAATTCAAAATTCAAAATAAAAACCAGAATCCTTGGGAAAAGGCAAGAGTTAGTTTATATAGGATTGGTGTCGTTCAATGTATCGGCACCGATCCGCATAAATCAGCGTTGATTACAGGATTTGGTTCTAACTACTTCTTTTTGCGGAGTTTTCAGTTTTCTAATGGGTTAGGAGTTGTTTTAAGCTCATGGGATGGTTTGTTAGATTGTTAAGTTATTTGATTTTATTTGATTAAGTTTGTTTTGTTTTGTTTTATGGTTGCGGTGGTTATATATGATAAAACAGTGAAATGTAAATCGATAGAAAGATAAAAATTACCATGTATGTTTGTGAAGGGGTGTCCTAGAGTTTGACGCACTGTGGGAATTAGGGTGCCCTAATTTTGGTGTCTATAATATCAACCAAACCAACTCAAATCACACTTACTAAATAAAATGAGTTTATGTTGTTGTCATTAAATAAGAGAGGGTTAACATAGTGTTATTTCAATAAATAAATTGGGTTAATAGAAAGAGGCCATAAGTGTAAGACATTGTGATAGAAAGTATTTGATTAGCTATAAGATGTTAGGTGAATAAAGATGCAATCAAAGGTAAACAAAGGCAAATCATGTATGTGACTAGGTTGCATTTTTTTGTTTATGGATTCTTTTTAATATTTATTTTATGGATTTACAATTATTTTGGAATTTTTGGACAAGTATATAAACATAGAATAATAAAAAAATCAAAACCCTAATATTAGTAAGTAGGGTATGTGAATCGCTGAAGAATGCGTCAATATACCTTAAAGGTATGAGGCGAGTATCTTGGAGAATATTATGTCCCCTACACTGTAAGGAATCTTCAATATACATGTCGGATGTGAGTCCCAACTCCATGATACAATGGCGTTATCTAAGGATCTGGGTATTGGTGGCATCACCACCACACTTCACATGAGCTATGTAAAATTAAACTCCCGCTTAGCCAAAATGGCAGATGCCCAAGGAATATTTTAAGTTTTATAGAATACGAGACTCTAATCTATGGACTCTCGATGATGAAATATGAATAGCCCCTAAAGACCAAGATGGCTTATCATTACCTAGATCATCTTGCAACACAAGGGAAGAGTATACACTAATCTTATACGAGTGGATGATAGAAAATGCAAGACACGAGAAGCACATAGACATAATAATTTAAAATTTAAAGTTATTTTTATAATCGTAAAATCACACCGGATCTGCCTACAACCATATTATTTTTTGATTTTGTATATTGACAAATTTACAAGAATAAATGTTAGATTTGAAACAAACAAATGTTAGAAAAAATAAAAATGAAATAAAAGGAGTGCAAAACCATAATGAAAATGATTTTAGATTCAAAAATAGAAGTTTAACCCACAACCAAGATCCATGCCACCATGGTCGCTAAAATGTATGCTTAAATATTGAACCACCATGGAGAATGTTGAATATATCACATAAAATCAACTCAAATCTTGCTTACTAAGTAATATTAGCTTATGTTGTTGTCATTGAATATGTGAGGGATATCATGAGGTTCTTTCCATAAATAAGATGGATAAATCCTTCCAAGTCTAAATTTGTAATGAAAACACTACTGGGAAATGTTAGTATGTTTTGTGGCTAGGAGACTTGACTCGATCGGATCTCTAACCCTTTTAGATGTGAATATCTTGTAGAAGATTGTTCTCCTCTAACAAACATCTAAGAGTTTTCTCAAAAGCGGTCACAATAAGGATTCTGAGCATTATCAAGGAAGATATGGTGATTGGAGGTTGACCCGCAAGCTTGGACCTATCTTTCAAAATTTGTTGTTGCCTTTAGAAAATATGCAATCAATGCATACACGGGCAAGGAATAAAGTGTGCAAACAAACAAGAGAGATGAAAGGAGGGGGTGAGTCTTATTTTATAGGTTTGAGGTATATATAGAATTGGGATGGATATGGGTGCAAAGTGCATAGAGAGTTGAGATGATAAGGGTCCAATGTGCATTGGAGATGCAAATGGTAGGTGGATTTGATTAAATGTTTGTGGTGTGTGCATGGAGTGTTGTGACAAGATTTAATGTGAGTGGGTGAGGATAATTAAATCGGTGACATGTCTTTAATCAATCTTGTTTTATATTTTATTGTTATTTTGTGGAAACATTTGATTTTAGAGAGTATTGTGTTTTGCATTATTTATTATATTTTTAGCTTAAGAGACTTTGTGTAAAGTATATTTTTCACAACAAAAATAATATATTTGTATTAATTAAATTAGTTTTAAATTTGATTAGATTTAGTCACATGTTTATGAATAAATACATTCCATTATTGAGGTAAAACCTATATATATATATATATATATATATATATATATATATATATATATAAAATATATATATATATATATATATATATATATATATATATATATATATATATATTATTTATTTATTTAAGTGGAAAGAGTGGAAGGATTGGTATAGTGTTTAAATTGAAAATATATCAAAAATTGTGAAAGTGATACTACAAATCATTTCAATAAAGAAATGATCAAAGGAAAAATATTTTGTAACAATTGATTGAATTGGATAGACCAATTTCATGTAAAGAAGGTTAAAATGTCATTCCCCTTAAAGAGAGTTGGTTTGCCTTGCCCTCGCCGTTAAGCCACAACCTCAATTTTTGTTACCACCGAAAAATAGAAAGTGGTATTAAGGTTTTCAAAAAAATGTAATCAATAATAAATTTAAATCGGAAACATTTGATTTTAGTGAGTATTGTGTTTTGTATTATTTATTATATTTTTAGCTTAAGAGACTTTATGTGTAAAGTATATTTTCTATGTCAACAAAAATAATATATTTGTATTAATTAAATTAGTTTTAAATTTATTGTTTTAGATTTGATTGGATTTAGTCACATGTTTATGAATAAATACATTCCATTATCAAGGTAAAACCAATATATATATATATATATATATATATTTAAGTGGAAAGAGTGTAAGGATTGGTATAGTGTTTAAATTGAAAGTATATCAAAGATTGTGACAAATCATTTCAATAAAGAAATGATCATTCGAAAAATATTTTGTAACAATTGATTGAATTGGATAGATCAAATTCATGTAAAGAAAGTTAAAATGTCATTCCCCTTAAAGAGAGTTGTTTTGCCCTACATGCCGTTAAGTCACAACCTCAAACTTAGTTTACCACCGAAAAATAGAAAGTTGTATTAAGGTTTTCAGAAAAATGTAATCAACAATAAACTTAAACTGGTTGGAAAAGAAATATTTTTGCCATTGCAAACAGCTCTATCTACATATTATTGCACAACCAACTGAAAAATACGAAAATTAAAAAGCTTTTTTCAATTGAAAACAGGTAGATATACAAATGCATTTTCTGTATTGGTGAAAAAACAAAAATCAGTCGTTCTTGGGTTTCTCTCTGAATCTTTGCAAGCATAAAAATATGTTTAACAAGTAATACTCGTGATGCAAAAGTATTAAGTTATCCACAGACATGCTGTAGCTCTTGGTAAACCCTGAAAACAAATGAAAAATCAAGCATATATGTAATGTATATACACTGTACGCATACCTCAAAGAACTAGGGAACAACATTGTGGCATGTAGTCTCTCTCAATGAGATTAATCAATTGCTTTCCTGGAAGGAAATTGACCTTGAGAAGGCTGCAGGATTGGCACGGAGAGCTTCGAAGTCGCCTTCTGTCTTGGCACCGCTCAATTCGGATTTGCTTCCCAGGCCTAGTGTTGCCCAAATTGAGCTCATTGCAGCTTCTCTTGGATCTTGTATTCTCAGCGTCTTGGGAACATATAAGCCCCCTTGTGCTTCTGCTGCTGCATCCGACTCTGCTGCTCTCTTCCCGCAATGAGAATTAGTAACAGGGGCAGCAATCGCCCAAGGAGCCGGAATCCACGGTCCTGTTGCCCAGCCCCCAAAGGGAGAACCCTGGAGCAGGGGCCAAGGCATAGTCCCCCAACACCCATTAACGTTCCACCCATACGACCAAGGCCCCGTAATGAAAGGTGCTGGTGAAGCTTCGTTGGGCCGCTTCAGACCATCCGTCTGCGGATTCACATGGACGGCGGTTTCGCTTTCGCCTGTTATCGAAGACCCGCAGGAGATCTCGTCCCTGCTTTGCTTGTCGCCGCCGGATGGAATTGTTTTGGCGCAGCTGTCTTGGCCAAAATTCAATACGGTCGCCCCGAGTCCGATTCGTCGAGATGGATCATTTTCATAGCGCTTCCGTGGTCGTCGGTTCGAAGCCCCGGCGATCTGATCGGTCTCATGTAATGCCCCGGCGATGATGAGATGGAGGAGTGCTTGTTCTTCCGGCGCCCGGCGCCCACGGGCACGTTTCTGAGAGAACCGCCGGCGGTCCAATATCTCTGACAATTCTTACAGAAATGCCGGGGCTGGTTCACGTTGTAGTTGTTGTAGTAACAGAATTTGGTGTCCATGCTCTCGCAGCGCGGGCATGGCACTAGCTTGTCGGGCTTCTTCAGCACCGCATTTTCCCCATCTTTCTCGCTGCTCCCGACTTCCTCTTCGCCATCCACACACGCGTGTTCATTTTCCTGCAACCACACAAAAACCAGGGCTTTAGAAAGCGAAGAAGCGAGCATCAAGTAGAACTCACTTAAGTATTCCATTCGATTTCACAAACCTTAGCGGACGAGGATTGCACGATAACTGGGTCTTCCTGGTTGGACGCAGACGGCCTCTTGACGTCTTCGGAGGGGAAGCAACAAACCGGGATTGTCTTCCCGAAAAGCTTGAACCCCGGATCGAATCCTCGCCCTCTCCACGCATGATGCAATTATTCATCATTGTGGACATCAATTCTCCCAAATTTACCTCACCTCGGAGTGCTGAATCAAGTCCATTTTGTTCAGAGGCAAAGGTTTTATCCGCTCATAAACCCATCAAATTACACGCTCAAAGAGGAGATCGCACAGTACTGGATGTCCCCACGCGGTCATGCCCACGGAACCACGGGCTGAACGAAAACTCCTCTCAACTGACGTAGAAAGCCTACCCCGTTGACACCACAAGCTGCCTCCACTCAAATGACGCAGAAACCATAAATGTTTTTCTTGTGGCTCTAATCAATCCTCTACAAATAACTTGTCTGTCATCCATCGATATTGATCCGCTAATTTTTCACGACTTGCCCCGTCATCATCTACACATCTCTGTCAAGTAACGCAGAAAGCCTTGATGGTTGGCGTCTAGTCCAGATCGTTCCACTTATATGTATCCACGTCAGCAGTCATGGCGGCTATGAGTATTGAGGAAACGATGTCTATCCATAATAAAGCCGCGTGTGGGTCCCTGTTTCTGTTAGACAGATCTGAACCGTCGATGGGCGAGTGCGACCAAGACAGCTACGGGGTTTACCTTTTTACTTGGCTATTTGGGGGATCAAGTCCAGCTGTCGACTGCGGAGAAAGTGTAGAGTTATTTCTTGGTGCCCACGTGGGGTGTTACTGACCGCAGGAAAGAGGTCGAAGGCGTTGACTGTAGGGAAGGCATAAATAAAGCTGGCGTTCCACACGCTTTAGCCCCCGCCTCCGCCTCCGCCTCCGCGTTTTACAAAGACAAAGAAAAGCTATCCTTTTGAAAATTAAAACAACTACCTAAAGGCTAGGAATATTTTTATTTATTTCATTTTGCTTAAAATAATGGTAAAGTCGGGACCTTTATCGGCAGCTTTTGCACTTTGTACACAATTCTCTAGTTCCGTTGAAAAGAAGCATCTGTTTTTTTTTTTAAAATGGAAGTGTTATATTATTTTATACAAAATATTATAGCCTATTCACCACAACTAAAATATATTATTTTTTAAAAAAGGTGTTCGCGATGGAATCACACCCCAAGTGGATTGAAAAAGGAAGAAAAACGATTTACACATAAATAGTCCACACGTTATCCATTATCAATTGTGAAATCAATTAAATTTTGTAAAATCAAAACAAAAAAGGCGGATTGTACACTCTAGTCCTCGAGTTACCTCAACCACCATTTAGCAAGCTGTTATCTTTAGGTAAGGATTCATAAAAGTCAAATTTACATTAGTTTCTTCTTGCATCGGTTATTCTAGGGTTTTGTTTACATGCCATCTACACAAGTTTTATAACGAGTGATGACTAAAATTTAAATTTGGGAACTTGCCATGGCATAGAGGAGGAGCCAATGAAGGATGCAAGTGCCTTCAATGTGAGAGTAGCAACAAGAATCACTTTGGCAATTATTTCCTCTTGAGTTTCTTTCCTTCCACGTAAAGAGGGAAGAACACGAGAAATTATATAAGGAACATTGTCTCAATGATCTAGCAAAGTCTAGAGATGATCCATATCTATCGCCACTTTGTTGGCATACACTTGAATTTGCATAAACACATTTGACACCACCACCGTCGCCTTGTCATAAAATAGAAAATTGATTGGTCATCATAAAGCTAGAAAAAATAGAACCATTTCTTATATCCAAATAAAAAGAGAATTTCCACTTAGAATGTAGGCTAAAAATGTATTCATTCTACATGAAGCATGGGCCACTACCCCAAGCAAAATATTCGAACATGCCAATGGCTCCAACAACAAACGTTTGAAAAAATCATGCATCCATATTCATACACTAGTTGATCTTTGGTACATAATCCAAAAAATGCTTATCATACTCAATTTGACTTCATAAATGACACTTGGGATGCGTAACACAACAATGACATAAAGGTAATCCTTATAAAGAAAATACTAAGAAAAATGGGTAATCATATCTATCGCAGTTTGTAGCAAGATCTAACCCTAGAGGCATTCACTAAAATATGTTATAAATCAAAGGATTTCAATCAAGTTACAACAAAATTATTCATAAACATTTAACTAGGCCTAAGACACATGCAAAATAATATATCAAATAACTACAACATATGTTGTGAAAAGAGCGCTAATACAATGTGTGAAATCACTTTGATAGCATGTCTAAAAATAATCTCTAGACAATATTAAAAATAAGTAAGACACGAGAAACGCCACAATGTATTGTATTAATCTAATAAGACAATATACAATGTAGCATGTACAACTAACAAATGGAGGTTGCACCACAACAAGGTCTCCATAAAGACTATCTTGTCTAACTCCTTATACCATCTCTATGCTCCTCTCTACACATAAAATACCCAATGATTCTTTATATAAAAAAGGAAGAGGTATGTTGAAGATGGTTATTATTAGTGGAGTGAAAGATGGAAGCATTAATTGATCACGCCAAATTTCACCTAACCCTTCTCACACATGTGAGAGGATAACTATTGAATGGACTAGTGCATATCAACAACATTGTGCGTATAGACACTCAAATTTGGCAATTTACTCTTTTGACACTATTTATTACAAATGTGTTTCTTGGCTAAGACAAACACCCACATCCTATTCCCACTCGTTTATCTTGTCATCTCTTTCCTAACTTGCTTATTCCTACACACTGATGTGTCGACAAATTCTGAATACAAGTCTATAAAATCAATGTTTAAGCTCTTACTAGTGCAACTTTCATATTTGATTCGTGTTTTCCTTGTCCAAAACCATATAGTTTGGTCATGTTATATAGTCTAGTCATGTCTCGACATGTACAGTCCTACACCGGCACATTCTCCAACTCTACTTTCGATGCAATATCATTTGTTAGGTCTTTTTATTCCCCTAGGTTGGCCTTATCATAATATTTTACCTTCAAAGCCCTATATAAGCAAGTTAAACTCACCTCATTTGCTCACCTAGCAATCATATGGCTTTCTATTGACATACTCACTTTCAACACTTGCAAAAGGCACTCAGGGCTCCCTAAATATCCCTAGATTTGATGCACATTCATTAGGGAATCCACTACTATAATTCTAAAGCACTCAACTAGGTCAAGGAGTCTATCTTCCCTCACATCCAAGCACACCATGTCCTATCTCCAAGTCTTAACAAGAGCACAATTTAATCAAGCATGATCGAAGGGGTTCAAGTTGTCAATTAGTTGCATCCATATAGATATTACATGTTAGGTGGATAACTATGTGTGGTTTTAGGAAGCTTCTGAGGAGTGTTGATGTAGGTAATGCACGTGGTGTACCACAACCCAAACACTAACCTTTTTATAGGGTCTTTTACCCATGGTTAGGGTTTTGGAGTGATTCGGTTGAGTATATATAATATCAATATTTTGCAATAACTAGGTTTTGATAGCGAAGTATATTTCTACACACAAAGGACCTATAAATTCATAGAGCCAAATTATGAAGTAGTCCAAGACCATACGGAAGGGCGGGACTAAATTACACATCCCGACTAGACCATAAAGTCATGCACCGGGAGATTTGTATATCATAGTTTCAATAATGAAGTTGTTCTAGGTTCTCGCACTTCCATATTCTTTCAATCTACCTACTTAGATTCTTCCTATGTAGCTTTGTAAAGCTAAGTTTCTCCCTCTCTTGTTTATTCAAACTTCTATTCACTTATTGAAATAACTAATATGTTATTTTTATTTTTTACAATTAATGTTGGAAGTTAATTTTCTAGAAGAGCTCTTAGTCTCAAGACCTTACATTCCTTTTTTATTATTGTGCCTTTCCATACCATTATAAATTAAAAAAGGTATAAACAATGCACATAAATATGTCTCACCTAAATAATACAAATACCTAAGATGGACTTCACATCAAGTGTAAACATGATACACACCAACACCCTCCTTTAAGAGCAACTTAGGTGATTTAGTAAAGAGGATAAATTCTTCACTCATATTTGCAAAGCAAGAGCAAAAAGAATAATGAATTTTTATTAGATGGTTAATCCATCACTAAAAATTGAAGAAGAACATAAATTATACGAGTGGATTCTATGCATACTTTTAATGTTATTACAGTTTTTGGGAGCTATTTTTGATGGGGAACAAATGGTGTTCGTGTGAATCCATCTTTGGTCTATGGTGCATCTTGTCCACCCTCTCCATTGCTCACCTCTCTCCATTTCGAGTGCAATGATATTTTTGTCTAAGTAACGTCCTTTTCTTTGTGTATCACCGCTCTTAGTGTAGGTTTATTTTCATGCAATCTCTCTCCATGTCTCCTTGGAATATTATAATAGGATTAGGTAGCTTTGCTTGCATTAGGAGTAGTTGTGGCAGGTAGGTTTAGGAGCAAAAAAAGGCCTTCTCCATAAGAATATCTCAAGTTTGCAAGTCCCATAGCTTGAGAGGTAATCCCATGTTATCAAAAAGTAGGGATCCATAACCAAAAATCCCATGGTGCTACTTTTTTTGTGATAATAGTTCTTGCACACCTGGTGGGACTACATTGAAGTCAAGATCTTTATTTGGAGTGCAATTTAACATCTAGAACATTTTTCATTTTCAATAGGTTGGTGTGTTCTTGTTGGAATCGCAACCTTTGGAGGCACAAACAAAACACATCTGGTGACTCCATGGTCAATAACACATTCTCTGAAGTTGCAGCCCTTTTTATTTCATCCATTTCCATCCATTTTCCTTTCCATATATTTCATCTTCTTCCATTCCATGAAGTTGTGCAATAATGACTTCATTCTCACGGTGGAATTCACATTTGCAACAGCTGCCATACAATCCATGTCCACCTCTAAACTTGCAAGATTCATTTTTAGGTTACTTTCAACCACCTTTAGACCCATATTATGATGAAAACTAGCGGTGGGCATACTCACAGAATAAAATGCGAGATCAATTTGGATTCGAGACTAGACTATGCGGTTGTTGAAGAGCAAGGGTATGCAAATTATGGAGGATATCTTGTGCCTAAAGATTGTGAGTTGTATTTGAAAGTTCAAGAATTGGAGGAAAAAATGGTGCAATCAAGGGCTATATCTCAAATGCAAGCATTCAAGGTTGGATTTAGGACTCCTTGTCCATGGGAGGGCCCTTTTCAAAGACACTATATCCTGCAAAGAGAAGTTTGACTTCATAGTTGAGATGTTTCCAAGGCTCACAGAGTGGATCCAAGAGATAGAATACTTTTGTGGACAAGTCTGCTAGTCATTCCTATCAATGGGAAAATCTTGCATTGTTATCCCACAACCCTCTCCCCATTTCCCAATTGGCACCATCTCAATTGAAGCATCGATTCCCAAGCTTCGCCTCGCCCCTTTGATGTTGAATTCCCTTCTCCATCCTTTAATCTTCCATCCCACCTCAATTTTTCAGACCTTTTCCCTTCCAAACAGTCATATCCTCCAAAGAAACAAGATTTGTAATCTTTCCCACCACCACAAACAATAGCAAAAGAATTTGTGACCCAACCCACCCCTCCTCTTGCATTTCCAAGTTCATATTGGGAATATGAAAATAAAAAAACCAGCCAAGGGAAACAAGAAGAAGAGCCTAATAGAGAAGAGATGATAAAAATTTTGAGAAATTGGGCTCTAAGATTTGGAATTGAAAAAATTCCCTTGATGGTTAATCCTACAGAGGAGGTCGAGTTGAAGATCCAAAGTGGTGAATAAGGTCATGGAACAAGAGGATCAACAATCCGTATGCTCGAGTACAATGTCCATGATGGCACTTTGTTTAAAAAGGTTGATGACCATATTCCACCTACGGGATTAGTCAAGGAAGAGGAATAATAACCAGCTCTAAGTCCATTTAAAGAGGAGCATATAGAGGTGAACAAAACAAATTCAGAGGGATTGAATCATGAGCAAGTTACACAAGAAAATTCAGACTTCCCTCCCGCTCCACTTCTCCAAAAATATGATTTTTGGAAGAGTTTGAGCTCACAAGCTTCATGTTTGATGATGAAGCTATACATGATGAGAAAGTTGCATATTTAGAGATCATCATGCAAGAGGGAGAGGCTTTGACACAATAGGACAGCGAAGAGATTGATTTTTATCCAACTTGGAGGAGTGTTTTGATGAGGAAGAGCCTATGGAAATCATGACATTTTTTTCCCCATCATTCATCCTTCAACAATAAGATCCTGCTGTCATGAAAGAAGACATGTAAGAGCAACTCTGCACTTCACAACAATCCTCTTGAATCAAAATTGGAGGAGTTTAATCTTCTAAGTATCACATCGGATGAAGAGGAAGGAAAAGAGCATGAAGATGTCACCTCTCTCATACCATTCACTAAGGTGCAACATCAGTTGTTTGTAAATGTGCAAAAAGAAGAAAATCAAGTTATAGACAATCACCTTTTCCAGGAAGGCTTGTAAGAAGAATTTTTTATTGAATCTAGCATTGAGAATGATGGGAAAAATTAGCGGATCAGACCTTGCCCAATCAGATACTTGGCTTCATTAGAGTCAAGGGAGGAGTCACAACTTATCATGTTTGTTTCTAAGCATGAGGAAGAGCTTCAACATGTCAAGGATCAACTACAATTCCTCTAGAAACCAAATGAGAAACATTTAGAAGAGGTATTTATCTTATTCTTAGTTGATACCTTGATGTATGGAGTGGAAAATCAACATGCAATCAATTTTTCACTCTCAAACACAACTGTGCTTAGTGCCAAATCATCTACATGGCTACAAATTATGAGAAAGGGAAGTTATTTCTCATCACTAGTGGTAAGTTTTTTTTTAAGTTTCCCATTTCTCTCGGTTAGTGTAAGATAGGATTAGGTTTGTTATTCCAGTAGAAAAAGTGCTTATGCACACTTTGCATGTCTTACTTGAGGCATGTATGATTCATTATTTTGTATATAGATTTTGGTTTTCGTTGTTACTCTAAGTAGTGTAGTGCATCATGTCCCCATAAGTAGTTGCTGACAAGGTTCATAGTTGCAAGAAGAAGTTGCAATCTTAAAAAATAAACAAATGCAGAGAAACTAAAATTTTATAGAGGGCTATTTTTTAATGATTTTCATCTACTTGTCCCTTCAAGAACAACTACAGCTAGCTTCTAGTGCTCTTGCAAGCAATCAAAAAATCAACCAATAGTCCATTTAGAGCAGCTCTACCCAACAACACTCCAAGCAGTGTGTCGAATATGGAACATTCAGAAGAAGAAATAAAATAAGATTTTAATAGATTTCCATGATGTCCAAGCTGGTGTTCATAATTCAGCCTCATAGACCACAGTTGTGAGGAAAGGTGGAATTCAAGTTTTAAGGAAATTTTTCACTCTCACAAAATAAATTTCAATATTTTCTTATTAAACTTAGAAAATGCAAGCATCGGAAGGCAATTCCAGATTGCGAGCAAAGAACGTCCCAAGTACTCCGTGGTCAAGGTCTTAACATTTTAGACCAGTTCATGTTAAACACATAGACTCCTTACCTAATGGATAGCTACAGTCACTTTGGTCTACTTCATCTAGCAGGAAGATGGTCCCGCGAGTCACCAAAATTGTTATCCATTTTCACCTCCCGGTGAAAATGGATAACTAGAATGCTGCTGCAAGCAGTGTAGTTACAATGGGCTCACAAGTCAAAATGGAACACGAAGGCGTGTCTCAAAGCATTCTCGAGTCAACATCAAGGTCTTTTGGAAGGTTGAAACTCACGAGAGGAATTTTTCCTCTTCTTGGTCCTCATAAAGTTTAGTTTTTCTAAATGAAGAAGCAGCCAACATCGGGGGCCACTTGCAGGGAAAATGGAAAAATATGGTGTTTCGGTTGAGGAACACCCCATACATCTTCATGCATGCCTTAGAGCACTAAAAATCTAAAAGGTCATATAGAATGCCTAAAGGAAACGAAGGAACTTGAATAAATCACCTAGTTGGTTCCCCTAGCTTGGTGGGATGAGGTGTAAGATCGAGCTCCCTAGATACACACATTAGAAACTGAATTTTTGCATTATGCACCAAGATGAGAGGTTATAGGATCATGGTGGATGAGCCTTACATTCCAAGTCCAAGCTACAATTTGTATCCATCGAGCCCAATGCAAATCAAAGTAGCTCAACATCTCAACACCTCATAGAGGGAAAAGGAAAAATGCTCAAAATTGGGCTGTTTCATCATGTTGAGGGAGCTAGTTCAAATTCAAAGACATGGTGATAATCTCATCTCACTCAGGGTCATTGTAGTGAAATTAAGGCACATAACTCAAAAGTTTTATGAACTCGGGAAACATTTCAATGGATAGTTGAATTCAATAGTGGGAAGTGTAATAGAGGCATGGTCTAAGCGAGCTTAGACGGAAATGGGGGATAACTCGATCAACAATGCACATGATTCAACTCGGCTAAAGGGTCATTTGGTTAGTGATGAAAAGGGATGATCTGTTTTATTACACAACCTGAATGAGTAGTAAGGGCTTAGAGGCTTGTCTAGCTCAAACCGTCGAGTTTAATAGTGTTTCATCATAGAAGGTAGGCCTAAGGTGTTCGAGCAAGATCGGGACTCAACAAAATCGGGCTATAGTAATAAGACTCAACCCTAGTCGACTTATACATAGGGAGGATGCAAACTAGTTCATCGAACTCAATTTAGAGGCTCGACATAGATTTTTCCATGATAATATAGGGGCCGTCGCAATGAAGTTGAATCGACTTGAAGCGTGTGGAGTCGGCACTTAGTGAAATGATGGAGTTAATTGGAGTTGGGTCATTGAGCCAACTCGGCGAGCCAAGGGATGAGTTCACGAAGAGGCCATGCGGTCAAAGCGGAGATTGCGTCCCGGGAGACCGTATGCACTTGGCACATTTGTGCAAGAAAAACCTAAACTTTCTCGCATCTAATGTTGTGCAGAGATTGGGTGAGTCAATGAACCATTTTGAAGCCGACATGGGTCAATGGAGCACCAATAATTTGTGAGGAATGTAGAAACGGGGTCCTGTGGGTGAGTGAGTGAATGTAGAAGTTATGGAACAACATGGGGAATATTTTTCAAGTCACATATCATCATTTTCCCACATTTATGGCACCTAAAAAGTGGCTGGAAAATCAAATCCGAGTTGCAATTCTCTCTCTCTTTCTCGTTCTATAAATTGTAAAGAGGGGCTCAATTGTAAAATGAGTTAGACATTTTTCTTCTCTTCCCACTCTCTTCTTCTTCTTTCTGAGATGAATGTGAGAGTCTTAAGCCTCCTTTCTAAGCAGTGTAATGGAATTTTATTTCCTCTTTCCCACCAATGATGTATTGTGCATACTTTAATGGAGCAATATATTTATGTTCGTGATGCATTTTGTCCATCCTCTACATGATTTGTTGTCTCTAACTTGCCTCTCCTCATTACAGGGTATACGTGCATACTTTTGATGTTATTACAGGTTTTGGGAGCTATCTTTGATTGGGAAAATGGTTTTATGTGTGAATCCATCTTTTTTTTGTGGTGCATATTGTCCACCCTCTCCATTTTCCACCTCTCTCCATTTAGAGTGCAATGATATTTTTGTCTAACAACCTCCTTTTCTTGGTGTATCATCTGCTCTTAGTGTAGGTTTATTTTCATGCAATCTCTCTCCCTGTCTCCTTGGAATGTTAGAATAGGATTAGGTAGTTTTGCTTGCATTAGGAGTAGTTGTGGCAGGTAGGTTTAGGAGTAGGAACCAACCTTCTTCGGAGGATTATCTCAAGTTTGCAAGTCCCACATCTTGAGAGGTAATCCCATGTTAGCAAAAAGTAGGGATCCATAACCAAAAATCCTAGGGCGATACTTTTTTATGATAATAGGTATACTAAAACAAGTTTTAGAAACAAATAAAGTCTGAGTTATGAAAAAGGAGGCTACAAATACGAGCAACACAACAACACTATTTGGACACGTTAATCAAAATGATGTTACCACAATGTGACCAGTGTAACGATGACACTTTCCAAAAATCAAGGCAATGTTGGGATCAAAACTAAGTCTAAGTATTTCAATAAGTTGTTATTTATGTGAGTAGGGTAACAATACAACTTAAAGACTTAGATCAAGTTTCGTAAAGGAAAAAAGAGTAAGTATCAAAGCGTATTAATATGATACGATCAAAATAAAAATCAAAGGAATTTAATGATGAGACAACCTAATTATAATGATAATATTGACATGGGTATCAAGATAATGGCTACCAAGATAAAAAAAAAAAAAAAGACATACCAACACACTTTCAATGCTTACTATTGCAATCATAATAAGGAAGGATGTAAGCAGGTGAAAAAGTGGTGGACACAATCTTTGATAACACTACGTATGTATGTTCTCTTTTGTCCCAAATGGGCAATAAGAAAACAAAGGAGTAGACCAAGTGGTGATGAAAATACTTGGCGTAACTTTGGTAGAGTTTCGCCTTGTCTTAGGACAAGTGAAAAACTAGGAAAAAGTAACACTTTGTAAATTTCATGATGAATAACACTAGGATCAAACTTCAATGGACTCTCCCCTTATTCAAAATAATAAGGTTTTGAATCCAAAATAAGTTCTTTCTTCGTGAGAGCTCGATGGAACATGATGGATAAAGTCAAGTTAGCTCCAAGCCAAAAGCTTCCTATTAGTTCACTCTCTAGGTGTCACAAACTATCTCTGTGAACGCGGTTTGCCAAGAAAATCCCATTAGGAATATTCAAGGAGTCCCATTTACAATGAGCAATAAATTTCATTTAGTTGTATCGCACTGGGGTCACGTGAAGATAATTTTGATGCTAATATCACAAAGGCGTACTAGTCAATTGGGTAGCGGGGCACTTCCCATTTCATTCACCATTTCTCTCAAGGTGTGGACTACTTTGGGGTTCTTAGGGAAATCATAACAATGAGTTTTATGGCTTATACCAAGATAATTCCCCTAGTTCAAAGTAGATGAGTCTAACTCTTAACCGAAACTTGCAAATACAAAGTGTGTTGAATAAAGTGGTGTATTTTTATCTTTTAGATTAAGAAATGAGGTTTAGTACACCATTGGCAACCTGCAACACATGTGTAGTTAGAGTTTTTTAGATCCCAAGTCTTTGACAAGTTTTAGGTACTACACACAAATGATTTTAGTAATTTCTAATAGAAAGTGAACCAAAGTTGCTTTTGATTCTCAAGATTATCCAAGGATGCAAGAGAAGATCATACACAATGATTTGATTCAACTAGATAAATGCAAAGGAAACTTTAAACCAAATGAACTTTAAACAAAGCTTGATAAATTGTTCATTTCCTTAAGCCAAAAAATGAAATATTAAGTTTCCAATTTAACCAAATGTTAGAAAAATGAAAACTAAAAGTTGTTTTGATTCTCAAGATCACCCTAAGGTGCAAGAGAAGAGCATACACAAACTTTTAGCCTAACTTGTATAAAGCATGGAAACAAAAGCATTCATCAAAACTTAAGAAAAATGTTATAAATCTGATTAGAAATGTTAAAAACCTACATAAAATAGTTAGGAAAACCTACGAGATAATAGAAACACAAAAATCGGGAATTGAAACCTCAAATTTATTGCCAAAATTCAACACGAACACGTAGCGCAAACCTATGCGGTAGTAACACGAGCTTGTAGTGCGGTAGTGTGATATTATACACATAAGTGTGATCCTTTGAGTAATAACACGAAGGGTCAACACGGTGAGCGCAAGTCTGTGTCAAAACATAGAAAGCGATGAACTAAAGTGGCCAAAGAAAAAGTAGCGCAAGCCGGTAAGTAGTTACGCGAGCCATACACAGAGCAGAAAAAATACAGTATTACACCAGCGCGGACATAATATTAGTAGTTCAATTTCATCAAGTGCAAGCGTAAAATCGAGCGCAATGGGGTCTAATAGTAGCGGAGCTTCAAAGCAATAGCACAAGACACTTAAACAAGAGAGAAAAGCAATCAAGTAGTAGCGAGATTACTATACATCACCAAAGCATGGGATTTTTGACAAAAAATTATTAGAAAGCTCAAAAAATTTCAATTTGGTCTAAATTTGTGAAACCTCACCTCCTTTAATCCTTTTATCTAAAAACAAAGAAACCTCAACTAATCTAGTTAAGAAACTTCATATTTACAAAAAAATGCAAAAGAGGGTTAGTAAACAATTATTTGTAAACTAATCTAAAAAGCTTGAAAATGAATGCAAAGGAAAATGGAGTAGGTCCCACCAGGCGTGCCAAATGTGTTCATATAAACTTTGCAAAGCTAATTGAAATAGACTAACACCTAGTAGTCTAAATAGCTAAGCTAAAATCTACCATAGAACCATCATGATCATAACTTATTAGAATGCTAAAATGAATTAAACATGAAATTACTCATCTAATTACAAACATTCCTACTTAGTATGTATGATTTCCTTTAAAATGTGAACCTATGAAGATCACAAGAAATCAAATTTGTGTTGTTGCTTCAAGATGATGAAAGGATCTCACTAAAATGGCTATAAGGCCATGTTTAGATATTCCTTTACTAATCAAGCATGGAAAAATGGATGCAAAGATGATCAAGCTATTCCAAATCAATGGAAAATGTTCTTAATCATATGCCTTATATGAAATACTATCAAAAGTATGGTGTAAGATGTGAAGGAAGGAGCTTAGATTTCCTATTTGGGAAAGCTTGAATCCCAATGAATGTGGGATAAAGGATAAAGTAGATTTAGACTTGTTAAGCATTATTAGAAGAATTAACAAGTGATTAGCAACTCATGGGAGTTGGAGGTGCTTTAATTAATCAACTAGGATTAATTAATAGGCTAGAATAAACTTTTAGGCTATTTGGAGGTGATTTATGAGGAATTTGATATGATTTGAAGCATTTGAAAGTGGGATTTAGCCAATAAAAGGGTTTATTGATTAAATGCATTGTTAAAAAGGCTTAATTATCTAATAATAGTTAATTAATTAACTTGAATAGGATTATAACTAATGAAGCATCGTTAATTGACATCCAAAATGTGATAGAAGCTAGTTAATTAATGAACTGTCATTAAATGAACAAAATAGAGGGAAATGTTAGTTAGTTAGCGAAAATCACTAATTATACGAAAATGATGAGATAGAGGATAGTTAGTACCACTTTAGCATTAAAAGCGTGGAAGTGGATTTTAGGTGTCTGATATGTTACAAGTGAATTTTGTGGACATAGTGCGACACACAAGCGATCAACAACAAGGGTTAGCAATGCCTCTTGTGACCACAACAAAAACAATAGTTTTTGAGGTTTTGAGTAGTCATAGGCACCCAACTAGGGTATATAGTACATAGGCGCCCAAGCACTAGTCCAAGAGCCCTGGTCTAGCCTATTCGACATCTCTGCAATTTTATGTGCATGGTTATGACATCCTGCCCTCCTGTTTCAATAGTTTTCTAGTTTGTCATACATCAAATTTATTGTGAAATCGGGTAAGTATTTTATCCCTCTCTTGCACTTAGGATTTCAATTTCTACTTGCATATTATTTGTGCTCTAAATTGTTTTATCTATTGCATGTGACTCTAGAATATCATCCAGGGTTTAATAAAATTCAATATTTGTTAAATCATCTGGAGCCATGAAAGGTAAGAGGATGATCTTTATATGAAGCACAATGTATGCAAGAATGAGAAATCATCTCAATCCCACTTAATGCCACTCACTTGGTAGGGTGATTAAAGACTCATTCCACACCTTGTAGTGGCATCACACCACAAGGAAAAAACACATTGAAATCACCTAATTTTGGTTTATTGGATGACCATATGAATAAAATATCATTTGGGAATCAATTCTCTATCTGCAACGTGAGGATCTATTTCAGTTAATGAAGGACAAACATGAAAAAGGTTTGAGAATCATGAAGTTGATTCTTAGTCATAGAGGTGAATTGTGAAAGCCTAAGAATTAAGAAAGTGATCCTCACTTCTATTGTGTGATCAAAAGAAAATCATCATGTTCCCATCACAATGCATATATCATAACAATGTTTCTTGAACACTTATTCTATGCCTTGGAATGTTTCTACATCTCATCAGAGGAGGAATTTGCAACCACAGTGTTCCAATTCCACATATGGTCACTTATATAATAGGTGAAATCAAGAACATTGTGAAGCCTATGAGGGCGTTGAAGCATTAGAATTCAGGTCATTAAGAAAATGGTCATGAGAAGTATGATATGAGAGGATCATCATGGGTGATGCCAACGGTCATCCTAGGTTCACTTTTCAATGCCTCGCAGTAGTGTTTCAAAACATGTATTCAACACTTTAGAATGTTCGTACACCTCACGAAGGATGAAGTATATGCAATCTTAGTGTTTCAGTTTAAGCTGGTGGTCGAGGTCAAGATTCTCAATCATGAAGCATTTCCTCAAAGATCCATCAACAAAATCTTCATCTTCATCGGATTGGTTAACCCTTCTCTCTCTCTATCACTCTCTTCCTTTTCTCTCTCTATATTGTAATTCATTGAAAATGCACTTTTCCCCTATTTTTTCTTATTCACTTAAGTAATCATCAATTCGACATTGTAAGATTACCTTTTCATCAATAAGAAAAAGATTCACTTTTGTTCCCTAGGAATATGAAAGGTCACAAGTGATGAGGATAGGCAAAAATTCATGTGAGGGAGAGATGAAAGGATAGTTTGTAATGTTATAAATTGGAATGGCTTCTCCATTCCAAAAGGTTGGAAATTGTTGATTGATTGTATGTTGTTGAGATTTACCACTACTACATCAAGAAATAAAAGTTACATTTCCTCTATTTCTTTATCTATGTTCCTCTACTATCTCTCCCTCTAATTTCCAACTTTGTAAACATGATGATCTTGTAAACCAAGAAAGGTGTTGGTGCCTTTGATAAATGAATCAATAGATTTTATGTTTATGATTTTTTAGTCTTATCATTGTTAGCATTGTTGTGTTCTTCTAATTGAATTTGGACCTACTTTGGTTGATGTATGTGAATTATATAAGCCTACTCACAACATTAACCCTCTCTCCTTATTTCCCCAACTCCCCTTTACCTCTCTCTTCACCAAATTCCTCCCTTGTACCTTGTACAAGAACTTTGCCATAGGTTTAGTGGAGTATTCCCTGTGTGATCCCCGACTTAATGACCACCCCACGTTTTAGGTAGTTTATATTCAATAATGGGAGCCTCCCCATACACAAGAAGGAGGGGCTTAGCCCATGACCATTGGTGAAAACCAATAATCTGCACTACGACAAATTATTTCACCAACAATAGGACATGCCTAGTTCAAGAGGGTGGTAGAATATATAGGGCCCTTTGATGGCTTTCTCCGAGCCCAAGAAGGTATACAAGCATATGGTGAAGGTATAAGGGGAACATAGAGATATTGCTCTCTCGTGTAACCTCGGGGCACGTTTATATCACCACTATCCCCTTGGGATATTATTCGATTTGTGATTTAAACACCTATCCTAAGTTTAATTCACCCCATTATGTTTTACCCGTGAGTAATTAAATATTAACTATTTAATTACACCTTTTCACATGTATCCTAACCACTTATCTACCCCATATCTATCCTATCCATATATCCCCCCTATTTCTCCTCCTCCCAAAGCGGGATATTTCCCGTATTTGAGGTGGAGGGATCACTCTTATCTTCCCAGAAATCGCTCATTTTGGCCGTCTCGGGAGTCTGTTCCGTGATCGGCGCCGACCGGTACTCGGTCGACGCCGATTTTTCGGAGCGGCGCCGATTATAATAGAAGCCTAGAACTCAGTTCTGGGGGAACACAGAGAGAGACAGATCGTGACAAGAGACACAGATTGTAAGAGAGAGAACGAGAGATCTTTAGCATCAAGTGTGAACATTATCTATCGAATGAGAGCGGATCTTGTCCAAATCAATCCCTGAGAGGAGCACCATTACTCTGCTCTTATCACATCAACATCGCACGTCTCCATTGATTTTCTCGGTGACTTTGCTCTCGCACTCCAAAGACGGGTGGAGTCTTGCCAGTATCTCTCCGGCTTCTGCAGATCCAGCAGACGTTGACGATCTTGCCTTCGCTTTCCGATTTCCAAATCTTCTCGCACTTTGTCTCCGATCGACGCCGATCTATATCGGGCCGACGCCGATCTACATCGGGCCGACGCCGATTTCTAATCGGGCCGACGCCGATTCTACATAATCGACGCCGATCATCCTGCAGACAGGTAAAAGACACAGGTAACACAAATCCAGCTTTGTTTTCACAGTTTCCTATTTTTCGTTGCTTTCTGTCTGCTGTTTAGATTCTGTTTATTACTTTGATCAGAAAATCTAGTCTTGTACGTACATCTTTTATCATGTATACTTCTTTACTTAATTGAAAACGTGGACTGACATCCGCCGAGGGAGCTTATCGCTTCCCGGATCCGCTTCTCGGCAATCCACCTAAATATCTTTTAACGTGGTCTTTTTCTCACAAGCACGGTGTCTCGCAGTTACTTGGATCTACCGTGCGTGCAAAATTGCTCGTGTGCGCCCGCCTTATCTACATCGGCTTCCTTATCCATCTACATCTTCGGATCTTGTCCATCGTATCGATTTCATTGGAGTTTTTCGTGGTTTTTGTGTTTAGTTTGGTGCATTAACTGGACAGTAACAAGCGCGAAATTCTTGATCTACATTCTCGGCACACCAGTGGGACCCAACCAAAGTCCCTTATTGGTAAGTTCATCTCTTTTCTAGTTTTGAGCTGAGCTTTGTTCTTTTCTTCACCGATTTTTATCGCTTCGCTTGAGCATTTCCTTTCATCATTTCAATCTTGCTCTTTATGCAAAAATTGTTATTTCTTGAAATTTTTCTAGTTCCTTAAAATAGAAATTTTTTGTTTCACCATTATCCTTTATGGATATATCTTTCTCTTAAAATAGGATTTTGTTTGGTGTTTGCTTAACCTTTTCTTTTTCATGGAGCACTTTGCTTGTTCGTGGGATTGTTTCGAGGGGAAGAGCTCAACAACGCGCTTTTTGAAGTCCACACACCTCGAGAGCTAAATCTACATGTGTATTTCTCTTTACGGTGTTTTCTCCTTTTTAGGAACTAAAAAAAAAAAAAAAAAAAAAAAAAATTTCTTTGTTTGTTGTCTATCACATCCGAACATTTCAATTTTTGGTGCTTAAAAAGAATTTAATCGCATTTGGGAAAGAATCTGTTTGACTTGTCTTCATCGAAATCAAACACTTCATTTTTAAGTGCTTAAAAAAGAACTCTTTCTTTGTCATTTCTGCTGTATGTTTTTCATCTAGTTTTAATTAGGCTGGAAAATTGATCAAAATCGGTAGTGACACTATTTGATTTTTATTTTTCACCCTTGCACACAAAGCCAAAATCACTAGGTATAAAGCATTTAAACAAAAATTCTTTCCCTGGCCTCGCCTACTTGGAAGTGACATCCAAGAGGAAGAGCCTACGCGGTACTCGGGCCGCGCTATAAATTCACGGAAGTTCTGGTATATATTGGCAAAGCACCCGACTCCCTTATCGCAGTGGTGTGTGAAGTGCGGGGGTAGGCCCCTATATCAAGCCACGTACCGGTCTTTTACTGAAGTGCCTTCGGGACTCCTCACCAAAACACCCCCCAAACCATCCTTAGTTTGGCTATCTGAGTAGTTCCTATTCTAAAAGGCCCTCCCTAATATTTTCTTTCTTAAAAGCATAAAAACTTAAAAGAGATAATCACCTACGCTGCTTGAATTGTCTGTGCATTAGTTAGGTCAATCTTCTTTTCTGCTTGTTTATGACGGTCATCACTCGGTTACAATCTAGAAGAATGGCTCAATTAGCCCCTTCTTCCTCCGAGATCACCACTAGTGTGGATGTTTCGCACCCCCTGTGTCTTCCGGGACCGCTGTTAGTTGGTTCCCATCCCGGTCATATAATCCTTTCTATCAGGCCAAAGCAACCCCATCACGTCCAGCTTCCCCTAGTCCTTCAGAAATATCATCTCGCTTCTGACTCAGAGTATGTTCCTCGCGGGGATCCTGAATTTCAGCTCCTCGATCGCAATCAAGTAGCCTCATGGACTACCTAGTACACAAGTCTATTCAAATATCTGATCAGGGACCACCAATCCAAAGCAAGTGTACGATTATTCTCGTGAACCATCCTGTGATTTTGTAGAACAAGCTTAGCATCATTTTCTCGCCTCGAGCCACGGAGAAGGGTGGCGCACCTGTGCCTCCTTTTTCTCTTCCACCGACCATATCGACTAGTTCTCAAATAGTCTTACCTATTCCTAACACCGCAGTTACCTCGAATATTCCACAACCTACTTCTGAGAGGTCCTCCTCTCTCTCGCTATAATGAGTGTCTCGTGCACCCGCATATTGCTGTTAATTCATCTATGCCTCCATCGTGTCCTGTGGTCAAGCACCCTTTATGAGTCAACCCCTTCGACTAGTCGGGCTTGGTTCGCTTCGTCCTCCAAAGGGGTCTTTCTTCCAATGTTCCAAAGAATAAAGTGACCTTCACCCATCCTCTAAAGATCGGCGCCCTTAATAACTAATCCGGCAGTAAAAAGCCTCTTTCAGGTCTTGTTCCCCACCATGTCCAATCAAATCGGCACCCATGTTCCTCAATCTGTTCCGATTCAGTCAACAAGCATAGGAGTCCACCAATCACAGGCTCCGTCTGTCATCCAACCTTCATTTTCTCAACCACTTATTATCTCACAGCCTGTCTATACACAAGCTCCTTCACAACAAATACCACACCAGGCATCACCCAGAACGCCTGGTTACTCCTCTTATCATCGTATCAATCAACAGATGAATCCCCCATTGACACCTCAACAACATCCACCATTTGCTTCTTATGTAGGACATGCCAAAGGTGCCTCCTCCTCAACTCGACGTGGTTCAAATTCTTTTCAAGAAAATCACAGACTTGAAGCCTCCACCAAAGGGGCTCGCCCTTCATACTACTTTTCAAGAAGTATGTAATGAACCCATTCACCCTCTGGCTTTTAAGCCTTATCCTCCCCAATGGGAACTTCCTAAATTTTCAAAATTTCATAATGGGAGGACCTCAACAAAGATTTTGCGAGCATTCAAACATGCTTGCTACCTCATAGTCCAAGATCAGGAGCTTATGCTCCGTACTTTTCCTATGTCTCTAGCAGGTCCTGCTTTAGACTGGTACAATAACATTCCTCAACATTCCTTGTTTTCTTTCTCTCAATTGGCCCAGATGTTTGTTGAAAACTTTTCAATAAATATCGCGCATAAGATCTCGATTACAGATCTTTATAACATTCATCAATTCGATGATGAGTCTATTGCAGACTTTGTCGCTCGTTGGAGAGGGATAATAAACCAATTGTCTTTCTCCCTTCCTCAATCCCAACAGATCGAGTTGTTTACTCGATCTTGTGCTAATCATATTTCTTCCACTTTAAGGATCCAAACCTTTCATACATTTGAAGAAGCCTTTACGATGGCACGCAAACTTGAATCTCGCGCCATTGAACAAGGGAAGTTAAAACTTCGCTCTAAATCTAAACCAGATTTTTCTCGGTTTACCAAATCAAATCCTTCCACTTCTAAAGACAAGAATCAGGGATCCACCAACGCTATCGTATTAAAAACATCACGAGCCGATACCACTTCTAATCAAACACCACGAAGAGACTCCTCATCTTCTCGAAAAGGGACCTCATCATCTCGATCTTTCACTTCATTGGGGGAATCATATGCTTCTATCCTGGAAAAAATGTTGGAAGTCCACATGATCGAACTTCCCCCCATTAGGAATATTGATGAAAGCCAAGAACGTCCATTCTGGTATAGGGAAAATGACTTCTGTCATTATCATAGAACCAAAGGTCATGACATCGAACGATGTCAGACCTTCAAAAATCTTGTCCAGAAATTCATCGATAAAGGCGAGCTCATTCTGGATAACCCAAATGCTCCCCCAAATCAAGCACTGGATGTCTTTAAACAACCTTTTCCCAATCATTCCCCGAACCATGATGCTTCAGAGTCTCAAAAACCAAACACTCATACTATCAGCTTCATCTCTACTGAAGAATCTTCTTCTAAAACTAAGCCATCTGCAAACACATCGACCGAATCAGAGCCTCCTTCCGCTTCGTTAATCGCTGGGATTCCACCATCTTCAGATAGCCCATCTTTGAATATTCCAACATTGTTAGATACGGATTCACCTCTCTCTGCTTCTTTGTCTGATCTTCCGTCCATACCCGAGACAGTGTCATCCTCATCTGTCTCATCGTCAGACATTCTTTCAATGCTCGAGGAAATTACATCCCTTCGAGTTTCCACCGCGGATACATCTACTGTTTCTCCCATTTTTGCTGCGACTATGCCCTTGGTGAACGTACCTATAGTTGTGCCGACTTCGACGGAAGCATCTTCGATTTTGACTCTTCCTGTTTCCTTTCCTACAGTAGTTTCACCCATAATTACTGCACCAGAAGTAGTTCCCTCGCAAGGAACTGCTTCTTCATCACTCACTTCTTCCATCACAAATGCTACTTTGCCTATTAAGGGGAAATCTAAAGAAGTAGCACCAACACCTATACGCTCGGTTCCTGAACTTAGACCGAGACAACCGAAATCTAACGTTGCGCCATCAGTACCTCCCCATTTGCTTCCCCGAAAAGGTTACAATCACCTTATGCGGTTGAAATTGTCACCATCCCTGAAAAAGGAAAGCCCATATTTCGAACCATCAAGACTCTTGGTGCTTTCCCACAAAAATATCTCTCTGCGCCTCATAAAAGATTGGATTTGTCCGCTGAGAAGGCGTCTTCTTCTACAAACTTATCAAAACCATCATCTTCTTCTACAACACATTCTTCACCAGCACCTCGAAAAGTGGACTTACCTACTAAAAGGACGTCACCTCTTTTATCGTAATCATCATCTTCATTACCAAAAGCCAGTGGCACCCTATGTTCCTCCGATTACACCTACTTTGGAAGCTTCTCCTCATCTAAATCGACATCATCTAAATCATCATTAGTTTCACCAAGCAGCCTCCCTTATCTCTCAAGACCACAACACTCTTGTCACATCTCCATCATCTTCAAAATCTATTTTAGGGGCTCCTCCACCGAAATCAATCATGTCTCACTTACTTCCATCTCAAGTGCCCAAGGCTGCTCCTCCGTATGTCCAAAAATAAGATGATCCCTAAAAAGATCACAAACCTAACATGCAGTGTTCTTTTACCTCGGCAATTGTTAAAGTAAAAGAGGCGCCTTCATCATCTCTGTCCTCATCTTTGTCTACCGGGTTCTATACCGAAATCCTTCGCCAACTTATCCAATCTTCATCCATATCTCTTCCTCCGATTAAACCCTATAACCCTAAAGGAGTTAAACCTACTTGGTTTAACTCTGATTTGATTTGTGCTTACCACCGTACCCCGGGTCATGATACCGAGGGATGTAAAGCTCTTCAATCTGTTGTCAACAGCCTTTTGGAAGAAAGTGATCTTTTGTTGGAGGAGGAGAAACAAGTATCTCCTGTCATCTTAGCTCCATCTGAGCCCCAACGATCTACTCAGACCTCTACTTCTAGTGATTCCACTCCAAATGATCTTCCACCTTCTCAAATCGACACAATTCATATCGCCACTAGAACCCAACAGTATGATAATCCATCCTCATCTACAACATCTCGACCACGGGTTGTCATTTCTGCAGCCCCGAAGGAGTTCCTCCTTCCTCATTAGCCCCGAGACCTCGGGTCTCTATTCGTGCTGCACCTCGGGCTCAAATTCCCGTGTCAGTTGAGGAGAGTGTTATGAAACAACTCACCCAGGCTCCGGTCAAAATGTCTCTTTTTGACCTCATTCAATCCTCTCCGCAACATCGCCAGGATCTGATTGATAATCTGCGTCGCATCGCAGTGAATTCAGATGAGCCCCAGCCTTTCGAGATGGTTGTTGGATTGAATAGACCATCAACCGCCATTTCTTTTGAAGATTCGAAATTCCTTCCCTTTCTTCCGAGGATTCGAGGCTCCTCTTTATCACATAGTCCAAATCGACAACACTACATTAAAACGCATTATGATCGACAGTGGTGCTGCACTCAACGTCATCTCCTCGCACACATTCGAGCAACTTAAGTTACCAAAGAACGTAGTGTCACCCCCGCCTTTCGCTCTTCGATCATTTAACGATCAGCTAGCAGTTACTTTAGGAACTGTGGTCCTACCCATTCGAGTAGGTAAGAAGTTGCTTCACGAACTCTTTTACATTGTTGAAGGGAAATTCCACTATAATATGATCCTGACGCTCCTGGATTCGTGCAATGCATTGTGTCCCATCCACCCTCCATCGATGCTTAAAATATCAATATGAGGGCAAAATCTATACTCATCCAGGAGATCCTTTTCCTTCCGCACAATGCGACATGACCATAGGGTCTGCCCCTCTAAAGGAAAATGCTTGTTCTCCTGACGGGGCCTCATCTTCTTCCATACCTGCAACCAAACTACCGGATGTACAAAATTTAGAAGAGACATTGCAAGCTTTCTCACTAGAGAGCTTCCTCTCCTTTCTTTTCGACACCCATCTCAAACCTAGTGAGTATGGTAGACCTGCATAAACAACCCGAATATCAGCCTGTGTCTTGGTCGCATCGTCACCATTGGTCTGCCCAATCAACAGACTAATTTCATTTACGGTGGTCTTGACACGCCTCACTATCACCCGGATTCTCCTCCTAGGACCAAACCTTATTTAACAGGGTTCGATTGTCTACAGAATCCCACGTTTGCAAAAACTTATTTATATCGATGCGCGTGGAAGGGCTTTGGCTTAGGTAAATATGAACAAGGTGTGCATGACCTCGCGTCCATTCCAACTCTCAAGCCACATCAAAAATTTGGTTTAGGATTTAAACCTCTTTCAAAAGCCACCGTCACTGTTCTCGATGAGCCTCTTCCTATTGAGGAACCATCTTCTCCCGCTAAGTCAGAAGCATCACTCGATGTGGACGACGCCATTTCCATCCCGTCTAACTTTTTTTTTTTTTTGATCAATACCATTTCCTTAGGGCCACTAGACTATAAGACTAATGACAGGTCCACTTCCATACCGTTAATTTTCCCTGAAATAGTTGGAGACGACTCTCCTACTATCAACACTATCCACTGTGCGGATGATGATTCTGTCCTCACCTATCTGGGGGCAGAGGATTCCTATCTTCCTAAAACCATTCCTTCTGACACGTCTACGCTTCTCAACGAAGCCACTGTCGACCTTAATATAGGGACTTCTAAAGACCCTCGCATCATTAAGGTCGGCCAATCCCTTAATCCACAGGAGTTAGGAGACTTTACCACTTTTCTTTCCAACCATCATCAAGCCTTTGCTTGGGCATATGAGGATATGCCAGGACTCGATCCCGATATCGTGGTCCACAATATCGTTACTCTTCCCGACATCAAACCGGTTAAACAAAAATTGCGTAAAATGCACCCTAGAGTAGCCCTTCTTGTTAAAGAAGAATTGCAGCGCTTGCTCTCGGCTAACTTCATCCAACCCATCGATTATCCACAATGGGTTTCAATGTAGTACCAGTAACTAAAGCTACTGGGAAAATTTGAATTTGTACCGACTTCCGGATCTTAATCTTGCTTGTCCAAAAGATGATTTTCCTCTACCTAATATCGACCAACTCGTGGATTTAACTACGGGTCATGAGATGCTTTCTTATGGATGGTTTCTCTGGGTATAATCAAATTCTCATCGCACTAGAAGACCAACATAAGACTTCTTTCATAACTCCTTGGGGGACCTTTTGTTATCGTGTCATGCCTTTCGGTCTTAAGAACGCAGGAGCAACCTATCAGCGAGCAATGACCTACATCTTCCATGATCTCTTACACAAAACTGTGGAAGATTACGTCGACGATCTCCTCGGTAAATCCAAACGTCGTCAGGATCATCTTTTCATTCTTGCACCTCTCTTTGAGAGGCTTATTCACTTTTGTCTTCATCTAAATCCATCTAAGTGCGTGTTTGGCATTCTCACTGGTAAACTTTTAGGTTTTATCATTTCCATTAGGGGTATTGAAGTAGACCCCGCAAAAATAAAAGCTATCCTTGAGATGCCTCCCCCTTCTAACTTAAAGCAACTCCGCAGTCTCCAAGGACGTCTTCAATCAGTGCGTCATTTTATCTCACAATTGTCGGACCGTTGTCAACCTTTTCATCATCTCCTCCGTAAGAATGTTCATTTTGAATGGGATGAACATTGCCAAAAGGCCTTCGATGATCTCAAAGCTTATCTTCTTTCTCCACCTGTGCTTACACCTCCACGCGAGGGGGAGCCTTTCTATCTTTATATCTCTGTGACTGACCATGCTCTGGGAGCCATGATCTCGCATCGGACGCTTGTGGTAAAGAACAAGTTGTCTATTACATCAGTCGCACCTCCATGAGTATGAAACACGTTATTCCGAAGCTGAAAAGTCTGTGTTGTGCTCTCTTCTTCGCAACTTCTAAGCTTCGTCATTACCTCCTTAATCACAAAACTTACATTGTCACAAGTGTCAATCCACTCAAGACAATTCATGCGAAGCCTTATCACAATGATCGTATCACTCGTTGGCTCATGCTTATGACAGAATTTGATCTCGAGTTTATCCCGCAAAAGTCTATCAAGGGTCAGGTCATTGCAGATCAATTAGCTGATGCTCCTCTTCCGGACACTCAAGTCCCCCTTGCTCAATTCCCCGATGAATATATCCAACAAATTGATTTTGGTCTGTCTCCATTTAAAGTAAAGCTCTTCTTTGATGGATCCAAATGCCAGCAAGGGGGAGGTGCAGGTTTCGTGATGATTCCTCCTTGGGGTACGCCTATCCCAGTCGCACACAAATTGAACTTTGAGTGCACCAATAATATGGCTGAATATGAAGCTCTTGTCTTGGGTCTTCAAAATGCCATTAATCTCGGCGCTCGTCATATTGACATCTTTGGTGATTCTGAACTCATCGTTAATCAAGTCACGGGTGTCTATCAATGCAGAATGATATCCTTCAAAAATATCGTGATATCATTCTCGTTCAACTCCAATCTTTCGATAAATTCACTATCCAAGCTATTCCTCGCACTGCGAATCGATTCGCAGATACAATGGCTTCGTTAGCCTCACTTATCCCACCTTTTACCGAGGACTCGCGACTTTATGTGGTTGTGCAACGATTAGATCAACCATCTCATCTTAGGCAACTAACTTCAATCCATGCTGTCACAACCCATACTCAGGATGAGTGGTATCAACAGATCGTTGATTATCTATCTCATTCGGTGCTTCCTCCAGATCTGACTTCCAATGGTAGAAGATCTTTTATCCTACGCGCTAATCGCTATACTATTCTAGGCGGGATCCTCTACAAACGCGGCTTTGATGGTATTTTGCTTCGGTGCCTCAAAACCCTTGAATCATCTAAAGCTATCCAGGAGGTCCATGATGGTATCTGTGGTGGCCATTTTAGTGGCTTGGCCGTAGCTAAACGCATCTTACGTTTGGGATATTATTGGCCTTCTCTTAATCGAGATTGTTGTGAATACACTAAGAAATGCGTCAAGTGTCAACAACATTCCAATCTCACACATATCCCTAGTCAAGCTTTACAACCTACAGCGGATTTGTGGCCTTTTTCGCAATGGGGTCTTGATCTCATTGGTCTCATCAATCCCCATTCTTCACAGCATCATCATTCTATCATTACTGCCACATCGAATACTTTACTAAGTGGGTGGAAGCTATCCCTCTTTCTTCAACAAAAGCTAAACCCATAGTTGATTTTGTCTATCAACACATCATTTGTCGCTTTGGTGTTCCACACAAACTCATCACAGATAACGGTAAGTCTTTCAAGAACGTTGATTTGCAGAACCTCTGCAACGCTTTCAATATCAAACTCAGCTTTTCTTCTCCATACTATCCTCAAGCTAATGGTCAGGCCGAAGCTTCCAATAAAACTTTGCGTAATATCCTCGCAAAGGTAACTAGTCGAGCTGGTAGGGATTGGCATTTACATATCCCTTTGCTCTCTCGGGCTTATCGGACTAGCATTCGTACTCCTACCGGTGCTACTCCCTCTCTCTCGCTCTATGGGTCTCGAGGTTTTCTTCCTTTGGAAGTCCAAATCCCATCTCTCCGTGTTTCTCTTAGAGAATTTGTCTCTGATGAGGACTATCATCAAAATCGCATCTAAAGACAACTTGAATTATTAGATGAGCGGCGTCTCAACGCTCTTGAACATCATCAAGTCTATCTTGAGCGTGTCAAACGTGCTTATAACAAGCACTTGCAGCACCGTGACTTCAAAATTGGTGATCTTGTTCTTAAAGAAAATCAAAATGTCACTACACTCGAAAGGAGTCAGCGTGGTAAGTTTGCTCCCAACTGGATGGGTCCCAGACGTTATCACTCATAAATATGGGTCTGGGGCTTATCGTCTATCTTCCATGGATGGTATACCTGAAGTGGAACCTCTTAATGCCTTGCATCTACGGCCCTTCTACTGTTAAAATCTATCTTACACAAATCTAGTCGCAAGACAGATCTTTCATCCGTCTAACAACCAGTCATATACTTTCATGGTGATTCGAAATTATGTGGTTCTCCGCCTATTGTCTTTTTTTACCTTAAATATGAGTATCGCGGCTCTACTCATAGCATTTTTCTTCTGGATATGTTTCTCCTCATGGTAGGAACACCTTAATCACCGTTTCATTTGTCCCAAGTGCTTATCTTAATCGGATCTACTCGGGGCATGAGTGCATGCTCTTTATACGTTTTCTTCCCCTCTATCTGATCTATCTAGGTCTAAACTCAGCTTCTTCCAAAAGTTTTTAAAAAAAAAAAAAAAAAAAGAGGATAGACTGATCCCTTGAAGGACAGCTACCCATACAATCAAATGAATCAAAAGATATAGACCATGCCCTCGAAGGATGGCTATCATTAAAATTCAAAATACAGACCGCTCCCTTGAAGGACGGCTGTTTCTCAAAGGAATACTCAAGGCTTCTTGCATTGATCAGCCTTTTCAAACTCACGCTTTATACATTTTTTAGCATCACCGAAAGACTTCCCGTATTGATCGGGTCTTTTCCATATCTAGCAAACTTCCCGCATTGATCGCTTTGCTTTTCGCCATAAATCATGAAGCTGAGATATAAGACCTTTTGTCGATCATATGGAGAATCCTATTTTCCCAGTATGAACATGTATTCTGTCCCTTGTAAATTTCGACAAGATACCTACTTACTGCTCCTTCCGTTTCCCTCCTAAATCTGGTTTGCGGCTAGTTAGTGTCAGGTTTATTTTAACCTCATATAGGGCCTTGCATGCATGATCTTTTGGTTTCCTATCCAGATTCTATTTATGGTCGGTTGGGAGTCCAGCTTATCATTTTTTTCTTATCTGGGTGTATTTCCTTTATTTCTAATCAAGGTCATTTTCATTACATCCTTGGCTCTCGCAGAGAGTATTCCCCATTATTATTTGTTATTCATCCAGTTAAATTGACATTTCACATGTTAATTTAATCAAAATTTATCATCTATCTAATTTCATCTTATTATCTATCAAAGCATGTATTGTCAACACATGTGGATATCTATTCTATCTATTTTCATCAAAATTAAATTAACATCTCAAACATATCGAATCTATCAATCCCATCTATCCATCTATCCATCATCAAAACCATCTAAAAACTTGTACATCCAAGTTACACTACATCTATCTATATCCATCTATATCCATTTTTCATCATCAAAATTAAATCCATATATCAATCACATCTATCCATCTATCCATCAAAACATCTAAAAATATGTACATCCAAGTTACACTACATCTATCTATATCTATTTTTCATCAAAATTAAATCCACATATCAATCACATCAAATTACATCACGTCTATCTATCCTCTATGTCTATGTTCATCCAATCACATCTATTTATCATCTCTCAGCATATGTCTACATCCATCACAATTACGCTACATCTATCCATGTATATCAAAATTAAAAACAGGAGAACAATCATATGACAAAGGAAATAATGAATCTATATATATACATGAGTGTCTGTACAACAAAAAATGGGTGGCTCTCAATCAAGCCATCTATACAATGCCTTCCAATCGAGGCTACATCACTACACTGATACAAAATACATCAATCCCTATATCGTAAAATCTGATGCGTGGAGGACACTATCTCCTCCACCCTCCTCTGGACCAGGCTGTCTCTCCTGGCCGCCGCCTATCGAGCTAGACGCACCTGCTGCTGGAGGCCTCTGCCCACCTCGGTCTCTCCCGGTGCTCCTCCTCCGATGCCCCGCCGCCGTGGGCATCGCCGATCTCCTCTCGCCTGCACCGAGGCACATCTGGGGCATGCTGCGCTAGGGCATCCTCGTAGTATCTCACCTCAGCGAGGAGAGACTGATATGTGCTCAAGCTCACAGCACTGTGTGCTCGTAATGGTGCCGTAATGGTGCTGTGTGGTGCTGCTGCGGTGGTGCCCTCCTATGGTCGTGCGCCCCGTGTGTCCCTGCACTCGACATGGTACTGTCTCCCCATATTTGGCCCTGAGGGCCTCCCTATGTCGATGGTAGCGATCCCTCTGCTGGATCGCTGTATCTCGCTCCTGGCGAGTGGTGTCTCTCTCCAAAATCAGGGCATCCCTCTCTCTCGCCGAGCTCGATCTCCTCGAGAGCCACCGGTGTGTCGCGCTGTGGTGGCGTGCTCTCCTCCAGCTCTCTCCAAAGACATAGCCATATCCTCCTCATCGGCATCTATAGATGCCGGAAGGTGTCGTGGTAGCTCTGTCGCATACCATGCAGCATAACCATCACCTACTCCAGCATCATCATCACTGTCTGTGGAGGGTGGGGCCTCTCTCAATGGATCTCGGGATCAAAATCGGTAGATCAGTCTCTCTGTTGTCTCGCCTATAAGGCCTGTAAGTAGTCAGCACTGTCTGTACTAGGCCGAACTGTCTCAATACCCGCATAAATGGGACGCGCTCCCACATATCAGCCCGCGCCCCTAACCACCCTGCTCCGTCTCAATGCCACCAAGTGAGCATCCTGACCAGCCCATGTCGGAAATACCCGATATGGTCTCCAGATGACCTGCTCTGGTGTCAGCATCCTGAAACGCTCAGTATACCAATCTGCAGATCTCCCTGTATCTCCGAGGCCATATCGGCCCGCCATCGCCGGAATCCATAATCAATAGCTCCCCACTGCTGGCATCCAAGGAAGCCTGGATGGCCTGATCACTGCTATATGCTCATATGCCCAGCAATGGAGCACAAAACTAACATCGATACCTATCCTCCGGCCAGTGGTATACATCCATAACTCATGATATATCTGAGCTATCAAAGCATCAGCAAAAGCAAACACCTGTCTGAACTGCAGGATGTCGCAAACGCAATCTAATAATAATAATGGGAATCTCCCGCCTCCTGAATCTGGTAGAGCAAAATAGGATATCGCCATCTGAATCAAAACTATCCGTCTGCTCCTGGGACTATCCTGTCTATACTGCGAGGCTATCCGCACTGCCCTGACACTATCTCTGAATCATCTGCCCTATCTCCATACAATCGAACTAGGGCCCTCTGCTGCTGCTCTCGTGGTGTAATCTCTATCGGGTCCCCAGTGATCGGCAGCCTCAAAATCCTGTATATATCCTCATGGGTGATGGTCATCTCACCCGTCCTGAACCAAAAAGTGCAAGTCTGGCTATCCCATCGTCGCACTAGTGCTCGCATCAACTCTACATCTCGCGGCACTCGTCTGTAGTACCTAAAGCCCCCGAGCCCGGCTAACTCTAAATGCCGCCAATCTGCATCAGTCACGTTCGGGAGAATGGTCTCCAGTAGCTCGGGAATCGCATCCCTCATGTGTAGTACCTCTCGTGCCTGCATCCACGACATCAAGAGCAATATTAGCCTCATATTTACCCAAATCCGAACATCCAAAACAAATTTTTTAAAAATCTATTCACAAGTCTATATAATCGGCGTCGATTAAATACAATCGGCATCGTTTATATTTAGTCGACGCCGATTAATATTAATCGGCGCCGCTTACATAAAATCGGCGTCGATTCTACCAATCGACGCCGATTGCTAGGCCGGATGTAAAACACACCCTGGCCTCCCACCAAGCAAAAAAATAAAAAAAAAAAAATATATAAAAAAAATAAAATGAAGGGTTCAAGAAGAACCACTTACCCCAGGTCGTGTCCTCCTCCGCTTCTGACCGCTTCCAGAGGCTTCCATGGTGCTCAAATCCAATTTTTGACTCTCTCTGAATCAATCGTCACGGTGTAAATAAATCGTTCACGTTTTCCGTTCACATATTTATATGTGCTTTGAACGGTCGGGCGCGACTATTTTTCGGGCGCGATTTTTTAGGTCGGCGCCATTTATTTAGGTCGCGCCGATTAGTGTGATCGCCGCCGATTTTCCATCTCTTTGCCATAGTGTTGATGCTTGGCTTATTTATCTGGTCATTATTGTGCGCTGAATGTTGCCTTTTGGCACATATTTTTGATATCACCGTCCATTTCGAGTTTGTTCCCTTTGCATGGGGCACTCGTACTTTTTGGCAACTTAGAGTTAAACGGGTCTATAGGCACTAACGTCATCTGCTTTTTGCACCGTCTGGTTGTCCCTACCAATGTGTCTCTCTTTAGATGCTGACTATTTTGCAGCCCTCCTTACACTCATGGGTCTGTAGGTACTAACGTCGTCTCATGAGGAGACCGTCTAGTCTGCCCTACCAATATGAGTTCCTTAGGTGGCTATCTCTTTATTCATGTTTGTGCATCATCAATGATCAGATCTACTCCAGACATCCAGCTGGGGCATCCCGTGTTTTCATCTACCTTTTTCAAACTTGGGATCGTTTGTTCTATCACCCATCCCATCCCTAGTTTGAGGGGGATCACATCATCACTTTTTCTTCCTTTCTTCCATCTCCTTGTTTTTGTCTCACAACCTTGCTTATCGCAAGTTACTTGACAAAAAGGGGCAAAATGTAGACACCTAAAATTGATTATCCAATTTGGTGTCCCTCGTGCGCATTTGCTCTCTCAGGTAACCTGGGGCACGTTTATATCACCACTATCCCCTTGGGATATTATTCGATTTGTGATTTAAACACCTATCCTAAGTTTAATTCACCCCATTATGTTTTACCCGTGAGTAATTAAATATTAACTATTTAATTACACCTTTTCACATGTATCCTAACCACTTATCTACCCCATATCTATCCTATCCATATATCCCCCCTATTTCTCCTCCTCCCAAAGTGGGATATTTCCCGTATTTGAGGTGGAGGGATCACTCTTATCTTTCCAGAAATCGCTCATTTTGGCCGTCTCGGGAGTCTGTTCCGTGATCGGCGCCGACCGACTCGCACTCTGGCCGACGCCGATTTTTCAGAGCGGCGCCGATTATAAATAGAAGCCTGTAACTCGGGTTCCGGGAGGACACGAGAAAACAGAGAGAGACAGAGAGAGACAGACAGAGACACAGATTGTAAGAGAGAGAACGAGAGATCTTTTAGCATCAAGTGTGAACATTATCTATCGAATGAGAGCGGATCTTGTCCAAATCAATCCCTGAGAGGAGCACCGTTACTCTGCTCTTATCACATCAACATCACACGTCTCCATTGATTTTCTGGGTGACTCTGCTCCTGCATCCAAACATGGGTGGAGTCTTGCTAGATCTCTCCGGCTTCGCAGATCCAGCAGACGTTGACGATCTTGCCTTCGCTTTCCGATTTCCAAATCTTCTCACATTTTGTCTCTTCGACGACGATCTACATCGATCGCCGATATATCGCCGACGCCGATCTACATCGGGCCGACGCCGATCTTAACCAGTCGACGCCGATTCTACATAATCGACGCCGATCATCCTGCAGACAGTAAAAGACACAGGTAACACAAATCCAGCTTTGTTTTCACAGTTCCCTATTTTCTCTGTTTTTCTGTCTGCTTGTTTAGATTCTATTTATTACTTTGATCAGAAAATCTAGTCTTGTACGTACATCTTTTATCATGTATACTTCTTTACTTAATTGAAAACGTGGACTGACATCCGCCGAGGGAGCTTATCGCTTCCGGATCCGCTTCTCGGGCAGTCCACCTAAATATCTTTTAACGTGGTCTTTTTCTGTCAAGCATCGGTGTCTCGCAGGTTACTTGGATCTACTGTGCAGAATTGCTCGTGTGCGCCCATCTTATCTACATCGGCTTCCTTATCCGTCTACATCTTCGGATCTTGTCCATCAGGTATCGATTTCATTGGAGTTTTTTTCCCGTAACAATGAATCCTCAACTCCTTCATTCTGCAGTCTTCATTTGGAGCCGCCTAAGTATGAAACTTGGATGAGTTGTTCAAAATAACATGGGGTGCTATTTTGGACAACACCAAACATTAATAATTAAAAAAATCTTTTCAACCAAAAAAACCTTTTATTAGAATGGGCAAATAACGTTAATTTTTAATTTAAAATTATTATTAATTTATTCTTTTAATTACTATATTATTTTCTTTAATCATGTGTTTTGCTTAATCCCTATTGTTAATAAGTGGCATTGCGCTACTCACCACTTTGCAAGAAGTGTGCTAAACACAACTAATTGTCATCATCGCAGCGACTCGACAACCTAATACTTCACAATGAGGTGCATAGCTATACGATAAATCAACACGGGAACACTAGACAAAACTCCCTACTTATGGTCACAATGTCATGTGTGCATCACAAAACAAACATACCTCAATCTTTTACCTTACCTATTGTCGTATCTTTCCACCTCTCCTCGATGATGCCCTTCCTTCTCGTCAAGAAAGCCTACACACATTTGGACAAGAAACATACTCGTGCATTATCTATTTCTCAATATAAAATTAAGCTGAATTAAAGTACACACATAGACACTATATATATAAAATAATAATTAGCAATTTGATTTAATTATCGGTGAATAATTAAATCAAATTGCTAATTATTGTTTTAAACCAAAACATAGCATATAAGTATTCAAATCCGTCGAAACAAAAATATAAAATTGTATCCGTGTGGCAACAACTATTACATCAAAAAGACTTTCAAATAGTCCAAGCACGAAAACGAGAAGTGACAAGACAAACACAATCTTATTTGATAACTACATTCTTTAGTTCATGTCTTCTAAAAACCTTGCCCATACTTTTACATCTTCACTTAGATTGTTAGGGAATCAAACTTTTTCAACCTAATAACCTAATGCAATGTAATGTATCTCTAAATATGAACTTTAATACTACAATGAATATGAGTATTTAGTTCTTAGAATGCTTGTAAACCTTCAATAATTTTCTCTTTTAACATTAAACTAAAAACACTTTGTATATGTTTTCTTCTTTGCTTAAGTGAACTAAAGTGACTATATATTTATTGACAATTACAATTCAAACTAACACCCTTTTAACGTATAAAATGACTTTTATCTCGAGTAATAATTAGCATTGATAGTTTCCTATCGTCTTCACTTATTCGAAACTTAGCAATTATAGTCGCATTTCACTTCCTAAATGAAATTCCTTCCTTAAATAAATAAAGGAAAACGATCCATCAATACCTAGGTACATGGTGCCTTTTCCAAAAGTAAAAGAGAGTGTTCACTTTAAGTGTGGGCTTTTATTTCAATATTATTATTATTTTTATTTTTAACGAGGCCTATTCTAGTCACTAGTGTGGTGTTGAAGTTTGTATTTTTAATTAATGAAGTCGTGGAGTTGAAGTTTGTATTATCATTCATAGCGTCAAGTGTTCACGTGGGCAAACTCTTTTCAGTTTTTACACGTGTCCAATGCCAAATCAAGGACAGCGTGCACCCGCAATATCCATCGGTGTCGTACTTGTTTTCATGAAGATTACATTTCTTCAGACCCTAAGTCATGCACTCCAACTAAGCATCATACATAGAAATCAAATCTAAACGTTTATAGCTTAATACATTACATATGAAATCATTACTTTTATTTTTATTTTTTTGGGTTGACTAGAAATGGCCGATACCTAATTATTACATACTAGCAATTATAAATGAATTGTACGATGTGAACGCCGAAGGGGATACATCGAAGGCAAGGTATTGGGAAATGAAATGACATCAAAGGAACAAGGTCAATGAAGAAGGGTTTGAGGGAGGAGAGGATGATGGTTAGGAGAAATGGTTGGCGAAAACAAAGGGAAACTCCTTTTTTGACAACCACGTCTCATTTTTCTCAATCGTAAGGAAGCGAAAGGGGTTACGGTTTGCAAGGCAACATATTTTGGAGATATTATTGAAGGTGAGGAGTAGTTAATGAATATTGCCCATGTGAATAGCTATTTATAATTTCAGTTCTTTTGTGTTTTGGGTATTAAAATGATTATCATGGTAATGAATAATTTGTGCTCCACATTATCATCTCCATGTCACATACAATTTGCACAAGTGTGATTTGCAATCAAAGGGGTCAAAATGAAAAATGGAGAAATTCCAACAAGATCCAGGTTTGAAATCCAATCTTAATTTAGACATAAAGAGGGTCATTCATCAAACGCCATTAATTTTCTGTAAATTGCAGGTGCCAACAATTGACCCTTATAAAACAGAAAGAAATGGAAAATTTATAGAAAAATGGGGAAAAGGGCTTTGATTTTATTTTTTAAAAATTACAGACGTCAACATTTTCAATTGGACAATATTTAATTTGTTATATGAGACGAAGACCTGAAAGGAAAGTAGGAAAGAAAATGGGGAGTTCGGTGGGAATTTAATATGTACATGTCCCACACCTATTACATGGCTCAAATTATACCTAGCCAAATAATATCTTCTATTTGTGCTCTATTTTATTGGCTCGACTTCATTAACATTATTAACATGAGTGCAATTTGAGCTAAAAGGGAAAAAAGAAAAATTCAATAGGTTTGAGGTTTGAAACCCAACCACAATGTTGGCTTTAAAAGCACTATGTAGCGGTCCTTTTCACTTTTAAGCTAGATTAATTGCAGAAAAAACAAGAGATGCATGAACAATCAAGGATAATTGAACCCCTCCAACATGTAGGAGTAAGAGCGCTAAGTAGATTTTATATGCCAATTGTAAGTTATAAACTTAGATTCCATATAATTTCTTGCATTATTTAGTGTAAATTGCTCATCAATTTGCAATGAGGGACTTTGACTAATAAAACCTTCACAATGTAAAGTACTATATATGGCAGGGTATATATGTCTCACAAGTTTAAGCAAGAGAGGTGGGTAAAACTTGTACTTTTTTTTGGCTCGGGAAAAATCAAGCAGACCAAAAGTTTACGATCTAGTAAAAGAAACAAATTGAAATTATTGGCTCAAGAGAAAGGTCGAGAGACAGGTGCACGATGGAGTAAGGACCATCCACATGGAATTTTGATGTGCAACAGTAAGGGAAGGGGAAGGGTAAGGGTAGGCGGTGGTCGAAAAAGAATGTGTGATGGCTCCTCTACATTATCTCGATGCTAAAACTAACTCCCGAAAACACGCATTTTACGGTTTCATAATTCATGTTGATGTTATGTTGCTTTTCATGACTCATACTCATGCACTATTATTTTTTCAAAATGAAAAATAACCATATTATGGTTGTGGTCATGTAGCTTTGTGAGAAAGACAAACATTTACCTCCCTTAGTGTACTTTGTATTCTATTACTTGTGATAATGAAGTCTCATGGAGTTAAATCATTGCATGATAAATAGAAACGTCGGTTCATATGTCATTCTATTGCAAGTTTATTTTGTAAACACTTTGCTTGGGAAGGATTTCTTGAATGTGGGGTTGTTTTGGTAGATTTTGGGACTGACACTGTGCCATGGTTTAGACTTATCGTTCTAGTGGCTATTGTAGCTAAATGTAATATTTGGGGAAACTTTGTGACACTCTTACATCAATATTTGATGCTTGCAGAACACGAGCTACATGGAGAAAATATTGCTAGATTTGTAGGCAATGAATGATCACAGGCATGTGAATGACAATCATCCTTGAATCTCAGAATACATGGGAATTTGAAAGCATAGGTCACCATATGATAGAAGCAAGGATGAATTGGATGAAAGGATGTTTTGATGCATACTTGACATTGAAGGATTATACAAAAATATAAACATGCTACATGTTTTCGCAAGAGCGCATTTGCAGTGAACTTCAAAACACACACACACATAATGTGTTTATAGCAACACTGGTAAATAGGTACAAATTTATCTGACTTTGCGTGTACATAGGTGCAATAAGGAAGGGAGAGTATGAAAATATGAAATAGACAACAAAAATAAAATAATAGTATGAAAATGATATAGGCATTGAAAGAGTCATCAGAATCGCCAAGCTTGGGTCTATTATAACTTGGAAAACACCTTAGCGTAATTACGTAATGTTGGAAATACGATGGAAATGCCAAAGGGGATACATATAAGAACTCAAACCGGTGGAGAGAAATCATGAGAGAGAAAGAGGGGCGAAGAAGAAGGGGTTTGAGGGAGGAGTGTAAGGGAAAGGAAATACTTTATGTTTTTCAGGCAGGAAGAACACAGTAAATGTAAGGTGAATTTACATGCATGTTTCATGGGACATTTTAGAGACATGGAGATGTGGAGTGGACCTAACATCCTAGGGTAGAGATTACATGCACATGTGAAATTAGGGTTTTCGTCTAGATATCAGGGTAACAATCAAGGCCCCCATTAACAATCTTAACGATGTAGTCCTGCTATGTGTCACTGGGATTGATTTTGGGACTAATTTTGTATAAGAGAAAGAGGTGCAAAGAAGAAGGGGTTTGAGGGAGGGGAAGTGCAAGGGTGGGGAAATTCCTTGTGTTTTTTTGGGAAGATAGAACACACAAATGGAAGGTGAATTTTCATTCAAATTCGATTGGAGTCCAGTAGTCGCCCTCCTCACCCATGACACTACCTAAATATATTTATATCATATGAATGGATGTGGATTAATTTATATAGTTCAACGGATTATAATAGGAAAAAAACAAACCTCTAGGTTGTAAAGAAAGGGAAGGGTAGTGCCTCATCGCACCCGTGCCCGCCGCCTACTATTCGGTTTGGAAGAAGCTTGTTTCAAATTTTATAGAGATCATATCATATTGGTTTATGCAGGCTTAAAATAATTAATATATAAACTATTTTATTATATTACATAGTTTACACATTGTAGATTGTAAAAAATATTATTAAATATTATTAATAAAATGTGATATAATAAAAATGTATTATAATGTAAATATGTTACATAAAATATTTTAATATTATATAAAATGCATTTATTATATATTTTATTGCTAATAGTACATATAAAATAATATATTATACAATATTTTATTTAATTTACGCACATTGATAAATATATATTATAATGTACATAATATAATTGTGCAAATTATATATCATTAATATAATGTACAATTTTTTTATTAATAAACAACATAAATATTATAGAATTATATTATATTTACTATATATTATTCAGAATAATATGTATAATACATACAAATTCAAAAAGTATCATCAATATTTATTCAATGTTTTAATGAGATGTCTAACATCTTTTGGTTTCCCTTATTCAAAGTTTCGATGAGATGGATAAACTGTTTTGGGTTCCCTTATTCAAATATTTATGAGTATTTCATGACCAAATCACAAAAAGAAATCCAAATGGCCATCAAATTTAACCCCCCTTATGATGCCACCATATAGATGCATGCTACATTGGTGTTATGGTGTAGCCATAAGTCATATTTCCCCCCTCGGTGAGGGATAAATGATTTCAAATTAGAAATTAAATAAAACAATGACAGGAAGGACAATCTTGTATCCTCTTTTCCCGCAACCACCGCCATTTTCATTAATATTATATATATATATATATATATATATATATATATATATATATATATGTTTGCCACTAGACATGGATGAGTCTCTTGCTCTAGCACTGGTACAAATTACACTTGATTGCCAATTTGTCAAGCATCCTGGACCTTCTAAGTGACTTTTTGTCTTTGTTCAATGACAATTTCAATGGTGGAACATCTGTCAAGATGGCAAACCCGCCTGTCGCATTTCTGCCAAAACCGTCACGTGAATCAACGTAGACGACCAAGATTGAATGAAGGTCGATGATATGGCCTCGACAAATGGAGGGAGGAGATCGAGCCATGTCGGTTCTAGTGCTGCAGCGGCCTATGGCATTTTCCAACTTAGTATAAGCCTTCAACGTAATTAGTAATTTTCCACAAGTGGTGTAATGGAGACATAGAAGGGAGGCAATAATAAAGCCTAAGTGAAAGGAATAAAAGTGAAACATTATATGATGTAATGAGGTGATGAAGGAACGAGAAACTATTGGAGGGTATATAGGTGAACCGCTTCTTTCTCTTGGAAGTCACAAATTGCAACCAATGGGAGGGAGTGATGTGCTTTAGATAGATAGAATATATGGGCACTCGCCCCCTCTATATAGATGAGATAGATTTTATAGTCGAGGGTGACTATTGGCTATATAGATTTGGCACTCCGATATAGATAATAAATAAAATATATGGGTGGGGGTGTCCTACTATATAGATATGCATTTATGTGCTCGACCCCCTGATCAAATCCCAACCATCTATCTATACAATCAACGAGGGACGAGAACCAACAATCGAGGAGGCCAATCTCAACCGCAAACAATGAAAAGCTCACATAATGGAAGACAAACGAAACAAAAACTTACAAACCTTCCTATAGATATTCCTTGCAAACTTTTGTAAGATTTTAAAAGCTTTAAGCTTGTGAAATATTGAAAATATTAGATTTTGGGTGCTCTTGAAAGTGATCTCCAAATGGGAATTTGACAATGCCACAAGCAGAGAGTTAGCTTGGATATAGCTTCTAATATGTAGATATTGGATATCAAAATTGATAGAGTTTTCTTACAACAATCCAAGAGGATTTGTAAAGGGATAGGAATACTCTTTTATAGAGGCCGAGTCTTGGTATGAGTTGGTTGAAAAGTGGTTTCGCACATGCTAAAAATAACATTTGAGGGAAGTTAAATGATTCCGGAAAGACAAATGCCATTGAGGGGTGGTAAATGAATTTAATTGGTAGAGTTCCATCCGGAAAGGTGGTTTTGCATGTAATTTAATTTCCCCCACCTTTCTAGGATTCTAGAACCCGAGTCAATGGACCGGTGAAGTGGAGTTGACTCGATTGGTGAAGTGGAGTCCAAGTGGAAGTTGACTAGGAAAATAGATGTACTTTCCTAACTAGACAATTAATTTAATTAGCTATAATGTGTAAACTAATTAATTAATCATTTATTTAATAAAGGAATCAAGATGTGGTTAGGTCCCAATGAGCGTGCCAAAATGTAAACAATGAAAAAATCACATAACGAGAAGACAAATGAAACAACAACTTGCAAATCTTCATGTAGCTCTTCCTTACAAACCTCGAGTAAGATTGTAGAAGCTTTAAGCTCATGAAATCTTGAAAATATTTGATTGTGGGTACTCTTGAAAGTGATATCTAAATGGGAATTTGACAATGGCACAAGCAGAGAGTTTCCTTGGATATAGCTTCAATATGTAGATCTTGGATAGAAGAATTGTGAGTTTTCTTACAGCAATCCAAGAGGATTTGTAAAGGGATAGGAATGCTATTTTATAGAGGTTAAGTAGTGGTTTGAGTTGGTTGAAAAGTGGTTGAATGCACATGCTAAAAATAGCATTTGAGGGAAGTTAAATGGTTCCAAGAAGATAAATTCCATTGAGGGGCAATAAATGGATTTAATTGGCAGAAGTTGCATCTAGAAAGGTGGTTGTGTGTGTAATTTAATTGCCCTTGCCTTCATAGGATTCTAGAACCCGAGTCAATTGGACCGGTGAAGTGGAGTTGACTGGATTGGTGAAGTGGAGTCCAAGTGGTAGTTGACTAGGAAAATAGGTGTACTTTCCTAATTAGATAACTAATTTAATTAGCTATAATGTGCAAACTAACTAATTAATCATTTATTTAATAAATGATAATTAAGATAGCTAAATGTGTACTAAAGATTAATTTAATTAATCCAAAGGGGTGTAATGTGCATGATTAATCAATTTAATCTATCAATCATAAGAGGATGAACAACGTGATGTACTGGGATGATAACGGGAACGAGTGAGTGATTTTAGGGTGTCTACATGAACTACAACACCCATCACCCATCACATATAGAGGGAGAGAGGGGTTTTCCTATCCCTAGTCTAGTATGGAGGGGTTTCCTAATCTACTCAAGCGGAAGAAACTATCATGTAGGATATAGATTATGGTCGAGGGTTAGTCCCCATCCGGTCGCCATGAGCACGTGAATATTCTATGAACCATTTGAAGAAGGAATGAGATACAATTTGTACAACTTTAGGGAAATATACTGGAGGTATCTCTAAAAGTAATCACATATCATGTAACACTCTCAACATTAACAATTACTTTTACAATCATTTAGTCTTGAGTGGTTGCTTTATGAGAGGAACAATTATGGAGATGCCATCTCACTAGGAAATTTAAGAGCCTCGAGACATATCTACTAATGTTGTGGATGAGGAAAATGTGTTGGTGGAGTAAACAAGACAAATGATGAATTGTACCTAGAGGAAACAATGAAGGTAACAAACAAACCTATGCACAATAAAACAAAACCATTCGATGTACACGTTGCAATAATTTTATTGATCATCGGATAATCAACCAAACCTGTTTGTAGAGTAAGAAGGCCTAGAATTGAGAAGAGGAGCAATAAGGAGCATTGAGTATTGGTTATGTAGTATGTACGATAGACACGTTGTTCAGGGGACGTAAACACTCTTCTTCTTTCTTTATGATAAATAAACAAAAGGGCAAGCGTTAATTTGGTGAAACATTGGAAAGAGAAAGAAAAGGATATGCCCGAGTTCTTTGAGTCACCGAATACAAAAAATAACTTTGAAAATAAGTCCCGAGGATAATAATTTAGAAAAAATCAAAATCGTGAGACATTTTAAAAAATGGCCCGATCAAAACCATCACTACATATTAAACTACATGTTAATTATGTTATACTAAACAAGACCAAAGCAAATCGTGTCTAGACTATAATGAAATTTGAAAAAATCATGTCTTTTGTTATCCAATTTTACACCCCTTACAAATTGGCTAACTTCAGAAATCTGGACTTGGGCAATTTCATGGGACCTTAATGAAGAAATGGTGAAAAATAGGTATTGTTTTCATGTTTGGGGCATTTGCTTGTATCTCAAGGCACTTTCGCACCTTTTTCCTAACTCAATTCCATACTTAGCCAAAAGACTTAGATTTTTTTTTAGAAAAAATGAAAAAGGGATAATTTCTAGTGTATTTTGGGTTTTTGGGTGGCAAAGGAACAATTTTCTATGGTCAAAGGCTCCCCACATTTGTTTTTGGGCCGCATGACAAAGAAAATAGACCATCACGAAATTTCAGTGTAGGAGGGAAGCTGTGGAACTAGTTCCATCAAAGTAATGGTTCCCACATATTTTTTGGTCTAATAAACAAAGGAGTTTGAAGATTTAATATGTTTCAGTGGAAGTCTAGTGTGGAGAAGAGGTGATTTGGGGAACCAAGTGCCGGGTGGAACAGTTCTTAAGTTCCACTCGTGGCCCGAATAATCGACCAAAAAACAACCCCAACCACTGTGGAAAAAGAGGAAATAAACAAAACAAGTGGAAAATTTCCTTGCCTATCTTAGTTCTCTGAAACACCATTATACCTGCAATGAGGGAAAAAATGCATTAAAGTGGACTATTCATGCGCCTAGAGAACATGTGTTCCTTCTCGACCCCTAGACTCACATGGCCATATCGCTTTTTCCAAGTTCTCCAAATTTTATGAAATTGGTACCGTTGGAAAGGTATTTTCATCCTATACATAATGGATATAGAAAATATTGAGTTAGGTGATAGTAGGTGGGAGGAAAGGAAGAAAACGTTCTCGAAGTATTAAAATATGCAATTCTAGATAGTTGAATATCTAGATTTAATGGAGTATGGTGCCCATTTCTTCTTCCACAAGCAATACATCATGGAGGAATGGCCTGTAGGCCGCCCATGCCCCTTTTTAAAAATTTAATACATCTTGTTGGTGGGTGAAGGCAAAAATATGAGTTTTTTTCCCTTCTTCTCTCTCTTTTCCCGTTATCTAAAATTATAAAGTGATGCTCATTTGTAATGTTGGATACTTTTAGAATGTAGGGGAATAATTGGAAAGTGTTGCACATGTGTTCTTGAGTTACATGCCTTGTATCATGATTATGAAATGTGTTTATACCTTCTTCCTTCATTGTAATGATCTGTGCATCATCTTAAAGCAATAAAATACTTTTTTGTGGATATTATTCGACCAAATTTGGCGATTTATTAAATTTTCTTTCCTCTTCATTTACTTGTAGGTGTGTTGTGTATGTTTCTTCATATTATAGGGTTTATTTCTATTGTGAATTTTATAAAAATGGGATTTTAAATGCTTCTTTGGACCATGGCTTTCATTTACACCTTCTCCACCTTAATTTTCCTCCATTTTCTCTCGTTTAAAAGTGTCTTTCTCCTTATTTTTGGTGATATCACCTCCTTAGTGTATGATTTCCATTTTATGCATCTCCCTCTCTTTGGTCCCTTGGAATCATAGATTAGTGATGGGTAGTTTCATTTCCCTCCTTGGGAGTTGTTTAATAGTAGGAATAGGCAGAGGGAGTCGACCTTCTCTAGAGATCTGTCTCGAGTTCTAGTCCCACAACTTGGAGACAATTCGATGTTGCCTCAAAATCTTGGGTCTTCATGAATTAGTGTAGGGTGTAATTTTGAGCTCTAACAATTTTGGCATGCCCAACGGGAGAGTTTAAAAGCTAATATTTTCATTTTTTCAAGTTTTGGTGTGTATCTTGGTGAATTTCATCCTTTAGAGGATTTGCGGGAACACATATGGCGAAACCAATTTTCATATCAATTGGTTTTAGTAGTCAGAGTGCTCAATTCTATGGGAAGAATTTAGACAAGGTCTAAAACAACAGAAAACAGATCCTTTGATTACTTGTAACTGTCACTGAGGAGAAGAAGAAGAGGAAGATCAATTCAAAGATCACCATCACCATTGAATAGAAAATTTTCAACACCATCTCATGGTAGGAAATTCTTGTTGTCTTCTAGAGTTTTAAGACCTATTGCATTAATGGTAGCACAAAGGAATTTACCATTTGTAAACTTCATGGGTGAAATCCCTCTTTCACTTAATGCACAACACAACATACCATTAACTACACTAAAAATCATCCCATACTTTACCGATGAGAATCAAGTTACCCATGCTTTGGCCACATTTAGGATGTTGCAAACATACGATCTGTTCATCTAGTTATAGAAGATGATGTAGTAGTTAGGTTATTAGATTCTTCACTTAAGGGTAAAACACTCCAATGGTATAGAAGCTTGAGACTTGCCTCTATTACCAACTGGGATGGACTTGGCACTACACTTTGTAATCAATTTGGGGAAAAGGTAGACAACATTTCCTTGTTAGAACAACTAAAAACTATTAAGAGGGGTCCTAATGAGCTCATGACAAATTTTAATTTCAGATTTCAGAGGACATGGGACAAAATTCTAGCTCTCTTGAGACCAAATCCATAAGGTGCCTTTCTTTACTTATTAAGAGCATTTAATTTTGATATTACTATTATGATACATTCTATGGGTGTTGTTATAGAAAAATCAAAGCACCCCCTGAATGGCCTGAGTTTGTGGATGGGGCATTCAGTGTGATTGACAAACATTGAGCTATCCTAAGTGTAGGACCCTGCGAAATGGGATAGCTCTTCGGAAAAAGGCTGACTTCCTATTCCTAAATCTTGACACCACATGCTCAAATTGCAGAAAAAAAAATAATCTAGTCCTACCCTAATGATTTCAAAAGAGGCATGGATGAGAGGATTGCATGAAAAGTAAATCTATTCTAACTGGAGGTGATGCACCAATAAGGAATGTTGAATATCTTGCACTTACATGGGAATGAAAACAAACAAGATTGAGGAGGGTGATTAAACACCACAAATCAAAAAACTATTACAAATCCATTCACCAATAAGAAAAATCCATTGAGATCTACAACAACCATTAAAACATACACAATAACCTTAAGCGTAATAAGAGACTCTGTAAAAGACATAATAAACACAAAAGAGGGTTGATAATCATCCAAAGATCCATTGTTATAGCTCCAAAATTTGATGCGAGTGCATTACATGGGGGCTAAAAGGCATAAAATTGCATTACAATTTCAATGGGAGGCTTGAGATCCACAAATTTCTCATAGACAAGAAAGAAGGGAGGGGAAAAGGCAAAACATCCAACCTTTTGAACTGATCCCCTCCTTACAATTTATAGAAGAAATTTCAAGAGAGGAGAGAGAAGAAATTAGAAATTACCTCCAAAACCCATAAAAAATCATTGTTTATCCTACAATGAGTGCTTGAAGATGTGCAAAATCCATGTTTGAGTAATTACATTACCTTGTGCAAGAAGGAATTGGCTTTGATTGCACCTGGGTTTAGTCTCTAGCTCTTCCAAATCTAACATGACTTTTCTCCCACCTACCTCATTAATTAATTCCACTTATTTCTCAATGTTCACAATTTTTGGAGATATATAACCCCTGAAATCTTAATTTTAATGGTGCCATGTTGTAGAGCTCGAAATTGTCTTCGAATCAGAATTCCTCCATTCTCTCGCTCGGCTCGACCCTCGAGATCCGACGTCCTCATATAGCTCGATGCGTTGAGTTGTGACATCGTTGAGTTGCCCCTAAATTTATGAGCTCAACCTTCCATGCACTCGACTAGCCTTTTTCCCTTATGTAACAAAATATCCATCTCAAAATTCTCAAAGTTCACCTTAATGAGCTTTGGCGATGTCTATAGGCACTTCGAGCCACAAAGACCACCACGATCACCATTGCCCTTCTTCTATGCCATCAACTCACTCACATAGCCGAGCTATTTTATATCCATTCACCCGATGAATTTCATGTCACTTCCCCAAATTGGGCCTTCCACCTTGCCTTAGAGCTTGATGTCTTAGCATCTCCCTCACGATGCATTCACTTGGCTAAGATCAAGGAGCTCAACCCTTATCTTTTCCTACGACCTCGCTGCCATTAAAATAATTTATTGAGTTCAAAACCTTGGGCACTTTGACCTTCCAACTCATCCCTTGTTTGGGTCCCTCGACCTTACATCGATTAGCTTGAAGAACTCATCCATCATCATAACTCGCAGATGGTGAGTTCACTTGATCCGTCGAGCCATTCATTGCTTTTCGGCCATCAACACAACCCGGCTCATGGAGTAGCTCACCGAGCTACTGGGTGAGATGTCCTCCAACTCGCCACCCCAATTCATGATCCAACTTGGAGATTTGCTTGGCGAGAAACTTGACGAGCTATATTTTAGCTCAATGGCCCTTTAAGGCCCAAAATGCAAAATTTTGATCCTGGGCTAGACTCTTTGGAATTTTATCAAATTTTTTTACATCGGAGGCCTTGTTAAGAGTGCATGCAAGGGATTTTTAGGCTCATCATATTTTCCTCTAATTTCTCCCGTTTTGGCTGGATGTGGGCCCATAGGACCCACATTTCATCATCTTTCCAAATTGATCCTTAGGTCAATACCTTAAGAGGAAAAAAATCCTCAATTATGATTTTTACTTATGATTTCACTAAATGTGCTCCTAAGCTCCAGACATTTCCCTGTAACCTGATTTCATACTTAGGGGCCATGTGGTTAGGTTTTAGGTCCTTTTTGTCCAATTTGGTCTGAGGGGAGAAATTGGATAACAATTTGGTGACTCATGGGGACATCTCGCCCGCTAGATGTTCCGTACCCGATAACTGTTTTTTCCATTGGGCATGAAGTCACAACCGATAGTCTGCAACCGATATGTACCTCGTGAATTTACCGGAACCACTTGAAATGCCGACTCTAGACTGTTATGTTTCTCGCACTCTCAATATTCATAATAAAAGCTTGAAGTTAAAATTGTGAGAGTGGAAAATTGTCTTAACCCGCTACTTCCACATGTTTTTGTCTACGACGACTTGGAGGACTACAAAATGAACCTCGACCACCTGTCTCAAAACTTGATTCTGTGTGAAAGCACCCTAAAATTTACAAAGAAAATTACATGACTAAACCAAGAAAGCTAACACCATTTCCATCCAGCTAGCCAAAGTTCTAAGTCTAGGAATTTAACATTAAGATAAAAGCAAAAAATAATGCTTAATTAATATGAAAACAATACAAAATCTAACTAAACATGCCTACTAATATGCTTGAATTACCTAACATAGGCCTACATAGACCTAAGAGGGAAATCAAATGGTTATGGTTGCTACTCCAAACAATGGTGAAATGACCTCTCCAAATGACTTATTAAGTCACTTTAGATTATTCATCTACTAACCTTGTTGAAGGCTTTAGGAAACGATTGAACTTGGCTATGAATTATATTTATTATATGAGATGCAAATCAAAGCATGGTGTAAAGTATTAAGGTATGAGGTGAATCCTTTTATAGTTTTCCATTTGGGAAAAATTATATTTTGGTGCATGTGGGACTAAAATCCCAAATTAGATTAGAATTTCTAATCATGATTGGGCCTTGCTAATCACAATCGGTGAATTACCAAGTGATTAAGAGGTATGGAGCCTTAATGTGACTTAGGGTCGACTAGGAGACTAAGATAAAGTTTTGAAGCTTGTTGAGACGTTGTGGAGGTGAATGGGGTGATTTTGAGTGGTTGGAAGAGGGGTTTGAGTCAATATTAGGGAATATTGACCAAATCAAGGGAAAAATAGGCTTAATTAGCCTATAATCACTAATTGTCCATTTCAAAGAGGATTTTGACTTACGATTTGTCGTAAAGTGGCATCCTGAATGTAAAAGGGGTTACATAATCAACAACGTGGTGTTAATTGGATAAATTGGTAAGGAATGTTAGTTAATTAGCGAAAACCACTAATTATAACGGATTTGGCAAGAATGAGAGTGATTTGTGTGTGTTTGGTAATAAGATTGCAAAAGTGGAATTTAGGTTTCTACATTTTCCCCTGTTTGAGGTGAAGTAAGTGAATTTAATTCAAATATAGTAGATAAGAATAAACAAGTATATTTTTGAAGAAAAAATAGTGGAATGAAGGATTCCCCCTCTAGTGTCAGTGGGTGATAGAATAAGTCAATTGACGATAAAAATGTGATTAAAATGGATAGAAGAAAATATGTTAGAACGAGTATGAAACCCTTAGGTATTGAGAAGGAATAAGGACGGGGATAAACCTGGTTGTTTATTGCCCCGGGTGATTTGGAAGAAAAATTAGTAATGATAATGGAGAAGAAATGATTAATGGAGAAATATAAGACAAGCCCAACCTTTCGCATCCAACCTTTCCATAATCAACTTGGAAATATCATTTCCCCCTACGTGTACATCATCAACCTTTATTTAAAATTAAACAAAGTGTAAGATAACATGAAAAGCTAAATTACTAACAATTGTTTACCGCTAAAAATACGAAATCCATGAGACATACATTGTGCAATGCAATACAAGAAAGTAAAATGATATTTAGCTCCATGAAACATACAAAATGTAATGTAATACAAGAAAGTAAACCAGCTAACCTAATAGAAAAATTAGTATAATCACATACGCTCAAATAAACAATGTTTAAGACAGTTGCACCAATGTTTTTGTCATCAAGTTGCAGTTCCCAAATGTTTGTGTTGTAATGAAAAGGGTTAAAAAAGGTGCCCTAAGAAAGGATACATGAGAGGGGAATAACGAAGGAAACAAGTAATCCGCTACGGCGGTCTCTCGACAACTCATCATTTGCGCGGGAGTAGTGACATAACATGCAACCTATCTTTTGTTAATGGAGGTAGATCAAAATGATCCACATGTCGTTTGAGATAAGAATAAGAAAGAACGTCAGAAAGATGATTTTGTAGGACCAATTTTGATGTTTGAGGACGATGCAAGTGATATAGGCTTCAACTATATGCCACGCTGTTTACCAATTTTTGATTTTTTTTAAATTTTTACAATTTTTTGGATTTTTAATGATTTTTTATTGTTTTAATTTTTTTGATTTTTTTATTGCGGAAAAATATTATAGAAGAAATAACGAAGTTGTGATATAATGTTAAAAAGTGACCATGAGGCAAAACTATGCCCCGGGTAGTAAAAGTGGTTGTTGGGACACAAAAGCATGCTCCAGGGCCATCAAACAAGCATTAAAATAATTATTTATTAAAAATAATCATCATAGAAAATAATAGAAGAATTTAGAGGAACCACGACGGTTTTAGGGCGCCCCAGGGACGAGAAATGCATCACGGGAGGTAAAAATGGGTATATAAGCCGTCACGACCAACTAATTTATCACACTCACATATCATAACCTGCTGATCTCGAGCTCTGACCTATGGGAGAAGATGGCGAGGGTGCGGAGCTGAAAACACCATGCAGATCACGTGAGAGAGTACATGAGGCTCCCAACGGATGGACCCCAGGTACATAAAGCTCTTTCTTACCCTTGTGATTTATCAACATTTAATTTGGGTTATTTTTCACACATTTTTAGAGTAGAATTAGGGTAGTTTGGCACTAAAAATGCATAGGCATGGCCCTAGGGGTGCACATGTCTGCACTGTGTATGGGTGGACATGCACTTATGCATAACATGAATGTGCCTGCTCAAAATGAGTGCGCTAGTGCAAAAGGGATACCCTAGGCGAGGGCGTGCATGTGCTTGTGCAAAAAGGGTGTGCAAGTGTATATAAGGATGTGCTAATGCTCAAATGGGTGCTATTTGGTGTTGTCTGAGGGGCACGCCAAAGGCACAAAATTCACTTTTAGGTGCCTTTTTGGAAGAAAAACTAGGTTTTAGCAAACCCTAGTTGTTAGGAAATGATGATACTTGTGTAAAAATAGAAGAATAATGTGGTAAACTAGAAAAATTAAATGATAAAGTAGAAGAATAAATGATAGATTATAATAGAAGAATAGGATCATAATTAAATGACTTGATTGGTTTTACAAGAGGACCTGGATAGGATAGAGGTGCGGGAGTGACATGTGCGGCTCCGGGCCTACGAGGAGACCTTTAGCCGATGCGATTAGATTTTTCTTGAGATCACTTTAGAGGTGGTAGGCTCACATGCCCCATATTACCATAGACCAAAACTTGATCACATCCTTAATCGAGAGATGACGGAGCGAGAGATAGACATTCCGGCTTCCTACTTTGAGAGACAAGCATTACTTTAGAGGATGTGTGGTGGATATTGTGGGTTCCTATCCAGGGACGTTTGATCACTTTGATGGTCATCCAAACCAGATTGAGTGCTATACAACCATGAATTTTGGAGTGATAGATATACCCCGCCAGGGTATGACAATTTTGTTAGGAGATGCATGGCGATTAACGGCTAGGCCGAGTCCCCTTGTTCTTATTAGCTCTTACCAAAGGTGGCCTACTACTACCCGACAAGATTGGTGCTTGATTTCCACTTAGCCTCATTGGAGTTATTTATGGCCTTCTACAACGAGAGGTTTATTATTGGGGTCAGTGCATATTGGGTCACTTATACGTGGATCTTCATCTAATAGCTTACCATGGACAGAAGTCCATGGGTCATACTACTCTACTATAGATATGGGCTTGGGACCATATTACGGTTGGCTATCCTATGGGAGCTTTGAGAGTTAGAGTCATTGGAGAGCCTTTGTTATGGGTTGGGTTCAGTTGGAGAGGATGTACGTGGCCACATAGGAGATACTGATTATTACAGGCATGAGTTTGACGAGATACAACCCCATATGATTATATGAAATCCATATAGGTTATATCAGTGGCCTGAGGATGTTGTTAAGTTATGCACTACGATGACAAATCATTTCCTTCTTGGGAGCAGGAGCCACATTATGGAGTGGTATAAAGTAGACTGGGTTCAGCGCCAGTTTGGACTTATTCAAGGGATTCCTAGGGTTGAGATGTGGTATGCCCAGAGATATAGAGAGGTCTTTCACATGGGGCCTTGGATCAGGTTGGGCCAAGCTCATGCCAGACTTTTTATAGGTGGTTTTCCATCCTTGGGCACAATGTGCACAGATAGTTGATCCTGGTACTACACAGGACTATGTAGGTTTGTATGCCATAATGTTACCTCGGTGCTTGACTATTCCGTAGGAGGTATTAGATGCAACGACACAACAATTTTAGGGCCCAAATCCTAGGCAGGCACAGAAACAAGCCATGTAGATCCACGGGGAGGACAACAACGGGTGCCGATCTGACAACAAGTATTTATTTAGCAGCGGGTTTTAGTGCAATAACAAGTAATAGTGTGGCCATATATATTAGCACCAATGATTTCCTGACAGGATCCATTATGAGAACCTTTACAAGAACCTCTATCACCCCCCGTGCGAGTCCAACACATAATCCATCGAGAGATAGAGGAGATGGTAGGGTTGGAGAGTGGAAGATGGAGGAGGACATACCAGTGTATGAGCAGGTAGTTGATCAGCCTATAGATGAGGATATTCAGGATATATTGGCTAGTAGACAGGTGGATGGCTTGCAATAGAAACTATAGTTACAGGTAGAGAGTGACCAGGCTATGGCATTAGCGAGATCAGTTGGCTAACGCGAGAGCAGAGGGCGATGTGCTGTAATAGGTTGGCACTGTCTCAAGTTTACAATAGTTGATTGGACACAATGCCATGGTGGTAGGTGAGGTGACATACTATAGGATGTAATATTACATGCTTATACTTGAATGATCAAAGAGTTCTTGAGTATGGTCGAGATAGTCGATAACTTGTCTCATGCTAAATCACGAGTCGGTCGTGATCAACATGATCCATACAGGTCCTTTGGGAAAACAAGATTAAGAGCAACATGGGTGCAGTACAACATGAAACATCATCTTTTACACATCCAACATCCTAGATTCTACTTCCTAGTGGTAGATCCGCACTGGTATTCCCGAGAGAGGGCTCAAGTCATGGTTGACATTTATTGATTTGATGTACTTAGATGTATATTTTTGGTGTAGCGCCTTGATTATGAAGGCATAATTTTGTACGGATGTATATTTACTATTTTTGATCATGCCTCGTGATGGAGGCACATTTTTTGCATATATTCCCTTGATGACCCATTATGTCGGATGTACTTTTGAGACACATTGTTTTGTATACGGACATTTATATTTGATGATGTATGATGATAGATGGATTACTAATGTATCACATGTTGTTTATGAGATATCATGCTTAATCAGTATGTTTTATGTTTGTATCACATGCTAGATTATGAGATATCCTTAGATAATGTCATATTATATGTTAATGAGATACTTTGAGTAAAACATTTTTATATTTTTGATATTAGTGTGGGGGGGATAAATTTGTGATCATGCGCAACCCCTCTTGCCCCATTGATGATACAGTATGTGATGATTAGCTTTAACATACACGCGTGATGTAAACTTAGCATTTTTTGATATATGATGTATAGATGTGATGGTTTTATGTGATATGATGATGAAATGATAATACAATGTACAAGTAAAAATTAACAAGCACAAGTTTAAAAAAATCTAATCAAAGCAACACATTTATTTACAAGCATGCAAGATAAAATGAACTCAAAGAAATGAACTACAAATTAAACAACATTCAATCTAAGTAAACCAGTGAATTCAATCTAAAGCACACAACACAAAACAACAATGTAACTAAAAACCATACAAACCAACAACTACAAGTAAGAAAACTACTACTTTGTTTTTACGAGCCAGTTTTGGAAAGTTTTTTCATTGTTTTGGTTTTATCTCTAAGACAATTTTCTACTATTTTGGAGTTTTCTATGAAACATATATGAATGTTTTGGTTTTTTCAATAGTTATACAAATTTTTTTGATGTTTTTCAACAATTTTCCAAAGCAAATGTGCAAGGAAATGAAGAAACATGGATGCCCCTAGTGTTAGATGGGATGTACAAGGGTAGAATGCCACACGGTATATGCCAAAAGTGATGTTATGAAGTTTCCCCCAATGTTAGATGGGTTCATTCAAAGTTAAATTCTTCGCATTTAAAAGGTAAGATTAGCTAGATCAGGGCAAAGAAGGATAGGCTCATAAGGGATTTAGGCGAAGGAAAAAAACATCTTAGGAAAAAGCTGTCGTACTCCTAAACCTAAAATGCATGTAAATTAAGGTCCCTCCCTTGGCGTTGGAAACCCGTTTTAACAAAGGACTGTCCAAAGTGCCACCATTGTGTGGTTTTCACTATTGGATACACCTATTTATTTATCTTTTTATTTTTTGTTTATATATATTGGTTTTCTCGATATTTTAGAGACCCCATACTTAAGCATAAAAGCACTTAAGATGCATTACATTCATGGGTTCTCGAAGCTCTTGACCATTTGGACGGGTTAGCCACCGAATTGAACTTGGTAACCACAACATATGGTCCTAGCCAATTGGGTTCAAATTTCCCTTTATTTTCACGGTCTTTATTGGTGTTCTTTTGATTCTCTTTTAACACCAAATATCCTACCTCAAATTGATGAGGTATGACTCTTTTATTGTAGCTTTTCCACACTCGATCCTAATACACTTTAAGGTGATTGAGAGCATGAAGTATTTTCTCATCTAATAGCTCCAACTCTACCAGTCGAGATACTTTGTAGTCTTCCTCTTCATTCAAGTAGTCCCTTAGCTCGATACACAAAGAAGGGATCTCGATCTCTAAAGGTAATATGGATTCAGTGGCAAATACTAAGGAGTATGGAATTTCCCTGTGGGGGTACAGATAGAATTTCTGAATGCCTAGAGGGCAGGGTGAATTTGTAAATGTCATTCACGACCTATCTTATTCACCATCTTCTCCATGATGTGAATTAAGGTTTTATTGGAAGCCTCAACTTTCCCATTACCTTTAGGGTAATAGGGGTTGAGAACTTAAGGGGAGATTTGAAAGCATTTACAAAGTGATTTCATGGTTTTATTCTTGAATGGTTTACCATTATCAGTGATAATAGTAGAAGGGATACCATATCGATAGATGATATGGTTCATGATAAATTTAGAGATCTGGGAACCTTCAACATAGGTGAGAGGAACAACCTCTACCCACTTCGTAAAGTACTCAGTTGCAGTAATGATGAATTTATGACCATCTAAAGAGACAAGGTTAAGTTTCCCTATTATATTGAGACCCCACTTTGAGAACAACCAAGGGGTTGTGACAGGATGTAAGGATTGTGCCAACGCATGTATCAAGTTGCCATACTTTTGACAATCCACACATTTCTTCACATGGTTATAACAATCATGCTCCATGGTAGGCCAATAATAGCCTACTCTAAGAATTTTCTTCGCTAGAACGATCCCATTAGTATGAGCCCCACAGATGCCTTCATGCACATCTTTGATTGCTTGGATATATTTTTCCAAATTTAAACATCACAATAAATTCCCGTCGTAGCCTCAACGGAAGAGGGTGCCCCCAAGTAGGGTATAACAGGCTATATGCTAGATGAGGGTGCACTTTTCAGCATGAGAAATGTTAGTGGGAAATGTTCCATCATGAAGGTAATTAAATATTTTAGCGTACCATGGTGAAAAGGGACCAACAACCTCGCACACCAAACAGAGTCTGGTATGTCATATGCTATTGTTCTTAGATTTTCAACAAAGAATGGCATGTCATTGTTCCCTGGTGGAATGCTTAACATAGATCCTATCGTAGCCATGACATCTACTGCTCTATTTTGGGCTCTTGGTATCTACTCAAATGTTATCTTCTCAAATAATTCTTTCAAGGAATTGACCATTCTTTTATATGGAAGCAACTTTTCATCCTTGACCTTGTATTCATTTGTGACTGTTTGATAATAAGCATTAAATCACCAATGCATTTAACTCGTTTGATATCCCACTTGATGGATAGCTTCATCCCTACAATGAGATCTTCATACTCCGTTGTATTATTCATGTAGGGGAACCCGAGTCGAAACACTTGTGGAATCAAGTCTCCCGTACGAGTAATTAACACAACTCGCCACTGAAGCATGAAAGGTTAAGTAGCCATCAAATTATAATTTCCAAATGCTAGATTCCTCAAGGTACATGATGGATGAATTTGCTATCTCTAGAATCAAGGGTTTAGTACTTAGTAGTGGAGCTTCGCTAACTAATTTGCTAAAATTGATCCTTTTACCAACTTTTGATGAATGTACTCAATGTCAAACTCACTTTATAAGATGATCCAGTTAGCCATCTTTCCAGTTAGTGCTAGTTTGGACAATAAGTACTTTAGAGGGTCGACCTTCAAAATAAGCTTGACTTTATGGTTGAGCAAATAAGAGTGTAGCTTCTGAAAATAAAATACTATAGCTAGGTAAGCCTTTTCGATCTATGGATAGTTGAGCTCATATGCTATCAATGTTATGCTCAAGTAGTATACAACCTTTTCTCTCTGCTCTTGATCATACTTGGGCCAACAATGCCCCAATCATAAAATGTGTAGTAGAGATGTAAAGCAACAAGGGTTCTCCTACCATGGGCGGCATGAGAATGGGGGTTTAGCCAAGTATTCTTTCAGTAAAGAAAATGATTTTGTTGTTATAGCCCCAGGTGAAATTAACATCCTTCTTAAAAATATGTGTGAACGTATGACACTTGTCTGCCAGCTGTGAAATAAACCTTCAGATGGCCCAAATTTTCCCTTGTAAGCTAAGTAGCTCTCTAATATTCTTAGGAGGAGGCATTTCTGTGATAGCCATGACCTTTACGAGGATCCACATATATTCATCTCCTTGATATAATGAATCCTAGTAGTTTCCCATATAGCA